>CM038682.1:744941273-745422283 GCA_021605205.1 Aegilops longissima
TAGATGATGAATGAAGTTGGACTGATATTCTCTGACCAAAGACTCAGCCGGAGGCGAGCTATGGATGCGAACATGGAAAATCACTTGGAGCAATTTGGTTTCAAGGAAGTATGAGGTCCAATATGCTCTTCAAGATTTTTACGAAAGTGCTACAACCTGGTGGAAAATGCATCAAGCCATACAGGATTTAATGGAGCAAGAACTTGGGAGGAATTAAGAAGACCCCGATGAGATCACGCCTCATCCGGAAGCACTATGATAACCCGAAGAAGAAACCTTGTGCCTGCAAGATTTGCGGAGAAATAGGACACACCCAGGAGGAACACAAGGATGGATGCCCTCATTGTGAGGAGAAACACCCAGCTGAGGAATGCCCAACTAGTCGTGTGACTTGTTTCTGTGTGAAGGAACCACCCACTACCCGACTCAAGGTCACATTTACCCCATGGTGCAACAAACTATTCAGGAGCAGGAAGGAGGAATGAAAGAAGCTCTCCGAGAAGTTATGAAAGAACCAGTGATGAATGAAAGTGTTGAAGACCTGGATGGAGAAGGTCTCAACAGATTTTACTCCAATGCCTGCTATTCATGTGGAAAAGAAGGGCATTTTTCGCAGTATTGCACCAAGGAAAGAAAAGAGTATCTGGGATATTTCCCGACAGCAGAAGTGAAGTTTGACCCTCGGGAAATAGAAGCTCTGATCATTACAGAGAAATCCCGGAAGAGAAAAAGAAGGCAACCCGAGAACAACGCAATTTTTGCAGAGAAGGACCTAAGTCATATCACTTGTTACAGGTGCAAGGATTTAGGTCATTACGCTAGTAAATGTCCAGAAAAGAAGCCAAGAATCCAAGGAGCCCACATAATCACAAAGAAGCCCCGAGACATGTCGGAAGTCATTTGTTTTCGCTGCAAGGGAGCAGGACATTATGCTATTAAATGTCCCGACAAGATGAAAGCTGGAGTTGAGTAGTTGGAATTTTGATATGGATAATAAGAGTAGTAGAAAGCAATTTCATTTTCATGAGCTCGATGAGTTGAGTTATGTAATAGATTACTCAGAGATTGTAATAGTTCATGACTCAATAAAGTTGTAATGTCACATGCTGAAAAGCTTTAAGGAGTTGTTACATTTTATCTTGGAAATTAATATTCTGGATGAACATGGGAGAAAGTGAGTTGTGATGCATAAACAGGAAATTGGAAATTGAGTTTGAAGTTCTGTTTGGATGATATGAATGTGTGCCCCAGGAGATAAGTACCTTATTCTGAGCATCATTTCTGTTTCACAACTGCAGATGACGACCCTTTACGAGTCTTTCCTTAAAGGTCCGGAAACAATCATGACCCTGACAAGTGATCATGATTACCCGAAGATCCTGAAGGACATGATGAAGCATATTCACCTTGAAGGAGATGCAGTCTACAAAGGCTACCCTTTCATGCAAAAGGGAGTGGAACTTTGGTATGTGGAGGTACACCTCCACCATGTGAAAGGAGTTTGCCCAAAGATGATGGGGCAGTACTTTTTCATTTCACGTGTGCCACAAGCAACTTTCTTCGGTGCTGTTCGTGAAGCAGCCATGGAAGCCATATGCCAGAAAGGAGAAATACTTGAAGCAAGACTCCGTTATACTCAAGAATACCTAAGCGAAGTGCATGCAGAGATGATGGAGGTGAAGCTCAAGGCCACCTCGATGAAATGAAGATTGAAGACTTCAAGGCACATGTCGCACAATTCCAAAGGGGATCAAGAATCTCAAGGAGGAAAATGAATAAAGTTGGAAGTAATGTCTGACCATACCGAACCATGTGGGTGGCGGCATTTGTAATAAACTTTCTGGAATTTGGATTCACGAAAAATGGTTAAGCATGTAATAAAAGATTGATATGAAAATAATGAGATTTATGGATAACTAGTGCATTTTCCTTGGTGTCGTAGTACTCTGTAAAGCCACAGGATAAATGAAGGAAAAAAGGTGTTATTCATGACGGTCCATAAAAGGAAGCTGGACAAAATAAGTTGGAGTTTTGCTTTTGATATGATGGTATGAAGAAACAGAGTACTACTGGATTTAAAGTAGGTGTAATATGGAACAAGAGAGTTACTCCAAGGATGAGTTAAAGCTGCACTAGTGTTGACGTGGGCCATAACCCACAGGCCCAGGATTTTGGAAGGAACAGATGTAACCTTGATAAAGGAATAAATTGGAAGAATCGGTGATCCAATCAGCATATGTTTCGTAGGAGGTTACGCAAAAACCTGAGAGTGGTGAAGTAACGATAGATGTTTTGTTTGGCTTGCAGAAACCATGGATTTACTCGAACCCAGTTCGAGAACAAGAGAAATTCTGCAATGCTTGTGAGCATGCCCAAGTGTTAGAATACGTGATTCACTGTTTACGTATGTGGTAATGATTCAAGTACGGGATGGATTGGCCCCCATACCGAAGACTTCTATCATGAACTATCATATGTTGATGGAAAATCAGAGAGCTTTGAAAACCTTAGAAGAGTGACGACGCGATAAGCCATAAAACCATAGAATGGTAGGACGATGGAACCCCTTTACAGGCAACCGTTGCCAATCGTAGGTTATACGGTAAGGTTCAACCTGCACCCGCTTTCTGCAGGAGAAACCATAAATTGTAGACCACCATGAGTATTTCGATGGTTGTCTAGAATGGACACGGACCTATCAGCTAAGAAGATCCAGTCTCGGACGAACCACAACTTTGAAGAACCGACCTAAGATTTCGAGGAAAACTCTATGCTTCTGACAGAAGAGCGTTAATGAAGGAGCTATTGTAAGATATGTGAAGAGACATACATTGTCAACACTCCATAGGAAGTATCTGAGTTTATTGGAACTGTAACCTTGCTTTTAAGTGTGGTAGCACCTCTGACCTTTCGGACTAAAACATTTGCTAGAAGACCCCCAACCCCTAACCCTTCTTGCTAGCCCTTTTCGAATCTCGAGGACGGATTCATTTTAAGTGTGGTAGGTTTGTAACATCCCAAAATTTTAAAAATTTTGGAATGTTATAATAGATAAAATAACAATGCTTGTTGTCTGATTGTTTGTTTGAGTGATTGAGTGAAATTGAGTGGAATTTGAAATTTTTGAAATTTGGATGAGAGGGAATAAAATGACTTTCCCAAAACTATCCCCTTTGCCCTTTTTGGATCTCAATGAATTCAATTCCATTCCAACACCAAAACCCTAGAGTGAAGATGAAATGACTTCTTCCATTTGAAATGAAAAGGGTTTTGAAAAGATTTGAATTTCATTTGAGAATATTTCAAATTCAAAACTTTATGCAACTCAATGATTTTCATGAGGGAAGATAAAATGACTTCTTCAATTATATGAAATATGAGTTGAAGTTAAAAGAACCAAATTGAAAGTCATTGGAAAGTATTTTGAAACCCCTTTCAAATTTGGAATTATTTGGACTTTATTCAAATTATTTTCCTCCTAAAAATAAATAAATGGAAATTAGGGAAAAATGATTCCTTCAATGGAAAATTGGGAGAAAAGAAATTTGAAATAATTTTGGTATTTTAAAAATGATTTTTTGTTGGGTTTTATTGCAACAGCAACACTGTTTGAATTTTGTAAATTTTTGAGAATTTTATTTGAACTTGAAAAATAGTTCATGTTGTAGGAAATCTTTTTCTGATCATTTTGATATATATATGTCCTATATAAAATATTTATATTTTATAAAGTATACCTCTGTATTTATTTTTCAAAAAAAGAAAAAGAAAAAAAAATGCCCAGGGACCAGCCAGGCCGACTGGCCCAGCCAAGACTGGCGACCCACCCAGCGGCCCACCGAACTGCCCAAATAAACGGCCGAGCCAGCCCAGCCAGCCAGCCCAGCCTCCCCTCGCCTGAACCTCCTTCCGCTCGCTCGACCGACCACACCAGACTCCTCTCCTCACTGCCAGCGGACCCCACCTCCTTCTCCCCTCACCCCTCGCGCCTGAGAGCGCCGCTCACGGAGATCCCGTGATCTCCGGATCCGCCCGATCCTCCCGATTCGCTTCCCACGCCCGACGCCTCCCGCCCTATAAAAGCCCCCCTCACCCCATTTCCCCTCGCGGACCTCTCCTCTCCCGCAAGGCCTCGCGGAGCCCGAGCGCCGCCGCCCGCCATTGCCACCGTCCCGACCCACCCCGCCACCCCGAGCTCGCCTGACCCCACCCCGACTCCCCTCGCCGCACACCCACCGGACCCTCCGCCGTCACCCCGACCACCGGCGACGCTGAACCATCGCCGCCGAGCCGCCGCCGCCGTCAAGGACGATGCGTCGCGGAACCCCTCCCGCCGTCCGATCTAGTCCAACGGCCTAGATTAGAACCCCCAAGGGGTACGTCCTTTAAAATAAACCGTTCAGTCCGGTTCGCTATGATTTAGTTTAGTTAGGTTTTTTTATTTAGTACCGCCCGCTTCGCTTAAACCGTAGGCCGTTTTAGTTATATTACGCAGTCGTTAGTTAGCCCATTTAGTCGTTTTTCTTTATTTTCGTTTTTCTGTTTTAACAGAATAGTTTCAGATTTGAATAATTCATATCTTTTATTCTACTTAATATTTTGAGTGATTCTTTTTTGTTGGTTTGCAAATTTTCTATAGTTTCTGCAGAAAATATAATTAGCTATGTTAAAATTATCTAAAATTGCTTTATTTTAGATTTAGTCAGAATAGTAAATCTGTCATAAAATGAGTTAGAAAAATTATTTTTATATGATTATTTTTGTCCCAAATTTGTTTTGACATTTGCCAAACCATAGGAATTAATTTGGGTATTTTAGGATTAATAAAAATTAGTTTTAAACAGAATCTTGTTATTCTTAATTAATTAACTAGCTACTGTTTTCCTATTATTTTAATTAGTAAATAAATTTATTTTTCACATGTGATTGATTTCTCTTGGATAGTTTCTGTCACTTTATAGCATGAACTTTTATTTATAATAAATAAAACTTTTATTTTATTTTTTCTTAATAGAAATTGAATTAGGCCTAATAGGAGTTTTATAATAGCTTTTAAATTGATTCCTTTTGCTCCTAGTTACTTAATGCATTATTTTCTGTTAAGATAACATAAAGCCATGCTTAGGTTATGTTAAGAAAATTTTTATTATGTAAAACTATTTTAGTTGTTGCTTGAAATAGGAAAACTTTGAGTTGGATTTCTTCGAGTTTTCCTTTGGGTTTTGATTCGTTTGTTTTGATGTGTTATGTTGCTATGCTATTGTGTTAAGTGATCATATGCTATATGCTTATGGTGATTATTGTTTGTCTCGGCAGAATTTCCGGAGTGCGAAGTTTGCTACCACGAGTCCCTAGTTTTCGAAGATCGTCAACAAGGCAAGTTCACTTTGACCATGCTTTCATACCTATGTTTTATTGCACTTAGTGGCATCTTTGCAACCCTCCAAAGAGTGTTATTGATTCTTGAAGTTGAGTAGTATGCATGAGGTAAGCACCCATCACCCTGTTACCAAGCCCGGGACGTTATTTTGTTTTATGCTACGCTATAGTAGACGGGGTTGGTATGAGTGCTCGAGAGTGGTGTGAAGAAGGAGGACTCTACGTCAATGACGACAACTCCATGATGGCATCTGCAAGGACTGCAATTTCAAGGCCTCAAGACTTCAAGACTCAAGACAAGAATTCAATACACACTACTGGGTGAAGGACAGTTGACGGGCACCCTGGAGAAACCAGTGGTTGGCCGGGATGCACGGAGAAGCGCCATGACATCTTGCGGAAAGCTTCACCCAGACTCAAAGAGACGGAAGAATACTTCATGCCCGAAGCTTACCTGCAACCGCAAGTCATTATGGGCTCGCTTGGTTGACCTTAGTTGTGACTCTGGCTGGGACGGTGCTAGCAGATGTAGAACTACGGTAGGATGGGATGAGTACCGGACAAGGGTCGAGGAACTCTTCGAAGACCATGTTTGGTCATCTTGTTCTCAAACACCTCAAGTGCGAGAACTTGAAAAGAGGGATCGAATCTTGCGGGTAAAGTGTACAAACCTCTGCAGAGGGTTTAAACCTAATCGATTAGCCCTATCCCCGGTTACGGACAATTTGAGCATCTGGACTTGGATCTATCTCGGAACTCTCAACACCGGATTGATAACTTAATTGTGGGCAACTTATGATGATTTTGGGCTATGGGACATCGGTTGGCGGAACCATGTCATGATAGAAAACTCCATAGTACAGAATTCATTTATTCCTTTGATGTAGGGAAAATAAAACCAGCTTTTACGCAAAAACCCCGCATACGAGCCACAAAGCCATATTGCATATAGTATAGTTTTATCATCTGTTCTTTTATTGTGATCTTGCGGTACATTCAATGTACTGACCTACACGGCTGCAACGTATCATGTTGCGATACTTTCTTCCGACGAGTAAGAATACGGCAGGTTACGGTCTACACTCAACCTGCCGATGGCGCTGATGGGACTCCACACCGATTACTTGTTTCCGCTGAGACTATTGAGGTATATATCAGTTTTACGTTATTTATACATGTGATTGCACTTTGGTATATACATTGATGTACTGTGTGTGCCAGCATACTGATCCAGGGATGGCACGGATACACAGAGGCTTGACCGTCTGAGGTCGGGTCGCTACAGCGGTCATCTTGCCTGAAATCCCGCAAGGAAGAAGAACGAGTCCATGAAGAAGATGAAGCCACGAAGACGAACCAAGCGTAGACGAACGAATCCTCACGATCGCAACGAAACGGGAACTAACAAGAAGAAGCACACAACATAGTAAACACTCCACACTTAGACAAGACATGATGCACAACAAGCATGATGCATGACAAATCTAGATGAGGCTACTGATGGCAAGAGATGATGCAAACAAGAGCAACACATCAAAGCAAGTTTAAATGAGGCCGGGAACAACATATAACAATTCCGGTAAGTCCTCATATGCAAATTTCGAAATTGGTCCAGATCTGAATAACTTTATGTTCAATTTGTTAAACAGCAAGTTAAGATGCACCACGATGATCTACACGAAATTCTAGTCAAGTTACATATAAAGTTCATTAGATTCGGAGCTACGGTCTAGAAGATATGAGCAAAACAAGATAAGCATGGCATTGATGCAAAATGCATACAAACATCAAGAAAACACCTCGAATCAAGGATGCAACATGATAATATGAAACTACATGCAAAATCAAGCAAGTTTCATATCGAGCACACTCAAAACGGAGCAACGGTTCAACACATACACCCTATACAAGTTATAACAACAATCTGTCCAAAACAGCAACTAGGCATATTGCAAGCATCAAAACAACAAGCTACATCATCCCAACGTGAAAACAAAAGGCATGGGAATGATGTACAGGTAAAGCATTACAAAACATGAACACTGAGCTATCTCCATAAATCACTAGAACATGCTCAAATGACATGGCAAGATTGCAAATAATAACAGGTTCACAGACTTAGCAGAATTCACAGGACATGGCAGAAATAACATCAGGTTAACATATTTAGAACTATGAAACAACATGTTACAGGAACTTATCATAACAAACAAAGGCATGGCATGATACTAATAAATACACAGACTAGGGACTTAGCCGAATTTTCTCACCCCAGGGAAAAAGTCAACGGGCGGAGTGGATCGGGCGGGTCGGGCGCAGCGGATCTGGACGGCGGCGGGATCCGGCCCGGACGCCGAGGAGGCGCGGGATCCGGCCGGCAGGGACCTTCCTCGCCGGGATTCGCCGGTGGCGAAGCTGCTGGCGGCGGCGGAGGCCGACGGGCGGCGGGCGCCTGAGGGAGCGGGCGGCGCGGCACGCGCGGAGGAGGCGGGCGGCGCAGACTGGGTCGCCGGCGGCGAGGGAGGCGGCGATGAGGCGGCGCCAAGGCTGCGGAAGGCAAGCGGCGGCGGCGGCGCCTCGCTGGCTACCGGACGGCGCTGGCCGGGAGGCCGACGGCGGCGGCGCGCTGGCTCGCTGGAGCCCTCCATGGGCTCCCAGACATGGCGGCGGAGGACGCGCGGGGACACGTGGCAGCTGCGGAGTGGACGGGGAGCGGGGCGGACGTGTCCGGCCGTCGGGCGGACGCGTCCGGCGGCGGGAGGAGGAAGAGGCTAGGGTTAGGGGGCGAATCATCCGCGAATTTGGAGAGGGTTGCACATATTTATAGGTAGAGGGAGCTAGGAGTGTCCAAATGGGGTGCGGTTTTCGGCCACGCGATCGTGATCGAACGACCGAGAGCATGGAGGGGAGTAAGATGGGTTTTGGGCCACTTTTAAAGGGGTGTTGGGCTGCAACACAAAAGAGGCTTTTGCGGTTACCCGGTTAACCGTTGGAGTATCAAACGACCTCAAAATGGCACGAAACTTGACAGGCGGTCTACCGGTGGTATACCAAGGCCGCTTGACAAACCTCGGGCCGTTCCGAGACCGTTTAACACCCGCACACGAAAAGAGGTAAAAGGGGGCGCCGGGAGACATAGGAGTGCCAGATTGCAAAACGGACAACGGGGAAAATGCTCGGATGCATGAGACGAACACGTATGCAAATGCGATGCACATGATGACATGATATGAAATGCATATGATGACATGACAAAATGCAACACGCAAGCAAATGACATGGCAAACAACGACGAATAACTGGCAGACACCTGGCGCATCGAATCCGGGGCGTTACAACACTCCTCCACTAACAAGAGATTTCGTCCCGAGATCTTAGGACCGAGACGGAAGGGAAAAAAAGATGAGGTGAAATAATAACAAAAGAGAGATGAAGAACAAAGACGAGAATACTCAGGTGGAAAAGAGGAATTACGATTATGACGAGAACCCAAAAGCACGAGGAACGAGATGGACTCTGGAACAACTCCTGTTTGAAAAAGAAGAAGAACGAAAGAATTAGGCAGCACTCCGGCTGAACATGGAAAGAATAGAACATGAACTTGAGAGGATGGAATGATACTTGATGAACTCTTGAAGAATGAATTAAATCGTGAAGAACCACCGTGAAGAACTCCGGTAACAAAAGGATGAAGAGATATAATGAAGGAATACAGAATAAGATGAGCCTTGCGGTGATTTAGATGGAGGTTCCGACGAGATGGCCGAGGAAATTTGAACTCCGGAAAAGAAAAGATGAAAACACTTGGAAGTCGAATTTATTCCTCAAGAACAAACTCCGAAGGAAGGGATTAATCACTTGGATGAAATAAGAATAAGATTTATTGTATGCTTATCCTTCATCAAATTAAATTGATGACAAACAATGGATTTTTGCAAACTACTTATTCTTCTTGAAAAAGAATTGAGAAGTGACATATGGTGAACTTGAGAAGGTCTTACTGAACCACCCGTAGGATTGAAAAGAACGAATGGAATAGTGTGATAATCAAAGAAAAGAATCTTGAACGAACCACCGTTAGAAATGAAAATGAACGAAGAGAAGAGAACGAATCGCCGGAAAGAATTAGAAGAACCAATATGCTAGAGGGGATTTAGATTCAAAAGAACAAAGAGATCATGAGCTGATTAAAGAACACTTGAACGAAGCACCGGAAGAATATTGAGATGAACGAAGGGGCACGGATATAGAATAATTGGGGAATGAATCTGAAAACTTAGAATGAAGAAATCTTCCGAAAAGATGGCCTCCGGATGATCGAGAGAGAAAGCAACTCCTGAAATGCTCCGAATGGATGAAAATAATTTGCATGACTAGAAACAATTTGATAGCATAACATCGAGCTAGGACCGTGAATCTTTGAGAGAACAGACAGGATTTAGAGGAAAGACTCTACTTCGATCTTCAAATGACGACGAGAAACTCCACCAAAATTGTTAAGGCACTCCGGGGGAACGAAAAGCGAAGAGGTTGAGCCAACAATGAAATGATTTGAAATTGATCTTGGAAAAGGCATGTGGCTGATCGAATCCATTCTTACGTCACACTTGAAAAGAATTAAGAATAGCTCCGGGGAAATAGAAGAGTCAGGTAAGATCCTGGGAAAAGACCTGTGGGTTAGGGCCCACTAAAGAAAACACCGTTGGAAAGGGATGTTGAACAGATAGATGATGCACCGGAACAATTGAAATATTTGGATGAGGTGACAACCTCGAACTAATTAGAACACAGACGAATCTCCTGAGATGTCTTGAACACTCCGGAAGGATAAGCTAGCGAGAGGCGAACGAGCAAGTAAAATACTTGATCCGAGGGAAAGAATATAATCAACACCGAAAAAAAACTTGAATTGAGTCCACCGGAGAAGAAAAAGAGATGAAGAATGCCAAACGAGACGAGAATTCACCGGTTGAAATGATTGAGGGAAGACTCCACACGAATGAAATTGATGCTCGAAATTCAGGCTCCAGGAAGAAGAGGGTGGGAGGGCGGGAAAACAAAGACAACTTGGAAGGGGAAACCGACGAATATCTTGAAGAGAAAACACCGGTTGAAATCATTGAGGAGAGAAAGCAAAAACTTCGCACGAGTACGATGGATACTCGATTACAGGCTCCGCCTTCGAGAAGAAGAACAGGGAGGGCGGGTGGGAAAAGAAGACAACTGGGGATTGAACTCAAAGAAGAAGAGGCTCGAGTCAACTTGACGAGAAATGCACCGGATAAAAAGAGCTGAGGAACAACTACCGGAAAACCAACTGCGTGATCCTAAAGAAAAATTTGAAGGGGAAGAGAAGTAATTCAAAACACCTACGTCAAGATTCCTCACCAGAGCGACGAAGGGACAGAGGAGTAAAAAGAATTCCTACTCTCCGATATAACTAGACTCCGAAAATAGTTTTCTTCTAGACTCAACAACGGCCAAACTACACGATCAATCAAGGGGGCTCCTAAGGTCGGTCGAGGCTCTGATACCAACTTGTCACGCCCAATATGCGACCCTATCTAAAAGGAACTCGACGGTCCCACCAAGGATAGACCCGCATATTGGAACGCTTTTGCAAGGTGGATATCATTACATCAACATTACATAAAAGATGGGGATACATACATAAGGCACAAATGCCACAAGAATACATCAACATCATATACAAGATCAACATCCGACTACGGATGAAACATAAACAGAAGCTCAAACGACATCCACCCTGCTAGCCCAGGCTGCCGACCTGGAACCTATCCCCTGATCGAAGAAGAAGAAGAAGAAGAGCTCCAAACAAGCAAACATCGCTCTCGCGTCATGATCATCCCGAAACCTGTACCTGCAACTGGTGGTGTAGTAATCTGTGAGCCACGAGGACTCAGCAATCCCATTACCATGGGTATCAAGACTAGCAAAGCTTAATGGGAAAGGAAGGGATAAAGTGGTGAGGTTGCAGCAGCGACTAAGCATGATATGGTGGCTAACATACGCAAATGAGAGCGAGAAGAGAAACAAAGGAACGGTCGTCAACTAGTAATGATCAAGAAGTGATCCTGAACTCCTACTTACGTCAAACATAACCCAGAAACCGTGTTCTCCTCTCGATCAACCCCGAAAAGAGACACTCACGGTTACGCACACGGTTGGTGTATTTTAGAAGAGTTTGCTCCAAGTTTACTACAACCAAATATTAACAAATTCCCATCTGCCACATAACCGCGGGCACGGCTCTCGAAAGTTTATACCCTGCAGGGGTGTCCCAACTTAGCCCATGATAAGCTCTCGCGATCAACGAAGGATATTCTTCTCCCGGAAGACCCGATCAGTCTCGGAATCCGGCTACAAGACATTTCGACAGCAATAAAACAAGTCCAGCAAGACCTCCGGCGTGCCGACACCCCGATAGTAGCCGCACAGATCTCGCCTCGAGCCACGACCGGATGAGCAGTCCGTATAACTAAAACCAGCCCTCAAGTTTCTCGAGGTGGCGCTGCAAAGTGCTCTAGTTTGGACCAACACTTAGACAAGCATTGGCCCGGGGGGGGCTAAAATAAAGATGACCCTTGGGATGCGCGACTCCCAAGGGAAAAAGGTAATAGGTCGCAAATGGTAAAACCAATGTTGGGCCTTGCTGAAAAGTCTTATTCAAAGCGAACTGTCAAGGGGTCCCATAAATCACCCGACCGCGTTAGGGACGCAAAATCCGGGAACATAATACCGATATGACGGAAACTAGGGCGGCAAGAGTGGAACAAAACACCAGGCATAAGGCCAAGCCTTCCACCCTTTACCAAGTATATAGATGCATTAATTAAATAAGATATATTGTGATATCCCAACAAGTAAACATGTTCCAACAAGGAACAACATCTCCATGTTCCAACAAGGAACCAACTTCATCTTCACCTGCAACTAACAACGCTATAAGAGGGGCTGAGCAAAGCGGTAACATAGCCAAACAACGGTTTGCATAGGACAGGTGTCAAAGGTTAGAGGCTGACATGGCAATTTGGGATGGCTTGATAAATAGGTAATATGTAGCGCAGCATAGCGATAGAACGAAGCAACTAGCATAGCAATGATAGTAGTGAGATCCAGGGTAGCGGTCATCTTGCCTGAAATCCCGCAAGGAAGAAGAACGAGTCCATGAAGAAGATGAAGCCACGAAGACGAACCAAGCGTAGACGAACGAATCCTCACGATCGCAACGAAACGGGAACTAACAAGAAGAAGCACACAACATAGTAAACACTCCACACTTAGACAAGACATGATGCACAACAAGCATGATGCATGACAAATCTAGATGAGGCTACTCATGGCAAGAGATGATGCAAACAAGAGCAACACATCAAAGCAAGTTTAAATGAGGCCGGGAACAACATATAACAATTCCGGTAAGTCCTCATATGCAAATTTCAAAATTGGTCCAGATCTGAATAACTTTATGTTCAATTTGTTAAACAGCAAGTTAAGATGCACCACAATGATCTACACGAAATTCTAGTCAAGTTACATATAAAGTTCATTAGATTCGGAGCTACGGTCTAGAAGATATGAGCAAAACAAGATAAGCATGGCATTGATGCAAAATGCATACAAACATCAAGAAAACACCTCGAATCAAGGATGCAACATGATAATATGAAACTACATGCAAAATCAAGCAAGTTTCATATAGAGCACACTGAAAACGGAGCAACGGTTCAACACATACACCCTATACAAGTTATAACAACAATCTGTCCAAAACAGCAACTAGGCATATTGCAAGCATTAAAACAACAAGCTACATCATCCCAACGTGAAAAAAAAGGCATGGGAATTATGTACAGGTAAAGCATTACAAAACATGAACACTGAGCTATCTCCAGAAATCACTAGAACATGCTCAAATGACATGGCAAGATTGCAAATAATAATAGGTTCACAGACTTAGCAGAATTCACAGGACATGGCAGAAATAACATCAGGTTAACATGTTTAGAACTATGAAACAACATGTTACAGGAACTTATCATGGCAAACAAAGGCATGGAATTATACTAATAAATGCATAGAACAAAAGTCCCTTACTGACCATGAGCCAAAAGGGATCAGAAAATACAATTGCAAGCATGTGAACATAGCAAAAATATAAACAGATTCATACATGGCAGGAACAACAATAAGTAGGCATGTTGGTGAGCTTGAACCACTCACCACAGAGCAATAAATGGCATGGCAAGGCAACTCACAGTAATAAGACATGGCATAGAAGCTATACATGGTAAGAACAACATCATATCATACACGGATCAACAACAACAACCTTGGCAAAATTGAATAACATGTAAACAATCTGCCAGGAACATTTTATAGCAAAAGTAAAGCTCGATTGACTCAAGCTATGGCACTCCATAATTGCAAACAAGGGCATGAATGGATAGAGAATAACCATATATTCAAAACATCCTTACTGAAGTATCTCAAAAGTGGATCTCTCGGTAGCATCAAGTTAACATGGCATAAAAATATCAGCAAAACAGGGGCTGAAATCAGCAACATCATGAAGCCTAGTTTGCATGCTTGTGCTAGTCACCAAAGAGATCAAAAAAATACATGACATACACCCCCGTAAAGACGGCATGGCATATTACAAAACACATGTAGGACTCAAGTTCATAGGGTGCACACATCAATCATGGCAAAAATGACAAAAGTGCATGTTCTGATAAGAATCTGAAACTAACATCACATAGCCCTCTTCTAACAGCATTTCGGGCATCAAGATGAGCTCAAATGTAAATGATGCAATGAGATGAAAAGATGTACTCATCGAGGTGAACAATTTGAAATATTATACACACGAAACGGAGCAATATGCAGAGAGTTATGGCATGATGAATATGGCATGATAAATACACAGACTAGGGACTTAGCCGAATTTTCTCACCCCGGGGAAAAAGTCAACGGGCGGAGTGGATCGGGCGGGTCGTGCGCAGCGGATCCGGACGGCCGCTGGATCCGGCCCGGACGCCGAGGAGGCGCGGGATCCGGCCGGCGGGGACCTTCCCTGCCGGATCTCGCCGGCGAAGCTCTGGGCGGCGGCGGAGGCGACGGGCGGCGGGCGCATGGGAGCGGGCGGCGCGGCACGCACCTGAGGCGGCGGCGGCGCGCACCAAGTCGCCGCCGGCGAGGGAGGCGGCGACGAGGCGGCGCTAAGGCCGCGGGAAGGCAAGCGGCGCGGGCGGGCGCCTGTCTTGGGCCAGCGGACGGCGCTGGCCGGGAGGCCGACGGCGGCGGGGCACGGGCTCGCTGGCCCTCCACAGGCTCCATGGGCAGCGGGGCGGAGGAGGACGCGTGGGGACACGTGGAAGATGCGGAGTGGACGGGGAACGGGCGAACGTGTCCGGCCGTCGGGCGGACGCGTCCGGCGGCGGGAGGAGGAAGAGGCTAGGGTTAGGGGGCGAATCATCCGCGAATTTGGAGAGGGTTGCACATATTTATAGGTAGAGGGAGCTAGGAGTGTCCAAATGGGGTGCGGTTTTCGGCCACGCGATCGTGATCGAACGACCGAGAGCATGGAGGGGAGTAAGATGGGTTTTGGGCCACTTTTAAAGGGGTGTTGGGCTGCAACACAAAAGAGGCTTTTGCGGTTACCCGGTTAACCGTTGGAGTATCAAACGACCTCCAAATGGCACGAAACTAGACAGGCGGTCTACCGGTGGTATACCAAGGCCGCTTGACAAACCTCAGGCCGTTCCGAGACCGTTTAACACCCGCACACGAAAAGAGGTAAAAGGGGGCGCCGGGAGACATAGGAGTGCCGGATTGCAAAACGGACAACGGGGAAAATGCTCGGATGCATGAGACGAACATGTATGCAAATGCGATGCACATGATGACATGATATGAAATGCATATGATGACATGGAAAAATGCAACACGCAAGCAAATGACATGGCAAACAACGATTTAATAACTGGCGGACACACGCGCGATCGAATCCGGGGCGTTACAACACTCCTCCACTAACAAGAGATCTCGTCCCGAGATCTTAGGACCGAGACGGAAGGGAAAAAAAGATGAGGTGAAATAATAACAAAAGAGAGATGAAGAACAAAGACGAGAATACTCAGGTGGAAAAGAGGAACTACGATTATGACGAGAACCCAAAAGCACGAGGAACGAGATGGACTCTGGAACAACTCCGGTTTGAAAAAGAAGAAGAACGAAAGAATTAGGCAGCACTCCGGCTGAACATGGAAAGAATAGAACATGAACTTGAGAGGATGGAATGATACTTGATGAACTCTTGAAGAATGAATTAAATCATGAAGAACCACCGTGAAGAACTCCGGTAACAAAAGGATGAAGAGATAGAATGAAGGAATAAAGAATATGATGAGCCTTGCGGTGATTTAGATGGAGGTTCCGACGAGATGGCCGAGGAAATTTGAACTCCGGAAAAGAAAAGATGAAAACACTTGGAAGTCGAATTTATTCCTCAAGAACAAACTCCGAAGGAAGGGATTAATCACTTGGATGAAATAAGAATAAGATTTATTATATGCTTATCCTTCATCAAATTAAATTGATGACAAACAATGGAATTTTGCAAACTACTTATTCTTCTTGAAAAAGAATTGAGAAGTGACATATGGTGAACTTGAGAAGGTCTTACTGAACCACCCGTAGGATTGAAAATAACGAATGGAATAGTGTGATAATCTAAGAAAAAGAATCTTGAACGAACCACCGTTAGAAATGAAAATGAACGAAGAGAAGAGAACGAATCGCCAGAAAGAATTAGAAGAACCAATATGCTAGAGGGGATTTAGATTCAAAAGAACAAAGAGATCATGAGCTGATTAAAGAACACTTGAACGAAGCACCGGAAGAATATTGAGATGAACGAAGGGGCACGGATATAGAATAATTGGGGAATGAATCTGAAGACTTAGAATGAAGAAATCTTCCGAAAAGATGGCCTCCGGATGATCGAGAGAGAAAGCAACTCCTGAAATGCTCCGAATGGATGAAAAGAATTAGCATGACTAGAAACAATTTGATAGCATAACATCGAGCTAGGACCGCGAATCTTTGAGAGAACAGACAAGATTTAGAGGAAAGACTCTACTTCGGTCTTCAAATGACGACGAGAAACTCCACCAAAATTGTTAAGGCACTCGGGGGGGGGGGGACGAAAAGCGAAGAGGTTGAGCCAACAATGAAATGATTTGAAATTGATCTTGGAAAAGGCATGTGGCTGATGGAATCCATTCTTACGTCACACTTGAAAAGAATTCAGAATAGCTCCGGGGAAATAGAAGAGTCAGGTAAGAGCCTGGGAAAAGACATGTGGGTTAGGTCCCACTAAAGAAAACACCGTTGGAAAGGGATGTTGAACAGATAGATGATGCACCGGAACAATTGAAATATTTGGATGAGGTGACAACCTTGAACTAATTAGAACACAGATGAATCTCCTGAGATGTCTTGAACACTCCGGAAGGATAAGCTGGTGAGAGGCGAACGAGCAAGTAAAATACTTGATCCGAGGGAAAGAATATAATCAACACCGAAAAAAAACTTGAATTGAGTCCACCGGAGAAGAAAAAGAGATGAAGAATGCCAAATGAGACGAGAATTCACCGGTTGAAATGATTGAGGGAAGACTCCACACGAATGAAATTGATGCTCGAAATTCAGGCTCCGGGAAGAAGAGGGTGGGAGGGCGGGAAAACAAAGACAACTTGGAAGGGGAAACCGGCGAATATCTTGAAGAGAAAACACCGGTTGAAATCATTGAGGAGAGAAAGCAAAAACTTCGCACGAGTAGGATGGATACTCGATTATAGGCTCCGGCTTCGAGAAGAAGAATAGGGAGGGCGGGTGGGAAAAGAAGACAACTGGGGATTGAACTCAAAGATGAAGAGGCTCGAGTCAACTTGACGAGAAATGCACCGGATAAAAAGAGCTGAGGAACAACTACCGGAAAACCAACTGCGTGATCCTAAAGAAAAATTTGAAGGGGAAGAGAAGTAATTCAAAACACCTGCGTCAAGATTCCTCACCAGAGCGACGAAGGGGCAGAGGAGTAAAAAGAATTCCTACTCTCCGATATAACTAGACTCCGAAAATAGTTTTCTTCTAGACTCAACAACGGCCAAACTACACGATCAATCATGGGGGCTCCTAAGGTCGGTCGAGGCTCTGATACCAACTTGTCGCACCCAATATGCGACCCTATCCAAAAGGAACTCGACGGTCCCACCAAGAATAGACCCGCATATTAAAACGCTTTTGCAAGGTGGATATCATTACATCAACATTACATAAAAGATGGGGATACATACATAAGGCACAAATGCCACAAGAATACATCAACATCATATATAAGATCAACATCCGACTACGGATGAAACATAAATGAAGCTCAAACGACATCCACCCTGCTAGCCCAGGCTGCCGACCGAACCTATCCCCGATCAAGAAGAAGCGAAGAAGAGCTCCAAACAAGCAAACATCGCTCTCGCCATGATCATCGCGAAACCTGTACCTGCAACTGGTGGTGTAGTAATCAGTGAGCCACGAGGACTCAAAATCCCATTACCATGGGTATCGGGACTAGCAAAGCTTAATGGGAAAGGAAGGGATAAAGTGGTGAGGTTGCAGCAGCGACTAAGCATGATATGGTGGCTAACATATGCAAATGAGAGTGAGAAGAGAAACAAAGGAACGGTCGTCAACTAGTAATGATCAAGAAGTGATCCTGAACTCCTACTTACGTCAGACATAACCCAGAAACCGTGTTCTCCTCTCGATCAACCCCGAAAAGAGACACTCACAGCTATGCACACGGTTGGTGTATTTTAGAAGAGTTTGCTTCAAATTTAGTACATCCGGATATTAACAAATTCCCATCTGCCACATAACCGCGGGCACGGCTTTCGAAAGTTTATACCCTGCAGCGGTGTCCCAACTTAGCCCATGATAAGCTCTCGCGGTCAACGAAGGATATTCCTTCTCCCGGAAGACCCGATCAGTCTCGAATCCTGCCACAAGACATTTCGACAGCAATAAAACAAGTCCAGCAAGACCTCCCGGCGTGCCGACACCCTGATAGTAGCCGCGCGTATCTCGTCTCAGGCCACGACCGGATGAGCAGTCCGTACAACTAAAACCAGCCCTCAAGTTTCCCGAGGTGGCGCTGCAAAGGGTTCTAGTTTGGACCAACACTTAGACAAGCATTGGCCCGGGGGCTAAAATAAAGATGACCCTTGGGATGCGCGACTCCCAAGGAAAAAGGTAATAGGTCGCAAATGGTAAAACCAATGTTGGGCCTTGCCGAAAAGTCTTATTCAAAGCGAACTGTCAAGGGGTCCCATAAATCACCCGATCGCGTTAGGGACGCAAAATCCGGGAACATAATACCGATATGACGGAAACTAGGGCGGCAAGAGTGGAACAAAACACCAGGCATAAGGCCGAGCCTTCCACCCTTTACCAAGTATATAGATGCATTAATTAAATAAGATATATTGTGATATCCCAACAAGTAAACATGTTCCAACAAGGAACAACATCTCCATGTTCCAACAAGGAACCAACTTCATATTCACCTGCAACTAACAACGCTATAAGAGGGGCTGAGCAAAGCGGTAACATAGCCAAACAACGGTTTGCATAGGACATGTGTCAAAGGTTAGAGGCTGACATGGCAATTTGGGATGGCTTGATAAACAGGTAATAGGTAGCGCAGCATAGCGATAGAACGAAGCAACTAGCATAGCAATGATAGTAATGAGATCTAGGGTAGCGGTCATCTTGCCTGAAATCCCTCAAGGAAGAAGAACGAGTCCATGAAGAAGATGAAGCCACGAAGACGAACCAAGCGAGAGCGAACGAATCCTCACGATCGCAACGCAACGGGAACTAACAAGAAGAAGCACACAACATAGTAAACACTCCACACTTAGACAAGACATGATGCACAACAAGCATGATGCATGACAAATCTAGATGAGGCTACTCATGGCAAGAGATGATGCAAACAAGAGCAACACATCAAAGCAAGTTTAAATGTGGCCTGGAACAACATATAACAATTCCGGTAAGTCCTCATATGCAAATTTCGAAATTGGTCCAGATCTGAATAACTTTATGTTCAAGTATTTAAACAGCAATTTAAGATGCACCACGATGATCTACACGAAATTCTAGTCAAGTTACATATAAAGTTCATTAGATTCGGAGCTACGGTCTAGAAGATATGAGCAAAACAAGATAAGCATGGCATTGATGCAAAATGCATACAAACATCAAGCAAACACCTCGAATCAAGGATGCAACATGATAATATGAAACTACATGCAAAATCAAGCAAGTTTCATATAGAGCACACTCAAAACGGAGCAACGGTTCAACACATACACCCTATACAAGTTATAACAACAATCTGTCCAAAACAACAAATAGGCATATTGCAAGCATCAAAACAACAAGCTACAACATCCCAATGTGAAAAAAAGGCTTGGGAATGATGTACATGTAAAGCATTACAAAACATGAACACTGAGCTAACTCCAGAAATCACTAGAACATGCTCGAATGACATGGCAAGATTGCAAATAATAACAGGTTCACAGACTTAGCAGAATTCACAGGACATGGCAGAAATAACATCAGGTTAACATGTTTAGAACTATGGAACAACATGTTACAGGAACTTAATGCATAGAACATAGCAAAAAGGGATCAGAAAATATAATTGCAAGCATGTGAACATAGCAAAAACATAAACAGATTCATACATGGCAGGAACAACAATAAGTAGGCATGTTGGTGAGCTTGAACCACTCACCACAGAGCAATACATGGCATGGCAAGGCAACTCACAGTAAGAAGACATGGCATAGAAGCTATACATGGTAAGAACAACATCATAGCATACACGGATCAACAACAACAACCTTGGTAAAATTGAATAACATGTAAACAATCTGCCAGGAACATTTTATAGCAAAAGTAGAGCTCGATTGACTCAAGCTATGGCACTCTATAATTGCAAACAAGGGAATGAATGGATAGAGAATAACCATATGTTCAAAACATCCTTAATGAAGTATCTCAAAATAAGCATGGATCTCTCGGTAGCATCAAGTTAACATGGCATAAAAATATCAGCAAAACAGGGGCTGAAATCAGCAACATCATGAAGCCTAGTTTGCATGCTTGTGCTAGTCACCACAGAGATCACAAAAATACATGACATACACCCCTGTAAAGATGGGATGGCATATTACAAAACCCATGTAGGACTCAAGTTCATAGGGTGCACACATCAATCATGGCAAAAAATGACAAAAGTGCATGTTCTGATAAGAATCTGAAACTAACATCAAATAGCCCTCTTCTAACAGCATTTCGGGCATCAAGATGAGCTCAAATATAAATGATGCAATGAGATGAAAATATTTACTCATCGAGACGGACAATTTGACATATTATACGCACGAAACGGAGCAATATGCAGAGAGTTATGGCATGATGAATATGGCATGATAAATACACAGACTAGGGACTTAGCCGAATTTTCTCACCCCGGGGAAAAAGTCAACGGGCGGAGTGGATCGGGCACAGCGGATCGGGACGGCGGCGGGATCCGGCCCGGACACCGAGGAGGCGCGGGATCCGGCCGGCGGGGACCTTCCCGCCGGGATCGCCGGGCGGCGAAGTCTGGGCGGCGGCGGAGGCGGACGGGCGGCGGGTGCATGGGGAGCGGGCGGCGCGCACCGGGATCGCCGGCCGGTGAGGGGAGGCGGTTACGAGGCGGCGCCAAGGCCGCTGGAAGGCAAGCGACGGCGGGCGACTCACTACATGCTGGCCAGCGGACGGCGCTGGCCGGGAGGCCGACGGCGGCGGGGAGCGGGCTCACTGGGCCCTCCCTGGTTCCAGGGCAGCGGCGGCGGAGGACGCGGGGACACGTGGAAGCTGCGGAGTGGACGGGGGGGGGGCGGGCGTGTCCAGCCGTCAGGCGACGCGGCGTCCGCGCGGGAGGAGGAAGAGGCTAGGGTTATGGGGCGATTCATCCGCGAATTTGGAGAGGGTTGCACATATTTATAGATAGAGGGAGATAGGAGTGTCCAAATGGGGTGCGGTTTTCGGCCACGCGATCGTGATCGAACGACCGAGAGCATGGAGGGGAGTAAGATGGGTTTTGGGCCACTTTTAAAGGGGTGTTGGGCTGCAACACAAAAGAGGATTTTGCGGTTACCTGATTAACCGTTGGAGTATCAAACGACCTCCAAATGGCACGAAACTTGACAGGCAGTCTACCAGTGGTATACCAAGGCCGATTGACAAACCTCGGGCCATTCCGAGACCGTTTAACACCCGCACACGAAAAGAGGTAAAAGGGGGCGCCGGGAGATATAGGAGTGCCGGATTGCAAAACAGACAACGGGGAAAATGCTCGGATGCATGAGACGAACACGTATGCAAATGCGATGCACATGATGACATGATATGAAATGCATATGATGACATGACAAAATGCAACACGCAAGCAAATGACATGGAAAACAACGACGAATAACTGGCAGACACCTGGCGCATCGAATCCGGGGCCTTACAAAGGTTTTCGACAAGTTCAAGGTGTTGACTACAATGAGATTTTCTCAACTGTAGCGATGCTTAAGTCTGTCCGAATCATGTTAGCAAGTGCCACATTTTATGAAATCTGGCAAATGGATGTCAAAAATGCATTCCTTAATGGTTTTCTTAAAGAAGAGTTGTATATGATGCAACCAGAAGGGTTTGTCAATCCTAAAGGTGCTAACAAAATGTGCAAGCTCCAGCGATCCATCTATGGACTGGTGCAAGCATCTCAGAGTTGGAATACATGCTTTGATAAGTTGAGCAAAGCATATAGTTTTATACAGACTTGCGGTGAAGTCTATATTTACAATAAAGTGAGTGGGAGCACTACCGCCTTTCTGATAAATATATGTGAGTAACATATTGTTGATCGAAATGATGTAGAATTTTTCCGAAAGCATAAAGGAGTATTTGAAAGGAGTTCTTTAAAAGAAAGACCTCAAGAAAGCTACTTACATATTGAGCATCAAGATCTATTGAGATAGATCAAGACGCTTGATAAGTTTTTTCAATAAGTACATACCTTGTCAAGATTTTGAAGTAGTTCAAAATGGAACAGTCAAAGAAAAGTTCTTGCTTGTGTTGCAAAGGTGTGAAATTGAGTAAGACTCAAATCTTAACCACGGCAGAAAATAGAAAAGAGAATGAAAGTCATTGCCTATGCCTCAGTCATAGGTTCTATGCTATGTACCAGACCTATTGTATACCTTGCTCTGAATTTGGCAAGGGAGTACAATAGTGATCTAGGAGTAGATCACTGGACATTGGTCAGGAACATCCTTAGTGAGGACTAAGGAAATATTTCTTGATTATGGAGGTGATAAAAGAGCCTGTCGTAAAGAGTTACATCGATGCAAGCTTTTTACACCGATCCAGATGACTCTAAGTCTCAATCTGGATACATATTGAAAGTGAGAGAAATTAGCTAGAGTAGCTCCGTGTAGAGCATTGTAGACATAGAATATTTGCAAAATACATACGGCTCTGAATATGAAAGACCCGTTGACTAAGCTTCTCTCACGAGCAAAACATGATCATACCTTAGTACTCTTTGGGTGTTAATCACATAGCAATGTGAACTAGATTATTGACTCTAGTAAACCCTTTGGGTGTTGGTCACATGACGATGTGAACTATGGGTGTTAATCACATACAAATGTGAATATTGGTGTTGAATCACATGATGATGTGAACTAGATTATTGACTCTAGTGCAAGTGGGAGTCTGAAGGAAATATGCCCTAGAGGCAATAATAAAGTTATTATTTATTTCCTTATATCATGATAAATGTTTATTATTCATGCTAGAATTGTATTAACCGGAAACATAATACATGTGTGAATACATAGACAAACATAGTGTCACTAGTATGCCTCTACTTGACTAGCTTGTTTATCAAAGATGGTTATGTTTCCTAGCCATGGACAAAAGAGTTGCCATTTGATTAACGGGATCACATCATTAGGAGAATGATGTGATTGACTTGACCCATTCCGTTAGCTTAGCACTTGATCGTTTAGTATGTTGCTATTGCTTTCTTTATGACTTATACATGTTGCTATGACTATGAGATTATGCAACTCCCGTTTACCAGAGGAACACTTTGTGTGCTACCAAACGTCACAACGTAACTAGGTGATTATAAAGGAGCTCTACAGGTGTCTCCGAAGGTACATGTTGGGTTGGCGTATTTCGAGATTAGGATTTGTCACTCCGATTGTCGGAGAGGTATCTCTGGGCCCACTCGGTAATGCACATCACTATAAGCCTTGCAAGCATTGCAACTAATTAGTTATTTGCGGGATGATGTATTACAGAATGAGTAAAGATACTTGCCGGTAACGAGATTGAACTAGGTATTGAGATACCGATGATCGAATCTCGGGCAAGTAACATACCAATGACAAAGGGAACAACGTATGTTGTTATGCGGTTTGACCGATAAAGATCTTCATAGAATATGTGGGAGCCAATATTGGCATCCAGGTCCCGCTATTGGTTATTGACCGGAAACGTGTCTCGGTCATGTCTACATAGTTCTCGAACCCATAGGGTCCGCACGCTTAACGTTTCGTTGACGATATAGTATTATATGAGTTATGTATGTTGGTAACCGAATGTTGTTCGGAGTCCCGGATGAGATCATGGACATGACGAGGAACTCCGGAATGGTCCGGAGATATAGTTTGATATATGGGATAATAGTGTTTGATCTTCGGAAGGGTTCCAGAATTCACCGGAAGGGGTTCCAGATGTTTCCCGAAATGTTTGGGTACGAGAACACGTTATTTGGGCCAAAGGGGAAAGCCCACAAGGTTTTTGGAAAGCGTAAAAGGAAGTTTTGCGGAGTCCAGGGGCCAGAGGCCAGGGTCCCTGGCATCTGGGTCCAGACGCCGGGAACCCTGGCGTCTGGCCCTGGAGTCGGAGAAGGACTCTTGCCTTTCGGGTGAAACCGACTTTGTGGAGGCTTTTACTCCAAGTTTTGACCCCAAGGCTCAACATATAAATAGAGGGGCAGGGCTAGCACCAAAGACACATCAAGAAACACCAAGCCGTGTGCCGCAACCCCGCCCCTCTAGTTTATCCTCCGTCATAGTTTCCGTAGTGCTTAGGCGAAGCCCCGCGAAGATTGTTCTTCACCAACACCGCCACCACGCCGCCGTGTTGCCGGAACTCATCTACTACTTCGCCCGTCTTGCTGGATCGAGAAGGCGAGGATGTCATCGAGCTGAACGTGTGCAGAACTCAGAGGTGCCGTGCGTTCGGTACTTGGATCGGTCGGATCGTGAAGACGTACGACTACATCAACCGCGTTGGATAAACGCTCCGCTTAGCGATCTTCAAGGGTATGAAGATACACTCCCCCTCTCGTTGCTATGCATCACCATGATCTTGCGTGTGCGTAGGAAAATTTTGTAATTACTACGTTCCCCAACAAACGTCACAATGTAACTGGGTGATTATAAAGGTGCTCTACAGGTGTCTCCGAAGGTACTTGTTGGGTTGGCGTATTTCGAGATTAGGATTTGTCACTCCAATTGTCGGAGAGGTATCTCTGGGCCCACTCGGTAATGCACATCACTATAAGCCTTGCAAGAATTGTAACTAATGAGTTAGTTGCAGGATGATGTATTACGGAACGAGTAAAGAGACTTGCCGGTAACGAGATTGAACTAGGTATTGAGATACCGACGATCGAATCTCGGGCAAGTAACATATCGATGACAAAGGAAACAACGTATGTTGTTATGCTGTTTGACCGATAAAGATCTTCGTCGAATATGTGGGAGCCAATATGAGCATCTAGGTTCCTCTATTGGTTATTGACCGGAGACGTGTCTCGGTCATGTCTACATTATTCTCGAACCCGTAGGGTCCGCACGCTTAAGGTTTCGATGACAGTTTTATTATGAGTTTATGAGTTTTGATGTACCGAAGGAGTTCAGACTCCAGGATGAGCTGGAGGACATGACGAGGAGTCTTGAAATGGTCGAGACATAAAGATCGATATATTGGACGACTATATTCGGACATCGGAAAGGTTCCGAGTGGTTCGGGTATTTTTCGTAGTACCGGGGAGTTACGGGAATACGGGAGAAGAAGTATATGGGCCTTATTGGGCTTTAGGGAGAGAGAGAGGCAGGCAGCGCTTCCAATGACTAGTCCGACTGACTAGGGGAGGCGGCGCCCTCCTTCCTTCTCTTCCCTCTCCCCTTCCTTGTCTCCTACTCCTACTACATGGAAGGGAGGAATCCTACTCCCTGTGGGGTAGGACTCTCCGTAGGCCGCCATAGGGGCGCCTCTCCCTCCTGCACTCCTTTATATACGGGGCAGGGGCACCCCATAGACACAACAATTAATCATTGATCTCTTAGCCATGTGCGGTGCCCCCTCCACCATAGTCCACCTCGTTAATATCAGAAGCGGTGCTTAGGCGAAGCCTCGCATCGGTAGAACATCAACATCATCACCACGCCGTCGTCGTTGATTTAAACTCTCCTCAACACTCGGCTGGATCGGAGTTCGAGGGACGCCATCGGGCTGAACGTGTGCTGAACTCGGAGGTGCCGTGACGCTCGGTACTTGATCGGTCGGATAGTGAAGACGACGACTACATCAACAGCGTTGTGCTAACGCTCGCTTTCGGTCTCACGAGGGTACGAGACAACACTCTCCCTCTCGCTGCTATGCATCACCATGATCTTATAGTAGCATAGGAATTTTTTGAAATTACTACGTTCCCCAAAAAAATATCCTCAAAGAATGTAGCATCTTTAGACTCCATGATCATACCGACCTTCACGTCATGTACATTAGATTTCACCACTAGTGTTGGTACTAAAACCGGCAGACCTAGGGTAGGGGGTCCCGAGTTGTGTATCCCTGACCTATGGGTAACAAGAGACGAAGGGGAGAGTAATTACCCAGGTCCGAGCCCTCTGGAAGAAGTAATACCCTACGTCCTGCTTTGATTGTATTGATGATGATGTATCGAGTACAAGCTTGATCTACCTCAAGATCATAAGTTATGTTCTAACCCTAAGGCTAGATGGTTGTAATTGTGACCGTGGTCTCTACATACTGAACGCCTCAGCTTATATAAATACTCGGGGTACCTAGGGTTACACATGGTCGGCTGCCAATCTAGGGACATGGTGACGGCCAAAGCAGTTCTTGGAGTGCACGTCAAGTATTCAGCAGAGTCCACCTTGATCACACCGAGTACGAGGCTTCCAGAGTCCTTCCTTGTAAGAACGGCGGGCCATAGGCTCGGCCCGTGGACTGTGGGACAACTAGGTTGGTACCCCCTAGTCCAGGACACCGCCAATAGCCCCTGAACTTGTCTTCGACGCCTTGGACAACAATCTTCCTCGGACACATGACTTTGGCTTCGAAGTTTTCAGCTTGATAGGCAAGTTCCCCTCTTCAGATGATCCTCCATGTATCCCGTGGTTCTTTTACATTCACGATGTTTATCAAGCCCGTCCTTATAGGGACCACATACCAACCACATGTTTCTCCGACCGAAGTTTTAATATCCAAATACTTGGGGTAACTTAGTATCGAAGGCCAAATGCGTAGGTGGGAACAATGCCCCTAACAACTTTACGAAAGAGTCACCACCTATACCAAAACGACTTAGTTACTGTTACTCGAAACGCGGCCCGAGGCAGTTTTCTCATTGTCGTGTCTCATCAAGGCAAAGATCATGCCCGGTATTTTAGGGGATATCATCAATATTTAATTTTACCACATGCGCATAATGACATCTCGCATAAGGACGTAGCGATTTTTACGGCCTAGCAAGGGGGGCTCTTGGCCTTTCGCAAGCCTATAAGAGTAAGGGGCAGTAATATTGCTCTCCCTGACGCCCTCATTCCCTTGCCATTGCGCACATCCTTGATGACCCACCAGTATAGGGAATCAATCGCAGTCCTTTCGATAAGTAAGAGTGTCAAACCCAACGAGGAGTAGAAGGAGATGACAAGCGATTTTCAGCAAGGTGTTTTCTGCAAGCACTGAAATTATCGGTAACCGATAGTTTGATAGTAAGGTAATTCGTAACAAGTTACAAGTAGCTATTGTAACAATAGGTGCAGCAAGATAGCCCAATCCTTTTTATAGCAAAGGACAGGCTAGACCTTTCTCTTATAGTAAGCAAAGCGTTCTCGAGGACACATGGGAATTCATCTAGTCACTTTCATCATGTTTGTTTGATTCACATTCGTTACTTCGATAATTTGATATGTGGGTGGACCAGCGCTTGGGTGTTGTTCTTACTTGAAAAAGCCTCCCACTTATGATTAATCCCTCTCGCAAGCATCCGCAACTACGAAAGAAGAATTAAGATAAATCTAACCATAGCATGAAACATATGGATCCAAATCAGCCCCTTATGTAATAGCGCATAAAGTAGGGTTTAACTTTTTGTCACTCTAGCAACCCATCATCTAATTACTACTCTACAATGCCTTCCCTTAGGCCCAAATATGGTGAAGTTTCATGTAGTCCATGTACACATAACACCACTAAGGGAATCACAACATACACATATCATCAAAATATTGAATGAATACCAAATTCACATGATTACTTATAACAAGACTTCTCCCATGTCCTCAAGAACAAAAGTAACTACTCAGAAATCATATTCATGTTCAAGATCAGAGGGGTATTGAATATCATTAAGGATCTGAACATATAATATTCCACCAAATAAACCTACTAGCATCAACTATAAGATGTAATCAACACTACTAGCAACCCACAAGTACCAATCTGAGGTTTTGAGACAAAGATTGAATACAAGAGATGGACTAGGGTTTGAGATGAGATGGCGCTGGTGAAGATGTTGATGAAGATTGGCCCTCCCACGATGAGAGGATCATTGGTGCTGCCGATGGCTTCGATTTCCCCCTCTCAGAGGGAAGTATCCCTCGTGGAATCGCTCTGCCGGAGAGCAAAAGTGCTCCTGTCCAGGTTCTGCCTCGAGACGGTGGTGCTTCGTCCCGAAACCTTCCTCTCGATTTTTTTTCTAGGTCAAAACCCCTCATATAGCAGAAGATGGGCTTCAGAGACCTGCCAGTGGCCCCACAAGTCCAGGGGCGTGCCCTAGGAGGGGGGGGGGTAGGGTGCGCCCCTAGGCTTGTGGCTACCTGGTGGGTCCCCCTCTGGTAATTCCTTCGCCAGTATTTTTTATATATTCGAAAATAATTCTCTGTAAATTTTCTGGTCATTTGGAGTTGTGCAGAATAGGTATCTCTGATATCGCCCTTTGTGGTCCAGAATTCCAGTTGCCGGCAATCTTCCTCTTCATGTGAAACTTGCAAAATAAGAGAGAAAAGGCATAAGAATTGTATCATAAAATAAATAACAATCCAAAATACAATAAATAACAATAGGAAAACATGATGTAAAATGGATGTATCCACTCCCCCAAGCTTAGACCTTGCTTGTCCTCAAGTGAAGCCGAAATCGATAATCATGACCACATGTTTAGAGAGAGAGAGGTGTCGATAAAAACAAAATATGGACATGAAAGCATCATGATCATTATTATAACAACAATATATCATCATAAAACTTCTCATAAGTAAGTGATGTCTACTACACAACTTGTTCTTGTAGACTCGTGTTGGGCCTCCAAGCGCAGAGGTTTGTAGGATAGTAGCAATTTTCCCTCAAGCGGATGACCTAAGTTTTATCAATCCGTGGGAGGCGTAGGATGAAGATGGGCTCTCTCAAACAACCCTGCAACCAAATAACAAAGAGTCTCTTGTGTCCCCAACACACCAAATACAATGGTAAATAGTATAGATGCACTAGTTCGGCGAAGAGATGGCGATACAAGTGTAGTAATGATAGTAGATATTGATTTTTGTAATAGTAACAATAAAAAACAGCAAGGTAGCAAGTAACAAAAGTGAGCACAAACGGTATTGCAATGCTTGAAAATGAGGCCTAGCGTTCATACTTTCGCTAGTGCAATCTCTCAACAATGCTAATATAATTGGATCATATAACAATCCCTCAACGTGCAACGAAGAATCAGTCCAAAGTTCTTATCTAGCCGACAACATAAGAAGAAATTGTTTGTAGGGTATGAAACCACCTTAAAGTTATATTTTCCGATTGATATTGAACTATTCCTATAAGTGTCACAAATAGCCTAAGAGTTCATACTAAAATAACAACATATGATACGCATCAAACAACTCTAATGTCACCTAGATACTCCAATGTAACCACAAGTATCCATGAGTTAATTATACGGTACGCATCAAACAATTTCAGATTCATAATACTCAATCCAACACAAAGAACCTCAAAGAGTGCCCCAAGATTTCTACCGGAGAAAGTAGGACAAAAACGTGCATCAACCCCTATTCATAGATTACCCAATGTCACTTCGGGAATCCACAAGTTGAGTTCCAAGACATACATCAAGTGCTCTCAAATCCATAAAAATATTCAATCCAATAATAATGAAATCTCAAAGGGGAAACTCAATTCATCACAATAAGATAGAGAGGGAGAAACACCATATGATCCAACTATATTAACAAAGCTCGCGATACATCAAGATCATGCCAAATCAAGAACACGAGAGAGAGAGAGAGATCAAACACATAGCTACTAGTACAAACCCTCAGCCCCGAGGGTGGACTACTCCCTCCTCATCATGGTGGGCACCGGGATGATGAAGATGGCCTCCGGTGGTGATTTCCCCCTCCGGCAGGGTGCCAGAACGGGCTTCCGATTGGTTTTTCATGGCTACAGAGGCTTGCGGCGGCGGAACTTCTGATCTAGGGTTATTTCTTGGGGTTTATGTATTTATATGATTTTTTGGCGTCGGTCTCATGCTGAGATGGGCCTCGGGGCGCCCCCTCCAGTGGTTCTCTGCTCCAATATTCTTCATTTGTTTCATGCAAAATCTTCAAAAAGTTTCGTCCATTCCGAGAACTTTTATTTCTGCACAAAAAACAACACCACAGTAGTTTTGCTGAAAACATCATCAGTTCAGGTTAGTTCCATTCAAATCACACCAAAAACATATAAAAATGTTGTAAATATGGCATGAATACTTCATAAATTATAGATACGTTGGAGACGTATCAGTAAGTGACAATTCATTCACAAGATAAAGTATGAACCATAAACTTTATTGAAAACTAACAAACTATCATCTCGATCACCGAAGCAATTACACTTTATCATATTATCAGAAAGAGTCTATGTAAGAGCTTTGTTTGGCAAGTTTACATACTCAACTATCATTTAGTCTTGTATATTGCTGGCACTCATGGCACATTTATGGAGCAGAAGTTTCAGCCGGACACAAAGAAAGATAGGGGCCTATAGTTTGGCCTCCCAACTTATGTACCTCAAGGGTAATGCCAAAAATAATAACTCATGATCACCTACATTGAACTGGATATATATGCCCAGATCTTTCCCCAACACATGATGCTTTCCAAGAGAGAAAATAAAAATGGAATAGAGAAGAATACTATTGACTCTTGCATTAGTAAATATATACAGTAAAAGATATGCCCTTCGCAGAGGGAAGCAGAGGTTGTCATGCACTTTTCGTTTTTGGATATGCAAGCTCTTAATGTAAAGGAACAATACTTTAGATTGCCCCTTGTGATAGCAACCTTTATTATGCAGTCTGTCGCTTTTATTCCTTCACCATCAAAAGGTTGTACAAAGCTTACTTTCCCTTACAATAAAGATCATACATATTTATGAGCAATTTTTATTGCTTTTGCACTGATGACAACTTACTTGAGGAATATTATTCAACCCCTAGGTAGATATAGTGGACTCTCATGACATGAAACTGGGTTTAATGGATTTGGATGCACAAGTAGTATATCTACTTAGTGCGAATGTTTTGCTAGCAAGGGGTCCTAGACAAGCACCACATGTTAATTAGAAGATCCATAACAATATAACTTCTTTGTGAATGTAAACAACCATAATTCATTACGTTGTCTTCCTTGCCCAACGTCAACTAATTGATATAGAATATTTTATGAGGACTCACAATCATAAAAGATGTCCAAGATAGTATATTTATATGTTAGACCTCTCTTCCTTCATTACTTCTTTCATGGATTGCACCAATGACCAATACTGTGCTTGTCAACTTCCAACAAATTTTACCAACTATACTTCTTTTAGGTGAAGTCATTACTCCCCATGGGACTAGCATATGATCTTTTCCATTCTTTCCTTATTTATTTTTCATTGCTAAGGTTGAAACAAGAAAAGAAAGAAAAACTCAAACTACTCTTTATTATATAACTCTCCCACGAGTAGATAGATAGATAGATAGATAGATAGATAGATAGATCACTAAGCTTTTTATTCTTCTAAATTACAAAATAACTAAGGATCAAACTAGGATAGATAATGGTGATAAAAATGATGGTGATATGATACATGGGCACCTCCTCCAAGCTTAGCACAAGCCAAGGGGAGTGCCCATACCTGTGTACTCAAGTCTCCTTCTTTGGTGATGATGGTGACTTGTCCTCCGGCTTCCAAGGCATAGGCTCCCCATCATAAAAATATGAACGTGTCTCCGGGGTCCTGAATAGGGTGTGCAGTCAAAGTGGATCTGAAGATTTCAGAGGCAGGAAGGAGAGGCGCAAGAAAGGGGATCTGAGCAGTAACCAGAGAAAGCAAGGGAAGCAAAGCCTAGGCAGACGCCGTTCCTTTATCGACTCACGCGGTTGCTGAGGCACCCATGTCCAATCAACCGCCACGCGGTGCCCAAGGCCGCAGGCTGTTAGGGCCCGCAGCGCTTCGCACTTGCCCCTTCGCCTCTCTGCTCGGCCAAGTCCGGGCGCGCCTTGGGCTCGGGGCTACTGTCGGCGCTCGGGAACGGGGTCCCTGACTTGCTCGACCGCGCCTGCGGGCGTGGCTCAAAGGGGGTCCCATCACGCCCATCTTCATCAACACGAGCTCAAGACCTCGCGAGGGGCCAGATTGCAGGCGGACGACAGGGAGCTTCTCGTGCACGGCCTCATCAGGCTGGCTCGCAAGGAGGCGGAGAGATCAAGGTGGGGTACCTCACGAGGTGCCCATGACGCAAGCCATGACGACCAAGGGCGCTAGGCGGGCGCCAGCCCGTGCAATGTCCTCCTTTCCTCTTTGGTGCAAGGGGGGCAAGCGCAGGCGAGAGCATCAAGCAAAGGCATCCATTTCGGTGCAACAAGACCAAGACCAATCCAACGGCGGGAAGGAAGTCATTGTGGAGCCCAAGCCAAGGCCACCACCAGAGCCTTTGACAGGCGAGGACCAACTTTAGTCAGGATAAGTGTACCATATGTTCCCCTTCAAAATGGCCAATTGTTGGCACCCTTCCCGCTCAATATTTGGGAAGAGGCCCAGGGCCTCTGCCTATATAAGTAGAGCTAGCCACCATGGTAAGAAGAGACGGGATCAGGCATTCAGGAAGACAGCAAGAGAACAAACGAGAGAGATAGAGAGAGGCGACTGAACTCCCCCTAGCAGTTCATCGCACCAGCCAAGAACAGACCGTTGTGAGGCTGTTCTTCCTTGTATTGTTCATCACCATCAGCCCAAGAGGCAATCCACCACACCACAAACTAGAGTAGGGTATTACACCACAATGGTGGCCCGAACTAGTATAAACCCAGTGTCTCTTGTGCTGTTCCTTTCGTAGTTTAGATCTAAGCGAGGCGGCGGGGTGCAGGTAGATAGAAGGCGAGATTCCGCGTGCACCCCAGTGTTCGAATCTCAAGGACTGCCGGAACCTGAAATCCGACACTCGCCCTCCTCCGGCGCCGGCGAGACCTCCGTCTCCGGCGCAAGGCGGGTCTTCATGAAGCCCTCGCCCAGCAGCCGCCGCGTCTTGCGAAGCCAATCGATGTGGTCCTCGTGGACGTTGGAGCCATCCCACAAGCTAGATAGCGCCATGGGAGCGAGGAGGAAGCGAGGGAGGCACGGTGGCGGAGAACGCGCAACCACGCTGCGGCGGAGGGACGGCGAACCAAGATGGTCGACGGCAAAACGGCGCGGCGTCGAGGCGCTGCGGAGGCGGAAGAAAGGAGAAGGAGGCAGAGGGAAGGATGGAGCGAGGGCGAGCGTGCGAGCGTCTGCCGCTCCCCTCCTCCCCCTACTTATAGGCTTGTGCTGTGGAGCCGAGGAGGCGAGGCGTGGTGGAACGTGGGATTAACTGCGCCCACTCCCCGACATCCCGCGGTTATTGCATCCTAAAGGCGTGCTGAAACCGCCGTGGGAAGGAGAGCGGTCCGTTCGGGCCGCAGAGGATCTGCACATGGGCCGAGGCCTAGGTATGGCGGGCCCCAGCCTGCGGCGATGTCCCGTCACGCGCGTGGGCTGGAAGGCCTTTTTAGCCACGTGGCGCGCGGTCAACGCGCGATTCGGTTTGCGCTCTCACCTCCGAGCTGCAGAGTATCCCAAAGCCGGCTCCTAGCTGCCGACCTCTCAGGGTAGGAAGCCGATCGAGCTTCTCGTCCTTTCTTCAGCCTCGAAGCTCAACCAGCTTCGGGGACTACTGTCGGAGTAAATGACCACGAGTAGCCTAGCCGGCCCCCCTGGGACTTCTGAAAAAATTATGATCCAATCAAGCCCTTCAACATCCAAGACGTGGGGCCGCCTTTCCTCTGCCGGCTGACTCTCAAGCCGGCTACCGGGAGGCGGCCCGGCCCGAAAACCTACAGGAAGAAGGCCACAAGAGGGCCGACTCCTAAGGAGAAGGCCACAAGAGGGCCGACTCCGCGAAGCCGGCCGCGAGAAGGCCGACTCTAAGAAGCCGGCCCCCCAGCAGGTGGCCAAGGCCGCACCCTCAGAATCTGCACCCACATAACGGTGATGAGACGGGGCGTGGCTACAGTGAAGCCTGCCACCCCCACATCCCGGAGCGTGCATGGCCACAGTGCGCCGTACGGGGCGGCCATCACCCGTCCGGCGCGGCACTGTTGCCATGTTGACCATGACGTCACCCACGACAGGTTGTCAGTACGACCCGCAGGCGGCGGGCCCCTCCGGTCAGAGAGATGCCCGAAGGCGGCTCGGCCTCCCCCAGTCGGCCTGAGATATGGCCGACTTCCCATAGCCGACTTTCTCACTCCCTCGAAGGAGGCGCCTCATTAAGGAGACCAAACATGGTAAGGCTACAGTGATCGCCGCCAAAGGGGCGGCACTTTAGCCATGCTTACCTCAACAAAGCCCTCGTCATCAGGATTGAGGCAACAGTAACCAGCCCCCGACAAGGTCCTCAGCAGTGGGGCCAGCTTGTCGACCGAGAAGCCGGCAGCCAAATTGGGAGCCACCAGTCGGCGGCCCCCAGCGGTTGGCGGAGAAGCCGGCGAACGTAGACACTGATGGCTAGGGCCCGCGCCTAGCCAGATTACCATTGTACCCCCGGGGGGTAGGCCTATATAAACCCCCCAGGGCACCCATGCAAAGGGTTGATCTCTTAGAGTTTTAGACACCACATAGAGAAAAGAGGAGAGCTAGCCGTGCCCTTCTTCTTCCTCTCACCGAACAGCTCAAGGAGCCTCTTGTAGCCACTTGTCCATCTAGTGATCATGAGGACACCCCGCAGAGCAGCAGTAGGGGTGTTATCTCCACGGAGAGCCCTGAAGCTGGGTAAGATTTGCCGGCGTGCATGTCTTCGCCTCATCCCGTTTCCAGGCACCGGCGACGTCTTATTGGCTCCCACAATGATAAGCCACCCGTTGGCATATGTCGCACCTACCACCCGACAGTTGTATTGCCGCTAGTAATTGAAAGCATATTGATCACGTACAGGCCAGCTCTATCGAACATGGTAAAGAAGGGCAAGCTGATTTTGGATAATAAAATGTTGGTTGCACAGTGGCCACACATGATGAACCAGAGCGCATTAAAAATGCAACTCCCAGCTGTCTCTCGACCATTTCAAAGTGGTTGGATGAAGATCCTATGTCTCCTAACCCTTCTTCTTCCTCGCTCGATTCTTCCCATACAGAACACCAGACGGGCCGCCGGCCGACCACCGCCTCCACCGCCAGTGTTCCTCCGCCACCCGCCCTAACCCCCACCAGCGCCGAGTTTTCTTCGTTCGTGAGGCCCCACAACCACCCGAGCCCTTCGATCGCACTACTAACTACGGCGAGCTCTGAAAAATCGATCGACCCAATTTTGAAATTTAGTCTACTGTGATTTAACTAGTGTGGAATATAAAAGGGGAAAACCATAAGCATTGGGAGTATAGTGTTGAGCGTGCCATGGCGGATCTCAAGGTGCAAACCGGACAAAGGCAACTTCGCAACCAAGACAAGAAATCAGAGTAAAGCAAAGGCGATCTATTTTCTTGCTGCGATAAATAAGTTGAGAAGATACGAAAGAGTACCGCCTGCAGTGCGGCGCCGCACGATCTCGCTGAGAATTTGATGGTGCTGCGGTAGCGATGGTCACAGCAGCGTGGAAGCAGATCTAGGAGGGTAGACGATGGCGGGGGGGGGGGGTGGACGAGATGGTCGAGGAGCGGCGCCCGCAAGGTGGACGACGGCGGGGATGAAGCGAGACACCATTTATACATAAATATGGTTTACAAATGGCATGATCTCAGATTCATAAGGTTGTATCCATCAATTTGGATTTTCAAATATTTGAAACCACTTTATGTTGAAATCCAATGTATGCATTCCTCGCTAACTGTCTCCAATTAATGTGTGTTTCATGCGGGTTTTTTTAACTTCTCAAACATGTATAATGTGTTTCACACACGCAACATATAGTGAAATCCTGTTTAGACATTAATTGCATATAAACCATGCATTGTTTGTAATTGAAGAATCTATGGATCACCAATATTGATAAACTATATAACATTACACGTGTGCCCAAATTCAAATGAATATGCATGTTTGATACACCAATTTGTGTTATGATATTATCGATGTCGTGATCTCCAGTTTAAATATTTGAATCCCCTTTAATCCAGATATTCGCCTCATATAGCTATCACTCATGCATATATATGACTATCTCTCTCGACCTATACGCTGCTCATCGCCTCTCGTATCTCTCGCTACCAGTATGTCGACAATGATCTTTTATCTTCGTAACGACCGACTGCATTCTCTCCCTCGACCTTCATCACTCTATCTCTCTCTAAGTATATCTCGCTCCCTGCTATGTGTCTCTAACTATGATTCTCCATGTGGAATCTCTTTCTCTCACACAAACACAAAACTTTGTCTCCGGGTCTCATTTCTCTCTACTATTCCCATGTGTGCCACTCAGACACCCCTCATACAGAGATGTCTTTCGCTCTTTTGATATGAGAACCTCGACTCTTCCTCTTCAATATCTCTTTCTCACACACAAACACAAACTCTATCTCCTGTGGTCTCATATTTCTCCATTGTTCTCTTGTATGTCTCTCACACACACCTCTCTCCCTAGAGATATCTTATGCTCCCTCATATGTCTCTCTAGCTATCACTCTCGCTAGAAATATCTTTCTCTCTCATGAGACACAAAACTCCGCCTCTAGATCTCATTTCTCTCTCGATATCTGTTTGTATGTGACTCACATGCACCCTCTCTCTATCTCTCTCACACCACACACATAACCCAGCCTTCCGATCCACTCGACTCCTATCTCTAACGCACACTAGCTAGCATCTTTATCTTTCTATTTATCTGCTTTCTCCATTAACCTTCTTTCTCGCCTCACTCTTGATTCCTATCACGCACACTACATATGTTTCTCTCTACATGCAGTCAAGTGCCCTCTCACACACATATATAACTTCACCCTTTGAACCACCCGACGGTCATCTCCAACACCCAAACTAGCGGATGTCCCTCTAGCTAGCATCTCCATCTCTGTATCTATCTCAGTAGTTTCTCCACAACATTTCTTTCTCGCACGGAGTCTTGCTTCCTATCACCGACACTATACATGTTTCTCCATACATATGCATTTATAGGTTGATCTCTTTTGCACAATCGTTGCACCTCACCCCTCTCGCCGCCATAGATGCATGCTCCAGCCCACGCCACTATCTCTTAAAGACAAAACACATGCTCAATTGTCGGGCCTTCTTCCCTGCATTCTCACATGCATGCATATTGTCATACCGATCCGTCTCTCCCATGTCGTTGATCTTATGACTTATGTCTTCTTTCTTTTATCTCGATCATGCGCGTGCGCGCACACACACACATCCCACATATACATGTATACCTCTCACACATGCATGTTCAAGGTCTCTATGTCTCCATACGTAGTTAATTACCCTCAATCCTAACGCCACATCAAATCGTTCTCCTCTTTTGTGCACATAACTTCCGCCTGGATGGGTAAAACACACACTCACACTTAACAATCTCCTTCTAGCTACCCCCTGAGGGAGTCCTGGATTAGGGGGTATCCGGACTGCCGGACTGTGTACAACGTCCGGACTATTGAAGCGTGGAGATACAAGACTCAAGACTTCGGCCCGTATCCGGATGGGACTTTCCTTGGCGTGGAAGGCAAGCTTAGCGATCCGGATATTATATTTCCTTCCTTGTAACCGACTCCATGTAAACCCTAGCCCTCTCCGTGTCTATATAAACCGGAGAGGTTGGTCCTAGAAGGCCGATCACAGCATAATCATACCATCATAGGCTAGCTCTTAGGGTTTAGCCTCTACGATCTCGTGGTAGATCTACTCTTGTACTACACATATCATCAATATTAATCAAGCAGGAAGTAGGGTTTTACCTCCATCGAGAGGGCCCGAACCTGGGTAAACATCTGTGCCCCTTGCTTCCTGTTACCATCAGCCCTGACGCACAGATTGGGACCCCCTACCCGAGATCCGCCAGTTTTGACACCGACATTGGTGCTTTCATTGAGAGTTCCTTTGTGTCGTCGTTGTCAGGCTCGATGGCTCCTTCAATCATCATCAACGATGCTGTCCAGGGCGAGACTTTCCTCCCTGGATAGATCTTCATGTTCGGTGGCTTCGCACTGCGTGCCAACTCGCTTGGCCTTCTGGAGCAGATCGACAGCTACGCCCCTGGCCACCAGATCAGGTTCGGAAACCTGAACTACACGGCGGACATCCGCGGAGACTTGATCTTCGATGGATTTGGGCCTATGCCAGGAGCACCGGACAGTCACGACGAGCACGACTTAGACCTGTCGTCGGACGAAGCTCGGGGTATCACCCCCGTAGTATCCTCGGACCTAGATCCGGAGCAGGCTGCGCTGCCTAAGGACGGAGGGATGGACCCCGCCCGCCAGGTCGCACACTCATCAGCGGTGGAGCCGAACACGTGTCTTACCTCTGCGCTGGCCTGTGACTCCGAACCCCCGGATTCGTATCCGGACGTTGGTTCCAGTCCGCACACTCCCGAGCCCGTCGGGCCAGGATGGGCTCCGGTAATGGAGTTCACCGCTGCGGATATCTTCCAGCACTCACCCTTTTGCGACATGCTGGACTCATTAAAGTCTCTCTCTTTGTCAGGAGGCTCTTCGCCGAACTATGTCCGGCTTGAGTGGGAGGCAGGCGACAAAGGAATTCGTTGCCCATCCACCACCCACTTCATTGCCACGGTCGATGACTTAACCGAGGTACTGAACTTCGACTCCGAAGACATCGACAGTATGGACGACAATGCAGGAGAAGAACATGAACCACAGCTCACTGGGCGGTGGACAGCCACCTCTTCTTATGATATATATAAGGTGGACACTCCGAAGGAAACAAATGACGATGATGCAAAGAAGGATAAAACCTCAGGGAAAAAAGCAAAGAATGGGCGTCATCGGCGCCACTCCTAAGCCCCACCACACTAATACCGGCCCAGGAGACGAAAACAATCCGAATGGTGCCGAAGAAGAATACAACCCTGATCAGCCCACCTTCGAGCAGGCCGAACAAGAGGATGAGCATGTCAGCCCGTAAGAACAAAGCGATGCATTTAATACCCTCTCGCTTCACTGACGAAGTAATGGATCATGAATTCCCAGAAGGGTTCAAACCCGTAAACATCGAATCATACGATGGCACAACAGACCCCGCAGTATGGATCGAAGATTTTCTTCTCCACATTCACATGGCCCGCAGAGACGATCTGCACGCCATCAAATATCCTCCCCTTAAGCTCAAAGGACCAGCCCGGCACTGGCTAAATAGCCTGCCAGCAAATTCCATTGGCAGCTGGGAAAACCTGGAAGAGCATTCCTCGACAACTTCCAGGGAACATATGTGCGACCACCTGACGCGGATGACTTGAGCCACATTATTCAACAGCCCGGAGAGTCAGCCAGGAAATTCTGGACTCGATTCTTAACTAAAAAGAACCAAATAGTCGATTGTCCGGACGCCGAAGCCCTGGCGGCTTTTAAGCATAATATTCGTGACGAGTGGCTCGCTCGACACCTCGGCCAGGAAAAACCCAAGTCCATGGAAGCTCTCACAACACTAATGACCCGCTTTTGCGCGGGCGAGGATAGTTAGTTGGCTCGCAGCAGCACTACACCACATTCTGGCAATTCGGATGGCCGCGACAATAATGGCAAGCCACGGCGTAACAGACATAAGAGATGGAACAACGGCGACAACACTGAAGACACGACAGTCAACGTTGGATTCAGCGGATCCAAGCCCGGTCAGCAGAAGAAGCCGTTCAAAAGAAATAATCCGGGACCGCCCACTGCATCAGCATATCGAGCGCTTCGTGCAAATTCATGGCACCCCGGACAAGCCAGCCAACCACACCAATAGAGGTTGCTGGGTATTCAAACAGGCCGGCAAGATAAATGCCGAAGACAAGGACAAGGGGCTGCACAACGACGATGACGAGGAGCCCCGACGTCCGAACACGGGGGGACATAAGAAATTTCCCCCCCAGGTGAAAACGGTCAACATGATCTAAGCCACGCATATCCCCAAGCGGGAACGGAAGCGGGCACTAAGGGACGTCTATGCGATGGAGCCAATCGCCCCAAATTCAACTCATGGTCAGCTTGTCCGATCACCTTTGATCGTAGGGATCATCCTACTAGCATCCGTCATGGCGGCTCAGCCGCATTGGTCTTAGACCCAATCATCGATGGATTCCACCTCACGCGAGTCCTTATGGACGGCGGCAGCAGCCAGAACCTGCTTTATCAGGACACAGTGCGCAAAATGGGCATTGACCCTTCAAGGATCAAGCCCACTAAAACCACCTTTAAAGGTGTACTTCCTGGAGTAGAGGCCCGCTGTACGGGCTCTAAAAATTGGAAGTGGTCTTCGGATCCCCGGACAACTTTCGGAGTGAAGAGTTAATGTTCGACATCGTCCCTTTCTGAAGTGGTTACCACACACTGCTCGGACGCACCGCATTCGCTAGATTCAATGCGGTAACACACTGCGCATACCTCAAGCTCAAGATGCCAGGACCACGCGGGGTCATAACGGTGAACAGAAATATGGACCGCTCTCTATGAACAGAAGAACATATTGCAGCCCTTGCAGCGGAAGTACAATGCGGCCTTCCCCGACAAACCAATCCGGCGACAACAACTTCGAGCACAGTCAAGCGAGTTCGGAGCACCCCGCAACAGGATCATCAGGCACGCCAAGAGCGCGACTAGCAGTTCGGCCTCCGCTTAAGCCCCATCAAAGCAGCATTCGTGCCACGCGCACACAATTACGCACTTAAAATACCATGGGCACAGGCGGAGGCGCATCAACGACTCAGTCAATAGTGCGGGTAACCGCCAAATACTTTCATACTCTTTCCCTCTTACCTTTTAGGACACCGCGTTGGCGCAACATCCTCAAAAGAGCCGAATCGCCGGACTTATTGGGAAGAGACATCCAAGGAGGAAACAGACGTTGTGCATAGAAGGAAATACCTAGGTGGAATCTACTTACGATCATTATACCTGCTTTATCTATCTGAACATAGCCTGCCCCTGGATAGGACATGTCAAATAGTCCTATTTTATCTCTGCTTAACGCATCCATTGTAAATATACGCTTAAACGTATTTTTCGTCAATGGGAGATTATATATAGGGTCAGCTTATTATTCTTATTTGAGCATTTTTTCTCTTATAAATGTTTATTTGATATTGCATCCGTACACCTTGGTGCGGATTTGTTTGCCGTGGGCTTCTCATGGCGCCTGTAATATGGCAATAAAGTCTGAACATCGCTCAACAAAGGCGGCACCAACTTATAACACTATATGCATCAGCTCCAATCATGTCTTGGGTCTACAGCTTGGGATAGCCCGCCCCTTTGTTTTGGTGCCTTACGCTCCATTATATCGGCTAAGGTAGCGCAGGAGAACTCATCGCGATCGTGTCCCTGTTCTTCCGGACAAGCACCTCAGTAGAGAAAGCCGAAAACTGACCGGCATGATGTGGCGAGAGCTGGTCGCTGTTCGAGAGGTTTTAAAATCCTTCAAGATTTTCCGCTTTAGGCAATAAATCGGCTTCGTCCGATCTAGGCGTGTATAGCGCCCCAATTCGGCCTTCCGGATTCTAGGGGCTTCGCTGAAATTTAAAATTGTAGACTTCTATGGCTAAGTGAAAGTTATAAAGCCGCATAGTCCGATTGCCTTGTTCGCTGCGCCAGACGCCTCCTTAAGGGACCAAACATTTGGATAAAGAGTGTCCGGGTTTTCCACGAACACCCCAGTACTAGTTACGTGGGGGAGGAAGCCAACGACTGGCCTACTTTCAGAATTTTATAAACAGCCGCACAGAAGGTAATATTTTAAATAACAAAAGCGCTACAGAGCGCAAGTAACTTTGTCTTTAAATTACAAACATGACAAAAGTGAACTCATTCAAAAATGGCGTCCTTGGTACACTCATCGGCGACGAGACGAGCTCCCTTCATCACGCCATCGTAGTACATCTCGGGATGGCGACGCGCCTTGCCCTCCGGCGGCCCGTCCTTGACCAGCTTTTCCGCACCCAGCTTGCCCCAATGCACCTTGACGCAGGCAAAGGCTCGGCAGGCACCTTCAATGCAAACGGATCGCTTCATCACTTCAAGCCGCGGGCAGGCATCCACCATCCGCATGATCAGGCCAAAGTAGCTACTGGGCAGGAGCTCACCAGGCCACATCCTGACTATGAAGTCCTTCATAGCCAGTTCGGCCGCTCTGTGGAGTTCGATCAACTGCTTCAGTTGGTCACTCAGAGGCATCGGATGATCGGCCCTAGCATACTGGGACCAGAATAGCTTCTCCGTTGAGCTCCCCTCCTGGGCACGGTAGAACTCCGTAGCGTCTGAGACGCTATGTGGCAGATCTGCAAATGCCCCTGGAGAGCTCCATATTCGAGTAAGTAAAAGAAACGCCTCCTTCACATGTTTGCTTTGCATAAAGAATTTCTTACCAGCTGCTATCTTTTCGGCCTCCTGGATCTCCTGCTGTGCTTTCTCGGCTTCGGCCTTGGCATCCTTCAAAATTACAAGGGCCTTCGCAAGCTCGGCCTCCCTCATCTTCAGATTATGCTCCATAGACTCGCACTTCTTGCCGAGGTCCTGGAGCTATCGCTGTACCTGGCCCACTCTAGCACTTTGCTCTTCGCGCTCCTTGCATTCCAAGGCCGCTTTGTCTTCGGCCTCGGACAACGCTTTCTTCAGGGACGCCACTTCGGCGGTGGCCCTGTTGCCTGATCCACGACGCTTTGGCATTAGACTGACAAATTTTGCCTATCTTTAAATACATACGAACGGAGAATCGCTTACCTTTATTCTCCTCGAGCTGCCTCTTCGTGAGGTTGAGCTCTCCCTGCGCCTGCTCCAGATCCTGCTTCAGTTCGGCAACTTCGGCAGTACGGGCAGCAGCGGCAAGCAGCACGGCCTGCTTATTCTCAAAAAACACTTTTTAGACTCCTGCGGATTGTAATTGACCCTCCGTTTGGCTTTTCTTTTCGAACACCAACCAGAGTATCATGGGCTACTACCTATCGGGTGGTAATTTCATACATTTTTATTACTTACCTCAAAGCCCGTCAGGAGGCTTGTGCAGACTTCGGTTAGTTCGCTTTCGGCGGACAGAACCTTTTGAATCACCGCACTAATAAGAGTACGGTTCTCTTCTTCCATGGAAGCGCCTCGAAGCTCTTCCACCAGGCTATCCGGCGTTTTTGATGCGCCGGAAGTCCTCGACTCGGGCGGCTCGCCCTCCCTAACGAGGGGCTGCCCGCCTAAGTCCGGAACCGTCGGAGGGTCCGGAGCAGTGTTCGGTCGAGAGTTCGCCTTGTTGCGGCTCTCATCGACGCGATCCGCGGGGATCTTGAACCCCGCATGCCCGCATCTGAATCCCGCCAGGCGCGTCTCGAGTCACCTCCCCGCTCTGGAGCTTCTTCGACAACACCTCCGTGTCATCCGCGTGTTGAGGGGTAGTGGCCGTCGGGAGCGAGTTCATCTCCGAAGCACTCAGAGACCCATCTGAAGACGACACCGCCGGATGAGTCCTGGCCGGACTGCATATATGGTCGGCGTTATTAAACAGCTACGACGTAAAACCACGGTAGAGTGCGGACACTTACGATCGCGCCGGGGTTTCCCCCTGGGCAGCCACCCTTCATCGCTGTGAGCGGCCGTGGTGGAGTAGTCCGGAAGGGATGTCTTCCCCTTCTTGGACGCCCCAGCCTCCCCCTCCGGGGCGGCTTTTCTCTTCTTCTCCCCCTAGTGCGGGAAGGAGGAATTTCTTCTTGATTCCCCCTGCCTCTGCGGGAGGAATCTGTCTCGTCGTCATCGGACGACAGGGGTATAACGGCCTTGCGCCGTGGGCCTTTTCCGGCCCCCTGGCCCGCTTCTCCGGGCCCCTCATCCTTTCCGGATGGGGCGTCTTCTTCTTCTTCCTCCTCCCCTTCGTGGGAGGAGTCTGCCTCGTCATCTTCGAACGAGGCTTCTGGCATAACCTTACGCCGGAGACCCTTTCGGGTCCCCAGGGCCTTCTTCTCGGCCTTCTTCTCTAGCACCTTGTATGGTGCCGGGACCAGAATCTCCGTCAAGAGAGCGTCAGCTGGGCCCTCTGGCGGTGGAGCCGGCAGTAAATCTGCTCCGCTGTCTCCACATAATCCTGAGGCGAATATACACAAATACTTAAGACTCCCCCATGATTATATTTGGAAAAACCGAACCCGGCGGTAGTCCCAAAACTCACCGGACGAGGGGGCCGCGCTGCATGAAGTCCGCGGTCCTCGGATGTGGGAGGGGGTACTTAGGAGGCCTTAAACAACTCCTTCCACGCGTATTTGTGCTTCATGCCATAGAGCCTCTTGAGCGTCTGGTGTTCGGCCGGGACAAACTCCCAAAGATTGAATGCCCGCCTTTGGCACGGCAGAATCCGGTGAATGAGCATGACCTGGATCACGTTGACAAGCTTGATGTTCTTGTCCTTCATGCTCCTGATGCAGGTTTGGAGTCCGGTCAGCTCTGTAGGTTCGCCCCAAGTCAGGCCCTTCCTTTCCCAGGAGGTGAGCCGCATGGGGGCTCCGGACCGGAACTCGGGGGCCGCCGCCCAGTTGGCACCGCGCGGCTCGGTGACATAGAACCACCCCGATTGCCACCCTTTTACGATCTCCGCAAAGGAGCCGTTCGGCTAGGTGACGTTAGGCATCTTGCCCACCATGGCCCCTCCGCATTCCGCTTGCTGGCCGCATACGACCTTCGGCTTCACGCAGAAGATTTGCAGCCACAGGCTGAAGTGAGGCCGGATGCGGAGGAAGGCCTCACATACGACGACGAACACCGAGATGTTGAGGATGAAATTCGGGGCTAGATCATGGAAATCTAGCCCGTAGTAGAACATGAGCCCGCGGACGAAGGGGTGAAGTGGAAACCCTTGTCCACAGACGAAGTGGGCGACGAACACGACTCTCTTGTGGGGTCCCGGGGTCGGAATGACCTGCCCAGCGTCCGGTAGCTGGTGCGCTATGTCTGCGGCCAAGTATCCGGCCGCCCGAAAATTTGTGATGTGCTTCTCCTCGACGGTGGAAGCCACCCACTTGCCTCCTGCTCCGGACATGTCTAGCTGTGCGGAGGAGACTTGGGCTTGGGCGCTGGAGCTCGAGCGGGCAAGAGTGGGCAAAAGGAGGAAGAAGGCATGGGTAAAAACGGGTAAATCTTATCCCTTTATAGAGGCGACGAAAGCGGTGCGCCTCCCCACTGCCCGTTGGGAATCGCTTACTTCCCAAGCGCCACGATTAATGATATGGTGGGATTACCCGTACCCGTATTGATGAGAATCCCGTGATAAGGGGGCACGATCTCTGCTTTGACAAGACGTGTCAAGGAAACCGCCTCGCAATAAGCGCTGTGGCTGGTTGTGGAAAGACGGTTCGAATAATGACCTGACCGTAATGACACGTCGCGTTGCCTAAAAAGTTGTCAGCAGATTGCATTTGTGAAACATCATTCTCTCTACGGTGGCATGCGAAGGTTACCTTGAGGATCCGTGTTCGATAATTACCTTGGAGTATTCGGAGGAGGAACCCGCCCCTGCAATGCCAAAGACAAGATTGCGCGCAGGACTCATCGACATTGAAGCCTGGTTCAGGGGCTACTGAGGGAGTCCTGGATTAGGGGGTATCCGGACTGCCAGACTGTGTACAACGTCCGGACTATTGAAGCATGGAGATACAAGACTCAAGACTTCGGCCCGTATCCGGATGGGACTTTCCTTGGCGTGGAAGGCAAGCTTGGCGATCCGAATATTATATTTCCTTCCTTGTAACCGACTCCATGTAAACCCTAGCCCTCTCTGGTGTCTATATAAACCGGAGAGGTTGGTCCTTAGAAGGCTGATCACAATTACAATCATACCATCATAGGCTAGCTCTTAGGGTTTAGCCTCTACGATCTCGTGGTAGATCTACTCTTGTACTACCCATATCATCAATATTAATCAAGCAGGAAGTAGGGTTTTACCTCCATTGAGAGGGCCCGAACCTGGGTAAACATCTGTGTCCTTGCTTCTGTTACCATCAGCCTTGACGCATGATCAGGACCCCTACCCGAGATCCGCCGGTTTTGACACCGACACCCCCCCGCCTCTCACTTTTCCCCTATATCCCGAAACCAATAAGACCATCCCTTTGTTTAATTCCGCCTACATGCACCATCGATATATAGTAGTCTTCCTCGGTGTCTCTCGAACAAACACGTTCTCTCGATGTCGATCTCTCTCACGCCAGACGCACCTTCTCTTCCCTCTCTCTGGGCATTTTCTCTCTCGCACCCCATCGCTGGTGGCGCTCGCCATACACATCACCTCTCTATGATGAAGCCATGCACACTTAAATTACATCCGCCACAGAGGACCCCGCGACACACACACACACACACACACACACACACACACACACACACACACACACACCCACACACACTAAGACTCCATCTCTCTCTCTCTCTCACACACACAAACACACACACACACGCACCCCCCCACACACACTCAGACTCCATCTCTCTCTCTCTCACACACACACACAAACTAAGACTCCATCTCTCTCTCTCTCTCACACACACACACATACACACACACACACACACCCCACACACACACTAAGACTCCATCTCACACACACATGCTCTAGGCGGAGCATTTGTTCCTACCACCCTTCATCCAACCTTACCCGTATGATAAACAATCACCTTTATTTACTTGCATAACATGGACAAATTCCACATAGTAGTCAGCAAACTTATCATCTGTACCCTTATGAAAAAACAAGTTGGCGATGATGGTGTGCCTGCCATCTTGTAATACAGACCATATGATCTATATCTGACGGATAGAAAGCAAACTATGATAAATTTACAAAAGATACCCACACCTCTCTCCACATCATTATCTCCCGCAACCTCATTGCTCAGCAATTAAAAAGAATAAGTCTCTGGAACAATCTAGCATGGATGGTGGCTGCTGCCGCCTGCCGGCGCCGTCCATCCCCATGCATCCGCCCATTCCGACCACCAGTCACCACCACGCTCCACTCCTCCTCGCCTTATCTCTCATCTTTCATTTTTTCGATGACATTCTTGAGATACCAGTTTTCTGATAAAATTCTCGAGATATCACTAGTTTTTACACATGGGATTACTCCTGCATGGGTCAATCACAACAGGTGTTTTGTAAAAAAAAAGCATATTGATGTTCCGTGCAATGCACGAGAATGTTGCTTGTAATTATATAACACAAATCACGAGCAGGAAGTGACATTTTTTTGACACAACCACGTTAACATGGCCACGTAAATCACTAGCTAAAGTAAATACCATTATACTTATATCCCGATGCAAAAGGTTGAGTACATGTCCAAAGAGTAGAGTCGCACACACGCACTCTGCTTCTCGAATCTCTCTCACACACACACGAGTTCGTGATTTACCACTTAAGCAGGCACGAGTATGTTACAATTTCTGCACCCGCGGGTACCGTGATGCTGCGATTTATTTAAGCCGAAGGCGAACCCAAACAGTAGCTGCATTCATTCCCCTCCCGCCGCCTCTTCTCTCGTCGCCGTCGCCGGTAGCCATGGGCGGGCCGAAGGTAACAACATACGCCATACTCCCGCCGGAGCGGCGCTTTAATATGGAAATTTTAGTGGTCATGCATGCATCTTTTTGTGCTAGCACTCCTATATAAGGGTTGACCGACCGCTTCCCGTGGACGTGCGCGGGCGGTGGAAGAGGAAGGAGAAGGGAAGCGGGCTGTGGAGTAACGTTTTTTACCACAATTTCTTAGGAAACTGAGTGCAATAATTGAGTAGTTTTGCAAACTACCAGTACTACACCTGAAAGGGTTCAAAACCTATGCTCCCTTGCCAGCTCGAGCTTCTCGGGTGAATCGGTCAGCGTCGCCCTGGAGCGTCAGTGCCGCATTAATGCCCGGCCAGAGCAGAGGCGACCTCTCACTGGCGACGGCTTTGAAGTGGCGCGACGACCGAGAGAGCGCCGCTTCCCAGGGCACGCGACTGCTCCGCGTCGTGACTGGCCCCTTGCCCTGTTTGGATCCATGGGTTAGAGTTAGTTTGAGCTAGTTGGGGCTCAAATAGCCCTAAAGTATCCAAGCATGAGGGTTTAAATTGGAGCAAGTTGCACCGTACCAACCAAAAAAAAACTATCCCACCCAAGAAGTGCTAACTGGAGATAGTTCTCATTGGGACCACTGAAAAATCACTTTTCTCTCTCCATGAAGTGCATTTATTGTCAATCTAACCCTGTCACCCAAACACCTCTTTGGCTACAGTTAGTTCAGGGTTAGTCATGAGTTAGTCTAACCTCTAGCTAAGTTAGAGTATCAAACAGGAGCAGTATAGGACATGCAAGTTGCTCAAAGCATACAGGAAAATTCGTACGTGAAAGGATTTTTTTCTTTTTGAAAACAGAACGTGAAAGGAATTTTGTTTAGAATGCTCTTGGCATGTCGCTAACATGTGATAGTTAACCGACCTCAATAGATGGCAGAAACGCCAGCCCACCGCACTTTGATAGAGACGAGGAGGGAGAAGCGATACAGGCTGCTGGATTACTAGAGATAGGTGTCGCACGGAAGCCAAGAAATATGGTGATAGCGTGGGTTAGCCATGTACTAGTATGATGTAACTACACTGGGCTGCCGTGTTTCGTACTCTTCCAGTCCATTGTGGAGATGATTGGTTAATTTTATATCGCTGAATAATATTAAATATTATGAGTGCAGACGCTCCACCACGAGGTTCCTTGCTCCTTCTCGGTCGTCCGGAATCTATGTTCTTCCACTCTATTTTTTTTACATGAGCCTTGTTCATCCTTTTGCCAACACGCGAGACACCAAGGTGCACGTGTTATGCAAGGATCGTTCCATCTATATGAAGAACACGTGGGACTGGAACTACGAGACGGACATGTACCCGTGGAGTGGACGTCTTTAACCTGAGTAATGTAGCGCAGTAAGTGAAGTAGAAAGGCACAAATGGTATGAATATGCGTGGCATATAGGGTGTGTTTGGTTGCGTTCTCGTCTCAGCATAGTTGTTCCCTCTTCATGCATGCTCAACTCAACACCCCTCTTCATGCATGCTCTCTTCATGCGTGCTTTTAGTGTATTTGTGCTAAACTAGTGTGGACTCCTGCACCCTCCATACACTCTACCAAACACCCAAAAGTAGGTCGAGAAGGGAACTCTTAGGCGGCATTTGTCTCTTACTACGTACTACCACTAAATGTTGTACGTGCAATGCACGGTGATGTTATGGAGTACGTGCCTAAGTACTCTACTACTATATTAGTTGGAGGCACATATTAACTTTTATATTTGTTTACGTGTATGCCCCGAGACCTTCCAACTAGACGTGTCTTTCTCTCCAGGTCGCACTTTGTATCGTTCATACCACTAAGTACTACTACGTGTGGTCTCCGACCCAGAAGTGGAAGAAGTGGATACACTCTACCACACTGTTTTATTACACTGGGCTCAACCACGCTGTTCATGTCCCACTCCTTTCGCTGACGTGTGGGACATCCAGCACGTGCCGTGTTTGGCACCCTTCATCGTAAGAGTTGAAACGCTAGCATTCATCATAAATAAGAAATAATTATAAATCAGAAGTGATACTATTTTTTTGCGAACCAATCAGCAGTGATACTATACCACGCGGTTTCCTTGCTCCTCGATATCGGAAAGGATACTTCCGTTCGCCAACATGTGGGACGTTGACCATCCTGGTCCACTTGCCATGCACGCAGAACTCCAAGGGAGAGTCACCCAGGTCGTCGCACCGCAGTAACAATGACTAATGAGCCGTCAAATCACAGGCCCACTTCCCACTTTGAAGTTTCTCGGACGAAGGAACCATCATTACTTCGTTGAATTCCGCTTCTTGAAGAAAACTACTGTACCAGCAGTCTCGCTAGCTACAGATTTACTCCGCATTCACGCCTCGACGAACCTACTCCGGCGCCAGATTGTCCATCCGTGCGCGCGGCTCATTGCCATCGCCCGCTATATTAACTTGAGCCCCAGCTCCCAGCCATAGCCAAAGACCCAGACTTATTCTCCTCCGGTCCCTTCCTTCGCCGGCACCACTTCAACCATGGCCTCTGGCGCTCGAAGCTCTCTTGGACGTACTGTTGCAGGAGCAGACGAGGGACATCGGCGGCTCTGCTCTGGGCGCGCTCCAGAGCTCTCTTCGACGTACTGTCGCAGGAGCAAACGAAGGAGATCGCCGGCACCCCCCGGCCGCCCTCCGCCACCACGCCCACGAAGCCGGCAGCAAGGAAGAGTAGTACACGGTAGGTCGTCGCCGCTCTGGTCCCGGGAAGGCCACCGCTACTCCACTCAGTCGACGCCAATCTTGGTGGGGTAAACATCGGCGACCGATTAGCCGGTTGACAGCGACGTGGAGGCGGAAATCTTCAGAACCTTGTTCTCCGGAGGAGGAGGTTATCGAGGCAGATGAGGAGGAGGCAAAGGCAATGGCCGACTTTCTCGGGGTTCATGGCCGAACATGGTGGTCGGGCGCCGGCGATCGTTTAGATTAGGTTTACAGTAGGTTGTAGTACAGTTTGCGTGAAATATGTAATGAATTTCATCCAGTTTGTAGGAAAAGTTTTCGAAATGTAATGAATTTCATCCGGTTAATTTGAAATTTGCTTTGTTTGCATGAATTTCGTCCAGTTAGTTCAGATAGTTGTCGAAAGGTATGCGGGCAACATCGGATGGCATCCATCAGTGTCCTCGGACAGATGCCTGTGGAAATTTGTGGGCCAGCGCTGGAGGTGCCCTAACTATCATGCTATAATCGCTAACAATCCTCCATTATTTGGTAGGGAACAGTTATGCCTCGATCAAAATCAGATCCGCGGTGTTTCGCACTCCTCCCGCGTAGCTTACATAAAAATGGAGCAAGTGGACGACACTGTAGCACATCATATCACTCGAACTAGCCCGCCTAACGAGCGGGAAAGCACCGCCCTCATCATTTTGTTCTGGATTTCTATCGATCGATCGCGTGAAAATGTTACGCTTCGCAAGTTCTAAAGGAAAAGGAGGCACACTTACGACTCGTATGCGTCGCAACTCCGACAGTCCGGCTCGCACGCCGTTCACCAGAGGGGACACGCATTGTCTTGCAGTTTCACTGACATGTGGGACCGTAATTGAATAAACCGTCGATAGCCGAAATCTAATCGCTCAGCGGGCGTCGGCTGAGAAGAGAGAAACGGGGGAGGGAGAAGAGATCGCCCGCCCGCCGCGCACGGACTCCAAGAAATATATGGTGATAATGTGAGGTGGGCCATGTTGGAGTCCGAACCGCTTCCGGAGCCTGCTCTCACCGCCCTGGCCCCTCAAGACGCCAGCTGCCCACTGCATGCATAGCAAGTAGTCCCCGCTTATGTGGAGGAGAGAGAGGCATTGACAAAGTCAAGGAGTAACAGTGGAGACAATAGCTTTCATCAAAAATAAACAATGAATACTCGTTGCTTGTCCTCTATATCGGAAAGAATACTTTCATTTGCCGACATGTGGGACCTCGACCATCCTGGTCCACCTGCCATGCACAAAATTATCCTGGTCTACCCCGGTCATATTGCAGGCCCAACCTTTCCCACTATAAGTTGTTCGGAAGAAGGAACCATCATGACTTCGTTGAATTCCGCTTCTTCAAGAAAACTTACTGTACCCGCAATACTGCTACCACACGCGAATACTGGACGGCACTGTACCACGTCATATCACTGAAACCCACTAGGCCAAACTAGCCCGCCTAGGTCATCTATTTTGGAACGGAGGGAGTACGTCTCTGCACTGCTATGATTTTGTGTTGCACGTTCTCTGTACTTTTGCTACGATTTTCCTACCCTATGAACCAAATGAGGCCTGAATGTATGTCGACTATTGTCTGATCGATCGCTAAGCCTAAAATTTTATGAGCTAGGGCTATTGGTCGATCGATGAGGGATAAGTATAAGCGTACCACGAGCTCATCAGCCCCAACGTTTCTCTTCAGTGGGTGTTTTGAAAGTACTATAGCTCGCACAGTAGCTAGCCTACTAACACCAAGAATCATCAAACTAGCCCTGCTGATATGATAAACAGTTCAAACTTACATCTAAGCATGCCATATATTACATCAAAAGCTGGTGAGGATACATCTGTTTCCATAACTCGGAGAGGGTTCGCATGATTCATCGCATGATTCACTATTAAACAAAAGTAGCAAGATCCGCCCACACAAGACAGTGCACTAGCCCTAAGATGGTTTGATAACACGCATCGTTCTGGTAATTAAACATAGGGCAATGCAAACTACCCTGAAGGATTAGCGCGACCAACCATTTCTTGTCATCGATCTCTCGGGCAATGACCACAGCATAGACAGCGGCATGGGAATCGATTTCTGGGGCGATGTCCACAGGACTGACCGCGACATCGGAATCGATCTCTGGGGCGATGTCCACAGGATGGACAGCGGCATAGGAATCGATCTCCGGGGCGATGCCAATAGGACGGGCCACGACATCGGAATCATCAAGGACAACCACCGGCACCTGCACAACCCTAACATATTAGCAAGCACATTGCAAATAATCAAAAACCACAACTATGGTAATAAGCCATTATTTTTTACCTTGTGCAGCTCATCCCTCCGGGGGCCATCTCCTCGTCCTCGATGGGGGCCATCACCTTGCCGGGGGAATACTGCTTCTCAACGGCGACTATCTCCTCAAACTCGGTCTTGAGCCTCACATAGGTGGCAATCAGAGTTCCTGGGGTCGGCACGGTGGGGCCCTTGCTGTTCTTCCAACTTTCTTTGAGGAGTTCGTCCGCCAACGTCCTCAACTCTTTGGCGAGTGCTTGTTTCTTGGAGTTCTTCGTCTCCATGGGTTGGCCCGCCAACATGGTCAACTCGTTGGTCGGTGCTCGCTTCCTGGAAATCGCTGTCTCCAGTGGGTTATCCGCCGACAACTCTTTGCCTAGTGCTCCAGGATCCATCAATGAACTGACAAACAAAAAGCAATCGAAAGGAAACCACAATCCCAATGAAAACGGGTAAAGAATAGGATGTGAGAATCGGTCGGTGCTTCGCAAAAATAAGATTATTGGAATGAAAATATAGCAGCATAACTGATTGCCCACCTTTCCTTCATCGCTCTGTAAGAAAAATGGCAAGTGAGTAGCACAAGTGACGTTTTCTTCAAGAAAGGGAAGAAAGGGCTTGAACGAGCGTTCCAATGAAATGATGGTTGCTTCGTGTAGTCCAACTTGGAGGCCAGCTTACCACTGCTGGTAAAGATGTGGGTTTTGTGATATGACGGGTCATGACGGCCACATCGGGGTGACAGGTGAGTCTCGACTGTAGCACCTCGCTGTGATTTGGTGGATGGCATGTGGGCCCGGATGCTTTGAAATGTCCCACATGTAGATAGAGCGGCTAGTCATATAGGAGTGCTCAATATTGTGCACCGCGACCAAGGCAGAGAGGAAAACGAGAGAACTACGTAATTAATGCATGAGTTTAATTAGGGTAGTTTTGTAAAGTATGAGATACATTCCTCCAATCTCAAAATGCCTTGGTTCATGAGATTTGAGATTTGAGCCCTATAAACCGGAAGGGAGGGGGTACTGCACACGGTGTAGTCTAGTCACTTGTTGAAATCTCTAGAAAGGCAAATACTCCTTTCCGGTTTACAGGTCTATACTACTCCCTCCGTCTAGGTGTGTAAGTCATCTTACGAAAACCAAATAGTCCCAAAACACTTAGGCGCGGTGCATTAACTTCTACCTTGTTTCTTGTTTCTTGACATATCAACCAATAAGAGATGAGAGGTGTGCATGCTTTTAATGACTTGCAATGGCTAGTTCATTGCATGCAATGCTATTAATTAGCAAATAAACATTGGTGACCCCAGGAGGAAATGGTGCTAAGCGCGTGGACCTATGCAGAATGAGTATCAACCAATGGATAATGGAGTTTAATTGTTAAACAATACTCCCTCCTTTCCGGTTTATAGGGCTTATCTCAAAATTTTATGTTTTCCATTATATATGGCTCAATTTGGTTGTTTTCCATCACATTTTCAGATTCCAAGGTGCATTAAATCATTGCATGCAAGTATTAAGAGAAAATTGACCAATGCATGTACTTTATGCATGCATGCATTGCAATTAATGCATTGATAAACATAATTTTTTGAGGAAAACAAGAGCATTTATTAGGTGCTTTTGCAAAACTACAAACTGTATTCCACCACTCACCATATACATTGATTGGTGAGATTTTTGAATTGAGCACTATAAACCGGAAAGGAGGGAGTAGCAATTTTGTCTCATGCAAGAGCCTGGCTAGTACTCCCTCCGTCCGAAAAAACTTGTCATCAAAATGGACAAAAAGGGGTGCATCTAGAACTAAAATACATCTAGACACAACCCCTTTTATTCATTTTGATGACAAGTATTTCCGGACGGAGGGAGTATATGTGTGCTCCAAGGAACCGCACCACGCGAGCGTTCGCAACTGCCACATTCGGGTTGCGCTTGGCTCTTCGCCTCTTCGAGAAGACGAACAATGATGCTACTCCTACTTCTACAGTATCGAATCCACTGCTGCATGTCCGTCCACCTCGTGCGGGAGGGTTAGCATGTAGCTTAGCTTTTACTTTGCTCTCCTGCCTTTGCGTCTATGACAGGTGGGCCCAACAGGTGGTTGGCCCTCCTATCATGCAGCCAAAGGCAGGTGCAGTTAAGGCACCGGAGCTCAGTCCGTGAGGGAGAGGGCGTCGTAGTAATCAAATTTCTCGGTCTTGTACGAGTTGACGTGACACATCAAAGCACTGCACTCGATAAAAGTCTTTTTACACATTTCAAATGGGCTGCTTCGTATGTAGGAGTAGACATATTCTGCTTCGTATGTAGTCACTTGTTGCAATCTCTAAAAAGACTTAATTTGGAAACGGAGGGAGTACAACACATGCATGCATGCCGTGACTTTCCTTTTGATACTTGCATGTGTTGATTTGATGCACCTTGCCAAATTTTGACTATAAATTTAACTAACCAAATTTTCATGCATGTCACAAAAAATTACGGGGCTGTTTGGATTGTGACTATGTTTGTCTTATGTTGCCACATTATTTTTCCCACACTTGCCACACTTGCCTAACCTGAGTTGCTCAAATTGTTAGACAAACTTTGGCTTGCCTAAGGGAATCTTGCCACAATTTTTGTGTCTATGACATGTGGGGTTCACTGCTAATAAAAAATTCTTGTCTTAGGTGTGGCTAACAAAAAAAATTTATACTCCCTCCTTCCTTCTATATAGGGCCTAATGCATTTTTCGAGGCTAACTTTGACCAAATGTTGGAGCAATAATATATGACATGCAAGTTATACAAAGCATACTGTTAAATTCGTATGTGAAAGGAGCTTCTAATGGTATAATTTTCACATTATACATCACATGTACTATTAGTCTTATCAATAGTCAAAGATGGTCTTGAAAAATACATTAGGCCCTGTATAGATGGAAGGAGGGAGTATTTAGGAACGGAGGGAGTAGAAAATATAAATAATAATGCATGTTGGGGCAACCCACGTTTCCGCTAATTTTAGCCGTGGGCTTGTTCACAATTTTTACGAGGGGGTGGTTGTTCATTTAATGGAGGGACTTGTAGTACCAGACTTTAACGATACAAAGTGCGACCTGGCACGCCGTAACACCACTTGGAACAAGCGGGTAGCTATCTCAAAAAACAATCAACAACTAAAAAAAACCGCGACCAGACATGTAGTAGTACACAATTTTAAACTATTGTTTTGATGGAGTGAAAAAGGAAAACTACCCCACTACTTATATATAGGCCGGAGCCTCCGCGCTTTCTTGCTAGGGTTGCTCTATTCACATACTCTCATCCTCTCCAGATCTAAACAAGATAGGGGTAGTAACACTGTCTTTCTCCCTTCAAAAAACACTGGCTTTCTATCCTCACCGTTGGTTACAGATCCGGACGTATCCTCCTCCGTCGGTGAAGGGGAGGAGGGGCAGCGTTTAGGCCGTCGTCGACAGTGAGGGAGGAGACCCACTGCCGACCGCACCGTTATCTCTGGCCGAGCGCCGGCGCGGAGGTCCTCCGATCCCTTCATCGTTGCCTATGGGCGGATCCGGCCTCCCGCCGCCCACCTATCCACATCCCGACGACCTTCAGGTATATCTTCGTTCAAAACCGCCTTAGCTCTACTTCCCCAGCTCGCTACGTCGCTACATGTGCATCATTTTCTACCTCTCAGCCCCTCTCGATCGGATGGTCCAACGTCACCTATTTTTTTCTTGTATTGTTAGAGGTAAAGCTACTTCATGGAGTCGAATCTTGTACTCCCTCCATCCGAAAATACTTGTCATTGAAATGGATGTATCTATATGTATTTTAGTTCTAGACACATCCATTTTGATGACAAGTAATTCGAACGGAGGGAGTACTTGGTTCAAACAAGAAATAAAGAGGGGTGGGGAATTTAGTATGTACATCGGACTTGGTACAAACAGGAAGGAAAGGGGGTGAAAGTAGTACAGACTGGTCATCCAACCGGTCTCTTGGTCGAAAAAGGAAATATAGGGGTAACGCTGTACACAGTGGTATGACCAGGACTAGATTTGCTATCCACACATAGGAGTAGGTGGTTAGAGTGAACAAAAATGGGACCAACCCAGATATGTTTCTTGGATGTTTGTTTCTCGGGGCAACAAACTATGAATCACCACTTTATGCCCCTGTTTACGTACATGGTGCTGTACTGCTGGTGCACCCACTGTCCCATGCCCTTATACCAAATATTTAGGCTCCGGTCGGAATAAAGGGGCAGAAAACATAGATCTTGATGAAAATAGAGGAATAGGAAAGGAATGTAGGTATAAAACTATGGAACATCAAACCGGAGGAAACTCTCAAGAGAATGTGTTTGGAAGGACTACAAAATGTACAGATTTGTTTTTCTTAGAGTAGCATGCTTGGCAGTATGAGATGCTATTTGTTTATTCAGCTGCACAGTGACTACTCTTGTCCTCACCTCACGTACCACACATAGGTTGATATTTTTATTCCGGAAACACAACACAGCAACCTGTCTAACGCATGGCAGCGAGCGCCTGCCTCGGGCTTCCGCTCAAAAAATGAGCAGCGCATGGATGTTTCTAATCCTATGGAATTAGTACTACCAGACCAGCTTTCCTATGAAACACTATTCACCTTTCCCGTGTTCCGAACGTTGGAAGGGAAAGAATACCGTAGGAATTGTGTTCCTAGGAAAATCCTGCACCAAACCTGTGAACCGAACGCAGCCTTAGCTGTTCTTAATATAATGTGCCTGGTAAAAATGAAGCCATGCCACTGTTTTTGCCTGTAATTTTTTGAGACTCTGACAAGTTTAGCCAAATGTTTTTGCCTGTAATTGTTTGAGACTCTGACTGTTTCCTCTGTGCCTTTTTGTGCAAACAGGGATATCCAATTCACCTTGTTGCTGTTGTGACCTTTTGGTGCACTACACAAAACTCTTCTTAAAAGAAGTGACTTTTGTGCTGTTTAACTGGAATGTCAGAATGGAACAGTTGGTTCATTTTGGTGGAACTGCACAAAGGGAGATCTGTGTTCCAATCCTCATCATCCATATTGGCGCCATAACCTTCCTTTAGGTAAGAATGATATTTAATGCATGTGTTCATCTCTATTTTCCGACTGCCATGAGAAAATAATGCTGTTTTTACTAGTACACTTGTACTCCCTCACTGACAAAACCAATTCTGAATTAGAAGGCCAATCATGTACTTGGTTTCACCAACTGGTGAGGAGAAAGAGAAACAGAGCATGAAGAGGAAGAAGAAGAAGAATAAACAGTGCCAAGGCGATCTTGCTGGAGCCAGAGGCCTTAGTCGAGGCCATTCAAGGGCTCCGACAGCGACTACCTTACACGTGAGACGATCCTCCAGGGAGCCCTTCCACTTCTGCTGTCTCACTTAATTAATTAGGAGTACTTAAGTACCACTAATTTATTACTGCCTAATTTTCCTGTTGGAGTTAAACAAATCTTTAGTAGGACCCTATGCTGAATCATGTACGTGTGAATGTTTGTCTATGGAGGTGAATCATGTGGTGGAGCAGGGAGGGAATATTATTAGTGTCATGACATAATAGTGCTATTGTTTTGCATGTCAATTTATTGCCATTGGTTCAATGAGGCAATGTTTTGCGTATTGTCCATCATGAATTTGATGCTACTGTTTGAGTAATATGCTAATGTCTTCCTATCCTTTCTCACTAAGCTAATGAAGGTTTCACCTTGTTCCTACTTGTGCAAACAGGGATCATGTTGTGCCAATCATACATTTTAGTGGAACTACACAAGACAATACAATGAACTATATCCCAGCCAATGCTTTAACTCTCTGGAAGTTCTTGATAATCTTCGATATAATCTCAGACGGTAAACAAGAGTGATTTCAACCATACATTTGAAGTGCACAAAAATATATACTATTGTGTGATTCCAGTGAGTGCTTTATCATCTCTTATGGGACTACATGAATAAGCTTTTTTCTTAGGTTGGTACGGGCCTAAGGCCTTCATCCATATTAGTTTGTTGTCATCTCTATTTGTATCGTGCTACTGTCATGAGAAACTCCTTTATCTTTGCACTTTTAAGTTTTGCAACCTATGATAAATGGCAATGCTTTGAGTGTTGAGTTGAGCTAATTGGCACTGATTAAATAAACAAATACCTCTCTTTAAGCAAGACTACTATGTTGCTAACTTTACCCATTAAGATAATGAGGGTGCTTCTATTTGTTAGTGTATGTTTCATCAACTAGTCCCACTATTACAGTAATCTCACTCTCTCAATATATGTGCCAACAGGGATGCTCGATTTTGGTGGAACTGCACAAAAACTTTGGGTGCTTCATTGCCTCGACAGCTTCGGTCCTTTCCTGTTAGTCGCTAATCTCCGCTTGCTTTCTTCCTTTGCTGTCAGTCGCTTGGCTTATCTCGGCTTCCAGTCAAAGGAAATAGTAATTGATATGCTACCTCACACAGGTTGGTACTGGTCTTTATCCTGATTATTGTGTCTGTCATATGTATTGGTAATTTGGTATTGTGATACTATTTGCCGATTTCATAAAGGTGTAATTTGCAGCCTGAACTCGCAGGCAAATCATTACATCGGGTGATTTCAGTAGAATTGCACAAAATGATCAGATGGACAGGTACTTATGTTGCTGCTATGTACTCCAAAGTTCACTCAGACAAGCATCGATGTTGACAAGAAGTGCCTATATTCATTCGAGTATCAACCGCGCCAACCAATTGTCAAACTCAAGTATTAGGAGAGTGAACACCAAAATATTGCTTGGTGCATAGCCCGAAAAACGAGTCCAGTCTTTGTTCCCAACTTGTGCCTTTTGGTTATCGGCACATATGGTAGCGAACTATATGGCATGGAGTCTAAAGATTCCGCAAGTTGGTTGACGCAAATATTCATCTGGCACTTAATCAGTCTGCACGCCAAGGATGCTCCATTTCAGTTGAACTGCACAAAAAATTTGGGCGGTTCATTTTCTCAACCGCCTCCTTTCTCGTCTGCAATGTAGAATTTTGGCGAGATACAGGACCAAGATGAGCCATTAAACTAGTTGGATGAAAGTAGTGGCCATGCTCAAACCTCCCTCGGCACGAGGCCACTATTTGAGGATAAACCTAAAAGCAAAGTTCAGATTGTCTGTGCTGCCTCTTATGTACTCGAAAGTTTACTCGTACAAGAAGTAATTTTAGCAAGAAGTACCTCCGATTGAACACCATTTACCAGTCTGTACCCTAGGTAATTAAAGTTCGTCCATGGATCATATTGGCTGTGATCTCAATCATTTGGATGCATAAACATACTGGAACATGTGTTATCCTGAATCTTTTGTGAATTATGTATGAATATTGTCGTGTGATCTATCAATCATTTGGATGCATAGATATGCTGAGCTTGTGTATATATGAATCTTTTGAATTGTTGATAGTGAATGTTGGCTATGAATATGAACGTGTCCTGTGAACCTGAGTTTGATATGAACGTTTACCTTTTATGTTGTATTTGTGTGTGAACTTGTTAGTATGCCTACTGTGGGGTATAAAACGCAGGTCTCTTATAAAAGTAATGTCGTGTCCAATTTATGTTTTCCCTTCTAACCACATATATATTTATATTATTACTATTATCGTATATTTTATAGAGACTTATATATACATTATAAAAACATCCCACGTGTTATTAACTTATAAAAGTAAATGTTTAACGGAAAATCCTGGTTGTTTTTGACTCATAGGCAAGGAAAATCCTGGTGATTGCGTACAAAAGCTTGCGAAGATTTTGAAGGACCAATTTAATAATAACGCACTCATTTTTATTTTGAGCAATAACTCGCTAATTTCTTAATTATATATATATAAAATGTGCCTCTCCGATTTATTCTTTGATATTAATTGCTCCTTCTAACATAACATTATATATATAACGAGCCCACCTAATACGTGTATTTCAAGGAAGTGCATATGGGCTGGGATTTCTTAGAAAATATAAATGGGCCTGATTGACGCGAAATTATTTGTTCACCCAACCCAGCAAATGGACTGTACATTCTAGAAAACATGGGTTAAATATATGCCACATTTTTGCAGGCTGACATGTGGGCCAATAGGTCGAAGCCTACGCAGGGCGTTATCAACTTGGTCAACAAATGATTGTGCCATCCATAGCCATTGGATTTATATCCAACGGCCGGCATGCACCTTCAATCTCTCGTCTTCTTCCTCCAGCGTCGCCGGGATCGCCTGGTCCGGCCTCCGGCGGCTAGCGGCTCTGCTTAGCACGCATCGCTACGAAGCGCTACCCCACCACCGGCCAGGCTATCCCTCGACCCCTCGACACCTCCTGTGATTCTCCATAGACTACAACCCCACGCCGCAACAGAACCAGTTATAACCCTTCTCCTCCTCTCAATCTGCGACTCCACTGCCGCGTTTTCCCATCTCCAAGTCGTTCCCGTCCGGGGCCTCGCTGTCGTCCACCGCCTCGCTGTATTCGGTGCGGCATGGTCAACAAACGAGAGTCATCGGAAGAGGACTGTACGTGGAGAGCCTGACGGCTGGGACACACGAGATCCTTGGTCGCACGCAAGGAAAGTTCCTCCTTATTAAGCTAAAAAAAAATGTTTCCTCCACCTGACAGCTGGGACTCGCCGGCTGTATCTTCGCACGGAAGGAAGTGCCTCCTTGTTTTGCGAAAAAAAATATTCATCCCGTTGACAGCTGGGACCCGTTAGATTTGGTGACTGACTTGTGGGCCAACTAAGCGGACGTGTACGCACGGCTTTGTCAACTTAATCAACAAATGATTCTAGCAGCTGGACCGTTGGATGTTAATCCAACAACCGTGCTCCTTCTTCAACCTCTGTTCTTGCTCCTGTCTCCCGTGGGCGGCACCGCGGCTGTGGTGCCGCGCACCCGAACTAGTGAAGTTTTCCACTCCTCTCCATCTGCGACTCCACTGCCCCGTCTTCCCCATCTCCAGTTCGTTCCAGTCTGGGTGCGCTCGGCACGGTGTGGTCAACGTGGTCAACAACCGAGAGCCATCAGAAGATGACTGTACGTGAGAGGCTGACAGTGGGGACGCACCACGCCCATGGACGCATGCATGCAACGGAACGCGGCGAGGTCAACGTGGTCAAGGAACGACTTCCATCGGAAGTATATTTGTCGTGGAGAGTCTCACCGGGTCCACGGCCGCAACAAGTAAGTGCCTCCTTATTACACGGAAAATAATGATTCCTCCAACTGACAGCAGGGACCCACTAGACGGGCCACCGTATTTTGCGAAGAAAAACGTTTGCCCCCTGACTGCTGGGACCCACCTGACGGGCCACCCTATTTCACGAAAAAAACGTTCCCCCCCGGTGTCAGCTCAGACCCAGCGAAAGTGCCTCCTTATTACGCACAAAAGAATGAATACTCCCCCTGCTAGCTGGGACCCACCTTGGTGGGAGGCTGACTTGTGGGCCTACTAAGTTGACGGGGATGAAGGGCTTTGTCAACTAGGTCAATATGAACGATTCTAGCTCTAGTGACCGTACGATGTCCATCCAACAGCCGTAGTGCTTCTTCAACCTCTGGTCTTCTTGCTCCAGCTGCCCAAACCAGCGCCGGTCGTGCCTCATGCTCCTGCCTCCCGTGGACGGCTGTGCTGCCGCGGAGGCCTCACCGCCCCCTACTATTCCCACCGCTGGGCAGGGCCTGCAGCGACGACGGCCTCACACCGCAGCCGAACCAGTGAACCCTCGTACTCCTCTCCGCATGGGCTTCCAGTGCCGCGTGTTCCTCGGCTCCGCGTCGTCCCCTTCCTAGGCCTCACCGTTGTCCACCGCCGTGGTGCTCTCCGCGCGGCGTGGTCAACATGGTCAAGGAACGACTTCCATCGGAAGAGTATCTTGTCGTGGAGAGGCCGACACCGGGTCCACGGCCTCAGCCCAGTTTTTGTGATTTGCCAAGTAAGTCGCTTTGTCGGGCCTGTTGGGCTGCAAATCTTTCAAGATGAGGAGAGCTTTCATTGGTGGCCGAGAAAATGGCCCATCAAGAATGAGAAATGGGATGTACATTTTAAAACACATCAAACCGCAATTAGTTTCAAATATCTTTTTTTCATTTCGAGATTTTAAATTACATTAATTTTTATGCGTGGAGAATTTGTTGGATTTTATATTGATATACATTTATTTTTAAAATCAGTTTGAATGTGAGTCAAAATTTCGGATTAAAACAGTTCGGACCCTTTTGAAATATGCAAAATTTCGTATAATTTTTAACCGTGGCCACAATATTGGCTGTAATGCTAACAAAAGAATATGGGCTCCAAAAAAACCTTAAGAATTAGCAAATGGGCTGTAAATTATTAGAAATAATGGCAGATGGGACGTATGCTGTTTTCCACAAATTTGAGGCTTTCCTAAAAAAAAGGTTGACGCACAAGCACTGACTGTTGGATGGCCATACAACGACCGTCATGCTTCTTCAATCTCTGCTCTTCCTGCTCCAGCCGCTCAAACAAGCGCCGGCGGGACTGCCTGCTCCCTCCTCCCCGCGTCCGGCTCTGCTGCCACACAGGCCTCACCGCCCCACCGTACTCCCATCGCTGGCCTAGCCATCCCTCTACTCACCCACATCTGCTGTTACTCTCCGGCGACGGCAGACGAACCAGTAAACCCTCGTACAGTCGTACTCCCCTCCGCGTGGGAAACAACTGCCGAGTCTTCCCTGCCTCCGTGTCGTTCCCTTCCTAGGCCTCGCCGTCGTCCACCGCCCTGGTGCTCTCGGCGCGGCCTGGTCAACGTGGTTAACGACTGAGATGCATCTGAAGTGGACTGTACATGGAGAGGCCGACAGCTGGGTCCACGGCCGCACGCAAGGAAATGCCTCCTTATTACGCGCAAAATAATGATTCCTCCACCTGACATCAGAGACCCACTGAAAGGGCCTCTGTATTTCGTGAAAAAAAACGTTACCGTCGCTGACAGCTCGGACCCACCAGCTATATCTTCGCACGCAAGGAATTGCCTCCTTATTACGCACAAAAAAAATGAATACTCCGCCTGTTAGCTGGGACCCGAAGATAGTGGCAGGCTGACTTGTGGGCCTACTAAGTTGACGGGACGGAGGGCTTTGTCAACTTAGTCAATATGCATGATTCTAGCTCCAAAGGACCGTACTATGTCCATCCAACGGCCGTAGTGCTTCTTCAACCTCTAGTCTTCTTGCTCCAGCCGCCCAAACCAGCGCCGGTCGTGCCTCGTGCTCCTGCCTCCCGTGGCCGGCTGCGATGCGGCGGAGGCCTCACCGCCCCTACTACTCCCACCGCTGGCCAGGCCATCCCTCTACTCACCCACACCCCCTGTTATTCTGCGGCGACGACAGCCTCACCCTCGTACTCCTCTTCGCGTGGGCATCCACTGATGCGTCTTCCCCGGCTCCTCGTTGTCCCCTTCCTAGGCCTCGCTGTCGTCCACCGCCGTGGTGCTCTCGGCACGGCATGGTCAATGTGGTCAACGACCGACTTCCATCGGAAGAGTACTGTGCGTGTAGAGGCTGACAGCTGGGTCCACGGCGGCTGCAAGGAAGTGCCTCCTTATTACACGCAAAATAATTATTCCTCCACCTGACAGCAGGGACCCACCGGACGGGCCATCGTATTTGGCAAAAAAACGTTTCCCCCCTGACTGCTGGGACCCACCAGCTACATCTTCGCACGCAAGGAAGTGCGTCCGGGCAAAAAAACAAACGATTCGCCCCCTGACTGCTAGGACCCACCAGCTACATCTTCGCAGGCAAGGAAGTGCCAGACAGTCGGGACCCACCTGGTCGAAGCGTATGTAGCGTTGTCATTCTGGTCGCGAACATGTACGTACATATATACCGGTCGATGTAGAGGCGCGCACGTGTCGTAGTAGAGGCGCGCACGTAGCATGTACACGTACGTACAACGGCCAGGGTGCAAGAAAGAAAACATGGCCACATATGTGTACATACGGGCGGGGTCTCGAACGCCTACTCGCCATACGTTCATGGCTAGGTCGGAACAGAGAAATAGCGTCGTCGTCGTGTTCATGGGGAGCCAATCGGCTGGGTCAGAACGGAATGCGTGGTCGTGTTCATCGGGAGGGCTTGGACGGAACAGGCGATGGAAACGAGGCCTGGCATACAGCACAACGGAGGAAACAGACCTCCTACGTTCGGAACGGGGTCCTGTTGATCGGGAGGGGTGTGGCGTACCGCAAAACGGAGGGAACGGACCTCCTACGGTCAAAACGGGGGTCCTGTTGATCGGGATGAAGGAAATATGCCCTAGAGGCAATAATTATGTTATTATTTATTTCCTTATATCATGATAAATGTTTATTATTCATGCTAGAACTGTATTAACCGGAAACATAATACATGTGTGAATACATAAACCTACAGAGTGTCACTAGTATGCCTCTACTTGACTAGCTCGTTAATCAAAGATGGTTATGTTTCCTAACCATGAACAAGGAGTTGTTATTTGATTAACGGGATCACATCATTGGTTGAATGATCTGATTGACATGACCCATTCCATTAGCATAGCACCTGATCGTATAGTTTGTTGCTAGTGCTTTTCTTCATGACTTATACATGTTCCTATGACTATGAGATTATGCAACTCCCGTTTACCCGAGGAACACTTTGGGTGCTACCAAACGTCACAACGTAACTGGGTGATTATAAAGGTACATTACAGGTGTCTCCGAAGGTACATGTTGGGTTGGCATATTTCGAGATTAGGATTTGTCACTCCGATTGTCGGAGAGGTATCTCTGGGCCCTCTCGGTAATGCTCATCACCTAAAGCCTTGCAAGCATTGTAACTAATGAGTTAGTTATGAGATGATGTATTACGGAACGAGTAAAGAGACTTGCCGGTAACGAGATTGAACTAGGTATTGGATACCGACGATCGAATCTCGGGCAAGTAACATACCGATGACAAAGGGAACAACGTATGTTGTTATGCGGTCTGACCGATAAAGATCTTCGTAGAATATGTAGGAACCAATATGGGCATCCAGGTCCCGCTATTGGTTATTGACCAGAGAGGTGTCTCGGTCATGTCTACATAGTTCTCGAACCCGTAGGGTCCGCACGCTTAACGTTTCGATGGCGAGCTACTATGAGTTTTATGATATTGATGTACGAAGGTTGTTCGGAGTCCCGGATGAGATCACGGACATGACGAGGAGTCTCGAAATGGTCGAGACATAAAGATTGATATATTGGAAGCCTATGTTTGGACTCCGGAATCACTCCGGGTGAAATTGGGAATTTTACCGGAGTACCGGGGTTACCGAACCCCGGGAGTCAATGGGCCTTGATGGGCCTTAAGGGAAAGAGAAAGGGGCCATATGCTGGCGCAGCCTTCCCCCTTCCCTAGTCCTATTAGGATTAGGAGAAGGGGTGGCGCTCTCTCTCTCTCTCCCTTGGTCAAACCCTAGTTGGACTAGGATTGGGGGAATCCTACTCGGTGGGAGTAGGACTCCCAGCGCAGCCATAGGTGGCCGGCCAGCCCCTCCCCTTCCCTCCTTTATATACAGGGGCAGAGGGCACCCCATGACACACAAGTTGATCATTGAGATCGTTCCTTAGCCGTGTGCGGTGCCCCCTTCCACCAAACTACACCTCGAATATACCGTTGCGGAGCTTAGGCGAAGCCCTGCGCCGGTGGAACATCAACATCGCCACCACGCCGTCGTCTTGTGAAACTCTCCCTCAACACTCGGCTGGATCGGAGTTCGAGGGACGCCATCGAGCTGAACGTGTGCAGAACTCGGAGGTGCCGTCGTTCGGTACTTGGATCGGTTGGATCGGGAAGAAGTACGACTACTTCCTCTCGTTGCGTCAACGCTTCCGTTCTTGGTCTCGAGGGCGTGAGACAACACTCTCATCTCGTTGCTATGCATCACCATGGTCTTGCGTGATCGTAGGAAAATTTTTGAAATTACTACGTTCCCCAACAAAGGTATCGAGCCTGGTTTTATGCGTTGATGTCATGTGCACGAGTAGAACACAAGTGAGTTGTGGACGATACAAGTCATACTGCCTACCAGCATGTCATACTTTGGTTCAGCGGTATTGTGAGATGAAGCGGCCCGGACCGACATTACGCGACGCTTACGCGAGACTGGTTTCACCGCCCGAGCACTCGTTGCTTAAAGGTGACCGGCGGTGTCTGCTCTCTCACTTTAGTTGAATCGAGTGTGGCTACGCCCGGTCCTTGAGAAGGTTAAACGGAGTCTATTTGACGAAGTATCGTTGTGGTTTTGATGCGTAGGTAAGAACGGTTCTTGCTCAGCCCGTAGCAGCCACGTAAAACTTGCAACAACAAAGTAGAGGACGTCTAACTTGTTTTTGCAGGGCATGTTGTGATGTGATATGGTCAAGACATGATGCTATATTTTATTGTATGAGATGATCATGTTTTGTAACCGAGTTATCGGCAATCGGCGAGAGCCATATGGTTGTCGCTTTATTGTATGAGATGCAAGCGCCATGTAATTGCTTTACTTTATCACTAAGCAGTAGCGATAGTCGTAGAAGCAATAGTTGGCGAGACGACAACGATGCTACGATGGAGATCAAGGTGTCGCGCCGGTGGCGATGGTGATCATGACGGTGCTTGGCGATGGAGATCACAAGCACAAGATGATGATGACCATATCATATCACTTATATTGATTGCATGTGATGTTTATCCTTTATGCATCTTATCTTGCTTTGATTGACGGTAGCATTATAAGATGATCTCTCACTAAAATTATCAAGAAGTGTTCTCCACGAGTATGCACCGTTATGAAAAGTTCTTCGTCTTTGAGACACCACGTGATGATCGGGTGTGATAGGCTCTACGTTCAAATACAACGGGTGCAAAACAGTTGCGCACGCGAATACTCAGGTTATACTTGACGAGCTATGCATATAAGATATGACCTCGAACACGGAGACCGAAGGTCGGCGTGAATCATATAGTAGATATGATCAACATATTGATGTTCACCATTGAAACTACTCCATCTCACGTGATGATCGGACATGGTTTAGTTGATTTGGATCACGTAATCACTTAGATGACTAGAGAGATGTCTATCTAAGTGGGAGTTCTTAAGTAATATGATTAATTGAACTTTAATTTATCATGAACTTAGTCCTGGTAGTATTTTGCAAATTATGTTGTAGATCAATAGCTCGCGTTGTTGCTTCCCTGTGTTTTCATATGTTTGTTCCTAGAGAAAAATTGTATTGAAAGATGTTAGTAGCAATGATGCGGATTGGATCCGTGATCTGAGGTTTATCCTCATTGCTGCGCAGAAGGATTATGTCCTTAATGCACCGCTAGGTGACAGACCTATTGCAGGAGCAGATGCACGGACGTTATGAACATTTGGCTAGCTCAATATGAGCGGATCTGACGTTATGAGCGTTTGGCTAGCTCAATATGATGACTACTTGATAGTTTAGTGCACCATGCTTAACGGCTTAGAATCGGGACTTCAAAGGCGTTTTGAGCGTCATGGACCATATGAGATGTTCCAGAATTGAAGTTAATATTTCAAGCAAATACCGAGTTGAGAGATATGAAGTCTCCAACAAGTTCTATAGCTAAAAGATGGAGGAGAATCGCTCAACTAGTGAGCATGTGCTCAGATTATGCGAGTACTTCAATCACTTGAATCAAGTGGGAGTTAATCTTCCGATAAGATAGTGATTGACAGAATTCTCTAGTCACCATCACTAAGTTAGTAGAACTTCGTGATGAACTATAGTATGCAAGAGATGACGAAAAAGATTCTCGAGCTCTTGGCGATGCTAAAATCGGCGAAGGTAGAAATCAAGAAAAACATCAAGTGTTGATGGTTGACAAGACCACTAGTCTCAAGGAAATGGCAAAGGGAAGAAGGGAACTTCAAAAGGAGCGGCAAGCAAGTTGCTGCTCGAGTGAAGAAGCCCAAGTCTAGACCTAAGCACGAGACTGAGTACTTTTGCTGCAATGGAACTGGTCCTTTGGAGCGAACTACCCTGAATATTTGGTGGATAAGAAGGATGGCAAAGTGAACAAGGTTATATTTGATATACAGGTTATTGATGTGTGCCTTACTAGTGTTTATAGTAGCCCCGAGTATTTGATACTGCTTCGGTTGCTAAGATTAGTAACTCAAACGGAGTTCGAATAAGCAGAGACTAGTTGAAGGGAAGTGACGATGAGTGTTGGAAGTAGTTCCAAGATTGATATGATCATCATCGCACACTCCCTATACTTTCGGGATTAGTGTTAAACCTAAATAAATGTTATTTGGTGTTTGCGTTGAGCATGAATATGATTTGATCATGTTTATTGCAAAACGGTTATTCATTTAAAGTCAAAGAATAATTGTTGTTCTGTTTAAATGAATAAAACCTTCGATGGTTATGCACCCAATGAAAATAGTTTGTTGGATCTCGATCGTAGTGATACACATATTCATAATATTGATGCCAAAAGATGCAAAGTTAATAATGATAGTGCAACTTATTTGTGGCACTGCCGTTTAGGTCATATTGGTGTAAAGCGCATGAAGAAAACTCCATGCTGATGGACTTTTGGAATCACTTGATTATGAATCATTTGATGCTTGCGAACCGTGCCTTTTGGGCAAGATGACTAAAACTCCGTTCTCCGGAACAATGGAACAAGCTACTGACTTATTGGAAATAATACATACCGATGTATGCGATCCAATGAATGTTGATGCTCGTGGCAAGTATCGTTATTTTTCTAACCTTCACAAGATGATTTGAGTAGATATGGGTATATCTACTTGATGAAACATAAGTCTGAAATAGTTGAAAGGTTCAAAGAATTTCAGAGTGAAGTGGAAAATCATCGCAACAAGAAAATAAAGTTTCTGCGATCTGATCGTGGAGATGAATATTTGAGTTCTGAGTTTGGTCTTCAATGAAAACAATGTGGAATAGTTTCACAGCTCACGCCACCGGAACACCACAACATTATGGTGTGTCCGAGCGTCGTGTCGTACTTTATTTTGATATGGTGCGATCTATGATGTATCTTACCGATTTACCACTATCGTTTTGGGGTTATGCATTAGAGACAGCTGCATTCACGTTTAATAGGGCACCATCTAAATCCGTTGAGATGACACCGTATGAACTATGGTTTAGCGATAAACCTAAGCTGTCGTTTCTTAAAGTTTGGAGTTGTGATGCTTATGTGAAAAAGTTTTCACCGATAAGCTCGAACCCAAATCGAGAAGTGCGTCTTCATAGAATACCCAAAAGAAACTGTTGGGTACACCTTCTATCACAGATCTAAAGGCAAAACATTCGTTGCTAAATGGATCCTTTCTAGAGAAGGAGTTTCTCTCGAAAGAAGTGAGTGGGAGGAAAGTAAAGAGCTTGATAAGGTAATTTGTACCTTCTCCCGAATTGGAAAGTAGTTCATCACGAATCAGTTCGGTGATTACTACACCAATTAGTGAGGAAGTTAATGATGATGATCATGAAACTTCAGATCAAGTTACTACCAAACCTCGTGGGTCTTCGAGTAAGATCCGCACAGAGTGGTGCGGTAATCATATTCGGAAGTCATGTTACTAGAACATGATGAAACCTACGAACTATGAGGAAGCGATGATGAGCCCAGATTCATGAAATGGCTTGAGACCATGAAATCTGAGATAGGATCCATGTATGAGAACAAAGTATGGACTTTGATTGACTTGCTCGATGATCGGCAAGCCATGTAGATAAATGGATTTTCAAGAGGAAGACAGATGTTGATAGTAGTGTTACTATCTACAAAGCTCGACTTGTCGCAAAAGGTTTTGACAAGTTCAAGGTGTTGACTACAGTGAGATTTTCTCAACTGTAGCGATGCTTAAAGTCTGTCCGAATCATGTTAGCAATTGCCACATTTTATGAAATCTGGCAAATGGATGTCAAAACTACATTCTTTAATGGATTTATTAAAGAGGAGTTGTATATGATGCAACCAGAAGGTTTTGTCAATCCTAAAGGAGCTAACAAAATGTGCAAGCTCCAGCGATCCATCTATGGACTGGTGCAAGCATCTCAGAGTTGGAATATATGCTTGATGATTTGATCAAAGCATATGGTTTTTACAGACTTTTGAGAAGCCTGTATTTACAAGAAAGTGAGTGGGAGCACTACAAGATTTCGATAAGTATATGTGAATGACATATTGTTGATCGAAATAATGTAGAATTATTCTGCAAAGCATAAAGGAGTATTTGAAAGGAGTTTTTCAAAGAAAGACCTCGGTGAAGCTGCTTACATATTGAGCATCAAGATCTATAGAGATAGATCAAGGCGCTTGATAAGTTTTTCAATAAATACATACCTTGACAAGATTTTGAAGTAGTTCAAAATGGAACAGTCAAAGAAAGAGTTCTTGCCTGTGTTACAAGGTGTGAGATTGAGTAAGACTCAAAACCCGACCACGGCAGAAGATAGAAAGAGAATGAAAGTCATTCCCTATGCATCAGCCATAGGTTCTATAAAGTATGTCATGTTGTGTACTGATCTATTGCATACCCTACCACTAAGATTGGCAAGGAGTGCAATAGAGATCTAGGAGTAGATCAATGGACAGCGGTCAAAATTATCCTTAGTAGAATAAGGATATATTTCTCGATTATGGAAGTGAAAAAGGTTAGGTAAGTAAAGGTTACGTCGATGCAAGTTTTAACACTAATCTAGATGACTCGAGTCTCAATCTGGATACATATAGAAAGTGGGAGCAATTAGCTAGAGTAGCTCCGTGCGAGCATTGTAGACATAGAAATTTGCAAAATACTTACGGCTCTGAATGTGACAGACCCGTTGACTAAAATTATCTCACAAGCAAAACATGATCACACCTTAGTACTCTTTGGGTGTTAATCACATAGCGATGTGAACTAGATTACTGACTCTAGTAAACCCTTTGGGTGTTGGTCACATGTCGATGTGAACTATGGGTGTTAACCACATAGAGATGTGAACTCTTGATGTTAAATCACATGGCGATGTGAACTAGATTATTGACTCTAGTGCAAGTGGGAGACTGAAGGAAATATGCCCTAGAGGCAATAATTATGTTATTATTTATTTCCTTATATCATGATAAATGTTTATTATTCATGCTAGAACTGTATTAACCGGAAACATAATACATGTGTGAATACATAAACCTACAGAGTGTCACTAGTATGCCTCTACTTGACTAGCTCGTTAATCAAAGATGGTTATGTTTCCTAACCATGAACAAGGAGTTGTTATTTGATTAACGGGATCACATCATTGGTTGAATGATCTGATTGACATGACCCATTCCATTAGCATAGCACCTGATCGTATAGTTTGTTGCTAGTGCTTTTCTTCATGACTTATACATGTTCCTATGACTATGAGATTATGCAACTCCGTTTACCGAGGAACACTTTGGGTGCTACCAAACGTCACAACGAATCGGGTGATTATAAAGGTACATTACAGGTGTCTCCGAAGGTACATGTTGGGTTGGCATATTTGAGATTAGGATTTGTCACTCGATTGTCGGAGAGGTATCTCTGGGCCCTCTCGGTAATGCTCATCACCTAAAGCCTTGCAAGCATTGTAACTAATGAGTTAGTTATGAGATGATGTATTACGGAACGAGTAAAGAGACTTGCCGGTAACGAGATTGAACTAGGTATTGGATACCGACGATCGAATCTCGGGCAAGTAACATACCGATGACAAAGGGAACAACGTATGTTGTTATGCGGTCTGACCGATAAAGATCTTCGTAGAATATGTAGGAACCAATATGGGCATCCAGGTCCGCTATTGGTTATTGACCGAGAGGTGTCTCGGTCATGTCTACATAGTTCTCGAACCCGTAGGGTCCGCACGCTTAACGTTTGATGACGGTTACTATGAGTTTTATGATATTGATGTACGAAGGTTGTTGAGTCCCGGATGAGATCACGGACATGACGAGGAGTCTCGAAATGGTCGAGACATAAAGATTGATATATTGGAAGCCTATGTTTGGACTCGGAATCACTCCGGGTGAAATTGGGAATTTTATCGAGTACAGGGGTTACGGAACCCCCGGGAGTCAATGGGCCTTGATGGGCCTTAAGGGAAAGAGAAAGGGGCCATATGCTGGCGCAGCCTTCCCCTTTCCCTAGTCCTATTAGGATTAGGAGAAGGGGTGGCGCCTCTCTCCCTCTCCCCTTGGTCAAACCCTAGTTGGACTAGGATTGGGGGAATCCTACTCCCTGGGAGTAGGACTCCCGGCGCAGCCATAGGTGGCCGCCAGCCCCTCCCTTCCCTCCTTTATATACAGGGCAGAGGGCACCCCATGACACACAAGTTGATCATTGAGATCGTTCCTTAGCCGTGTGCGGTGCCCCTTCCACCAAACTACACCTCGAATATACCGTTGCGGAGCTTAGGAAGCCCTGCGCCGGTGGAACATCAACATCGTCCCACGCCGTCGTCGACGTGAAACTCTCCTCAACACTCGGCTGGATCGGAGTTCGAGGGGCGTCATCGAGCTGAGCGTGTGCAGAACTTCGGAGGTGCCGTCGTTCGGTACTTGGATCGGTTGGATCGGGAAGAAGTACGACTACTTCCTCTCGTTGCGTCAACGCTTCCGTTGCTGGTCTCACGAGGGTGCGTGAACAACACTCTCAACTCGTTGCTATGCATCACCATGGTCTTGCGTGATCGTAGGAAAATTTTTGAAATTACTACGTTCCCTAACACGGGAGGGGTGTGGCGTACCACAAACGGCGAAACGGACCTCCTACGGTCGATACGGGGGTCCTGTTGATCGGGAGGGGTGTGGCGTACCGCAAAACGGACGAAACATACCTCCTACGGTCGAAACGGGAGTCCTGTTCATCTGGAGGGGTGTGGCGTACCGCAAAACAAGACTCCACGGGATACTGTCATCTCCACCGTCGACCTCCTCCAGCCTCCACGGGCTCCTGTTCATCCAGCCTCCACCGGATACTGTTCAACCACCCCTCCACCGTCTACTGTTCATCCAGCCCTCCACACCACGGGGTCCTGTTCAACCACCCCTCCACGGGCACCCCTCCACCGTCTACTGTTCATCCAGCCCTCCACACCACGGGGTCCTTGTCGGTGTCAAAACCAGCGGATCTCGGGTAGGGGGTCCCGATCTGTGCGTCAAGGCTGATGGTAACAGGAAACAGGGGACACAGATGTTTACCCAGGTTCGGGCCCTCTCGATGGAAGTAAAACACTACTTCCTGCTTGATTAATATTGATGATATGGGTAGTACAAGAGTAGATCTACCACGAGATCGTAGAGGCTAAACCCTAAGAGCTAGCCTATGATGGTATGATTGTAATTGTGATCGGCCTTCTAAGGACCAACCTCTCCGGTTTATATAGACACCGGAGAGGGCTAGGGTTTACATGGAGTTGGTTACAAGGAAGGAAACATAATATCCGGATCGCCAAGCTTGCCTTCCAGCCAAGGAAAGTCCCATCCGGGCATGGGCCGAAGTCTTGAGTCTTGTATCTCCACGCTTCAATAGTCCGGACGTTGTATACAGTCCGGCTGTCCGGATACCCCCTAATCCAGGACTCCCTCAGTAGCCCCTGAACCAGGCTTCAATGTAGATGAGTCCGGCGCGCAGTCTTGTCTTCGGCATTGCAGGGCGGGTTCCTCCTCCGAATACTCCACGGTAATTATCGGACACTCAAACCGTGTCCGGATCCTCAAGATGACCTTCGCATGCCACCGTAGAGAGAACAATGTCCATACCGTCGTCCATATGGTACTCGAGTCCGTATTCCTCGGCTGCCAGGACTTCAGTCCATCTGTGTGTGAGCAGGTCTTGATCAGCTTGGAGTTGCTGCTGCTTCTTTTTCAGGCTCCTTGCAGCGGCTATAAGCCGATGCTTGAAGCGCTCCTGCTCTACGTGATCCTCAGGCACGCCGAACTCGTCGTCGCCGAGGCTAATCTCGTCTTCGGAGGGGGGCATGTAGCTGTCCTCCTCCGGGTATTCGTTCGTCGCCTGTTCTTCTGGGCTAACCTGCTCATCCTCCTGTTTGGCCTGCTCGAAGGCGGGATGATCAGGGTTGTATTCTTCTTCGGCACCATTCGGATTGTTTTCGTCTCCTGGGCCGGTATTGGTGTGGCGGAGCTTTGAGTGGCGCCGACGACGCCCATTCTTTGCTTTTTCCCCTGATGTTTTTTATCCTCCGTTGCCTCATCGCCATTTGTTTCCTTCGGAGTGTCCACCATATATCTATACCTACTAATAAAGCAAGGTGCTTTTCTTCAATATTTTCATCCGTTCACCGCCCAAAATATTATTTTTTCTATCCGAGGTGGTACTAAATTTTTGTGTGTCTCTCCACTAGAAAAGACAAAAAATTTGTCCAGAATTCCGCAATAAGGCCAGGCGCACTCTAGCCAAACAAAGCCAACCCAGTAATTATCGTGCCCATGCGTTAGGAGGACCTTATTTGTCGCACATGGCGACAAATAGTTGAAGGTACTGACAAGTCGCCCAAGACTGGGCCGGCCCTTTTTTGTTTGTCTAGTGTTTTGTTTCTGTTTCATTTTCATTTTCCCTTCTTTATTTTTATTTTTCCTCGAAATAAAAATGTACAAAGTATATTCGGAATATCAATTTTTGTTCAAATATTCAAAAAAATCAGCATTACAAATTTTATTCCTGTTTTGAAAAATATTAAAAATTTAAAAATATCTGCTTCCAAGAATTTTTTTTAAAAATTGTTTTGAATGTTCCCATTTTCAAAAAATCAATAATGTTGTGTTTTATAAAAGGTTCATTATTTCATAAGAAAATATCGATTTCAATTACTATTCCGTTTCTAATTATTTTTTTGAAAAATTATATGGAATTTTTGAAAAAAAGTACGCATTCTTTAAAACTGTACGGGCTTTCAAAAAAAGTTAATGTTTCGAAGAATATTTGGCAATTCATATTTCTTTGAATGTTGAAAAAATAAAAAAATAAATCAATCTGAAGTTATCATATTTTCGTAAATATTCGCTCTGGACACTGGTTAGCAGCGCGTGTTTGTTTAACCTGGTTGGATATAAATTAAAGATTGTGGGCATGTGCCAATAAAAGAGAATATATTGTTTGGCTCTAATTAAAAAAATGTGGATACGTGAGCGCTAAAATAATCAAAGAGAATAAACTGTCATAATGAAGGGACATTCATGTCTGATTATGCTTATGAAACATGATTTATGCACTACAATTAGTAATTCATTAGGTTACGCCATCGTAGGAGAGTGGTCCAAACAACCGTGTCCCGAAGGTCGTCACACGTCCACCAAATGAGGAGGCATGCACAACCCCGAGATGGAGGCAGACGCGAAAGAAAAAGGCATGAGTTGGGTGCTCGCCATCACGCCTACCAACCTCACCACTATCAAGATTTCACGGGCCAAACATGTCCAATGAGAAGACTGCAACTTGTTGCTCTGTCGCCTACCGTTGTGGAGACCGTTCTTTTGTGGATACATCGATTATCTTTCCCGTTGCGTGTCGTAAATAAAATATCTCTCCCGTTGCAACGCACGGGCATATGTGCTAGTATATCATAAGAAGAGGTGGCTGTCCATCGCCCAGTGAGCGGTGGTTCATGTTCTTCTCTTGCATCGTCGTCCATACCGTCGAAGTCTTTGGAGTCGAAATTCAGTACCTCGGTTAAATCATCGACCGTGGCAATGAAGTGGGTGGTGGGTGGGCAACGAATTCCTTCGTCGCCTGCCTCCCACTCGAGCCGGACATAGTTTGGCGAAGAGCCTCCTGACAAAGAGAGAGACTTTAATGAGTCCAGCATGTCGCCAAAGGGTGAGTGATGGAAGATATCTGCAGCGGTGAACTCCATTACCGGAGCCCATCCTGGCCCGACGGGCTCGGGAGTGTGCGGACTGGAAGCAACGTCCGGATACAAATCCGGGGGTTCGGAGTCACATGCCACCGCAGAGGTAAGATCCCTGTTCGGCTCCACCATCGATGAGTGTGCGACCTGCGGGGCGGAGTCCATCCCTCCGTCCTTAGGCAGCGCAGCCTGCTCCGGATCTAGGTCCGAGGATACTACGGGGGTGATACCCCGAGCTTCGTCTGACGGCAGGTCTAAGCCGTGCTCGTCGTGACTGTCCGATGCTCCTGGCATAGGCCCCAATCCATCGAAGATCAAGTCTCTGCGGATGTCCGCCGTGTAGTTCAGGTTTCCGAACCTGATCTGGTGGCCAGGGGCATAGCTGTCGATCTGCTCCAGAAGGCCAAGCGAGTTGGCACGTAGTGCGAAGCCGCCAAACACGAAGATCTGTCTGGGGAGGAAAGTCTCGCCCTAGACAGCGTCGTTGATGATGATTGAAGGAGCCATCGAGCCTGACAATGACGACACAGAGGAACTCTCAATGAAAGCACCAATGTCGGTGTCAAAACCGGCGGATCTCGGGCAGGGGGTCCCGATCTGTGTGTCAAGGCTGATGGTAACAGGAAACAGGGGACACAGATGTTTACCCAGGTTCGGGCCCTCTCGATGGAGGTAAAACCCTACTTCCTGCTTGATTAATATTGATGATATGTGTAGTACAAGAGTAGATCTACCACGAGATCATAGAGGCTAAACCCTAAGAGCTAGCCTATGATGGTATGATTGTAATTGTGATCGGCCTTCTAAGGACCAGCCTCTCCAGTTTATATAGACACCGGAGAGGTCTAGGGTTTACATGGAGTCGGTTACAAGGAAGGAAACATAATATCTGGATCGCCAAGCTTGCCTTCCACGCCAAGGAAAGTCCCATCCGGACACGGGCCGAAGTCTTGAGTCTTGTATCTCCATGCTTCAATAGTCCGGACGTTCGTATACAGTCCGGCTGTCCGGATACCCCCTAATCCAGGACTCCCTCAGTCCTATTCAACCACCCCTCCACGGGCACCCCTCCACCGTCTACTGTTCATCCAGCCCTCCACCACACCACGGGGTCCTGTTCATCCAGAGGCAACGCCACCGCTCCCTGTTCCTCCAAACCCCCCGCAACACTCACTATTCATCCCGGAGGCAGCATCGATCGGCTCGATTAGCAGCGATGGCGAAGAATCGCTCGATCGGGTTCAGTTAACAGCCATCGATCGATCGCTCGGGTTCAGTAACGCGTAGCCTGCAGTGCAATCGCTCGGGTTTAGTTAGAGCCCAACGCCTCGCTCGGGTTTAGTTAGAGCCAACACCTCGCACACACACGCGTACGTGTACGAGAGAAACGCGCATCGCTCGGCCCCGACCTCCCACCGTAACCGGGAACTCCCCGAAATTTTCCTCCCCCTCGCTTCTACCACGGTTTTTTCCGTCATGGACGGCCCAAAGAATGTCATGCAGCTGCGTCTCCGGCCCGCCCAGGATGAAAAGCCCATTTTCTGTCATGATTTTTTGTCATAGAAGTAGGAGCCCACCACATTTATGATGATACCAGGTTTTGTCACAATTATCGTCATAGAAGTGTCATATGTATGACAGAAAAAAATTTCGTTCGGCCCAAAATGTCACGGATGTGTCTTTTCTTGTAGTGTCAGTAGAAGGATTTAGATTCTCGACTTTATTGTCTAAAACCAAGAAGGAATAATAAAAAATAATATTTGATCAAAGCTGTCGCAACTCTCTAGCAAAAACCTTGGATAAATCAGTATTCATGCACCTTGCCAATTAGCACAAATAGAGATGCAAATTATCCCAGAGAGTTAGAAGACCCAATAAAGTTAACCCACACATGGTGCACTCATACATAAGAGAAGACCCAAGAAGAGAGATCAAGCCATGCAATTCAAGTTATTAAAATACTATTTAGTTATTGTATCTAGACGGTCGGTCTTACGTAAAAACGTTTAAATGATATACAATATTTGCAAGGAGTATATACATACTATTTTTTCAAATGGGATATATACAACTATTCTCAGAGTATATACCTATGATACTGGAAATAATGATCAGTGTGTACTCATTATCAAAAATGAGTATATGGTGTGTTTTCTTTTGAAATGATAGTATGCTACTTTTCACAAGTGGTATAGAAGAGAGGGCTATCTTCCAATATGATATTTCAGTAACGATCAACAATATATGTTTCTTTCTGTCTTGTCGTACGTATACTTAACTGATGAGGAGAAAGTAAACACCAAAAAACTGAATTTAGGGAAACCTGTGCGGAGAAGCATGCATGCATCCAGTGAGAAGAAGTAAAAGTGATAAAAATTAGTATATACCTGAACAAAAGTAGTATATACGTATTATGAAGAAGTAAGATGAATGAATTAGAAATACTCGTGACAATTAAATTGATAGACGTGAACAAGTATATAGTGGTATATTTAGCTTTTGTTTCTCTGTCACAACAACTGTTCTTTCTAGATACAAAATTAGCTACCTTTATCACCTTCAATTGCACCTCCCAAAATAGTCAATTAATGCCATCACCATGATATTAGTTTATCTTTTCTCATATTTTTCTGTCAGAAAGCAGCTGTTCTTCCTAGATAAAAAATGAGCTAGCTTTATCTCCTTTGATCGCTACTTGCCATTATTGTCTTTCCTGAAGATCATCTTGTAATGAGTACATGTGCTATTTCAGGCACTGACTTGTTCAGAGCTTAAAGAGCATATACTAAAGAACATATGAAATTAATTAGTCTTTGATGTCAGATGCAAATTGATGACACTGTAATAGGCCAGACAAAGTTTGGCGAGTATGAGTAGACGGATTACCGGTGAAAGTCGTCAGTGTACAGCCAAGCGATGTCGGAAACTTAAGGCACAATGATAAGCCAAAAAACTTCATATTATCCAGATAGTAAGAACACACAAAATTATTCAACCTTGCATTAGAATCCAAAGGGTTCAGTGATGTGTAGCTCTCTCTATCTCTCTGTTCCTCTTCTACTTCTCTTTTTTTTCTCACCAAAACTAGACCAGTAAGCATTGGAACCCTATCTCTCCCTCCCCCTCTGTGTCTCTGTCTCTGTCTCTCTCTCTAGTAGCAGCGGCCAGCAACAGCTCAATCAAGCCCTGTATCTATATTGCAGCAATCAACACCACTCTCTGCTCAGCTGATTTTAGTCAACTCAATGACTAAACCATGCTTTCATCCACTACCCTCAATCAGATGAAATATCAGGTAATGCAGAGCACAAGATCTCTAAGCTTTGGGCTTTAGATCGACTCAATAACATGGGGAAGGATTGATTTCTGCACCTGAATAACATGGCAAATGAGGACCAGATCCAGGGGAAGTAGGAAAAGAGGGGAGATGAATGAATTACCTGGTGGTCAATTCCTCAATCGTACCCGCCGGAGTGGCTGCACCACCCGTGGCCTGGCTGCTGTCACCCAGCCAGCCGGCATCATTGCCGCCTTTCTCTTCTCTTTCGTCTAGACGAACAACACCAGCAGGACGAAGAAGGAAATACGACGAGTCTGAATATTTAAGGACTCCGCGCCGTCGCGCCAGATCCGCGCCCGTCCGCCGTCGCCACGCTCCGGCGAGCTCCCGCCTAGGTCGCCGCACCGCGCCTCCTTTCTCCCTCCCTCACCTCCCTGTTTCCTTTCTTCCCAGAGTCATGGATGCCATGGATCCTCTTGGAAGCCGTGCTCTGGCCTTGTCTTCACCGGCGACCCACGCCTCGCCGCCCGCCTCCGGATCCGCCTCCTCGGCCCTTTGCGCGCGGATCCGACCACCCGCCTTTTGCATCGGCGGTAGCGCCGCCCGACATGCGATCCATCGTGTTGACCTGATTAGTAAACCAAGCGTATGGACCACGAGTTGAATAGACCAAACTACAGGGTCGTTTTTGAAACAATGAACCGTTTTCCCAGACCACTTAAATAGAGACTGCGGGTTGAATACTAAGAAATGGAGGGGCTTCTTTGCAAAACAACCATGACGGACGACCAGAAGCAATAGCTGGTTTATTAGTAGGTAAAGATTTTGTTGAGTTTGCTCCCATTACTATTCATGAGAAGAAATTTGCTTATGTGGAGAGTAATAAAATTTCTATTCTTGTAGATCATGAAAAGAATGCTTTATGTGATAGTTATATTGTTGAATTCATTCATGATGCTACTGAAATTTATTATGAGGGAAGAATATATGCTTGTAGGAATTGCAATAATATCATGTTTCCTCTCTATGTGTACAAAATCCTTGAAGATTTGCTTGTTTTACCTCCTAAAGCTAGTTGTTTCTTGTTCCCATAAGTTGTTGGCTCACAAAACCCCTACACATAGTAAGTGGGTTAGACTTAAATGTGCTAGTAATATTCTTCATGATGCTCTCTTTATGTTTCAATTCTTATCTTTTATGTGAGTATCATTGAAATCGTCATGCCTAGCTAAAATGGCATTAAAGAAAAGCGCTTGTTGGGAGACAACCCAATATTTACCCTTACTGTTTTTGCATGTTCACATGATTAAGCTAGTGTAGTAATCATGTTTTATAGCTTTTGTTTCAATAAAGTTCCAAGTAAGACCTTTAGGATAGCTTACGGTGATAGTTGTGTTGATCTTGCTGAAAATCAGAAACTTTTGCGCCCAGTAAATCAGTTTTGATAATTCACAAAAACGTGCTTTTGATCTGATTATTTTTGCTCTGGATTGGTATACAAATTACTTAGGATTTCCTAATTTGGTAGGATTTTTTGAGTTACAGAAGTATTCGATAGTTACAGATTACTACAGACTGTTCTGTTTTTGACAGATTCTGTTTTCTATGTGTTGTTTGCTTATTTTGGTGAATCTATGAGTAGTATTGGAGGGTATGAACCATCTAGAAGTTGGAATACAGTAGATATTACACCAATACAAATAAAGAATGAGTTCACAACAGTACCTAAGTGGTGATTTTTTTCTTATACTAACGGAGCTTACGAGTTTTCTGTTAAGTTTTGTGTTGTGAAGTTTTCAAGTTTTGGGTAAAGATTCGATGGAATATGGAATTAGGAGTGGAAAGAGCCTAAGCTTGGGGATGCCCAAGGAACCCCAAATTAATATTCAAGGACAATCAAGAGCCTAAGCTTGGGGATGCCCCGGATGGCATCCCCTCTTTCGTCTTCGTTCATCGGTAACTTTACTTGGAGCTATATTTTTATTCACCACATGATATGTGTTTTGCTTGGAGCGTCATTTTGTTTTATTTTGTTTTTATTGCTGTTTTAATAATATCCCAAGATATGAAATTCTTAAATGTTAGAGAGTCTTCACATAGGTGCATAATTATTCGACTAGTCATTGATCTTCACATATCTTTCGGAGTAGTTTGTCATTTGCTCTAGTGCTTCACTTATATCCTTTTAGAGCATGATAGTGGTTTTATTTTGAAGAAATAGATGAACTATCATGCTTCACTTATATTATTTTGAGATTCTTAAATAGCTTGGTAATTTGCTTTGGTCATGAATTTAGTCCTAATATGATGGGCATCCAAGATGGGTATAACAAAAACTTTCATATAAAGTGCATTGAATACTATGAAAAGTTTGATTCCTTATGATTGTTTTGAGATATGAAGATGATGATATTAGAGTCATGCTAGTGGAGTGATTGTGAATTTGAGAAATACTTGTGTTGAGGTTTGTGACTCTCGTAGCATGCACGTATGGTGAACCGTTAAGTAACGAAGTTGGAGCATGAGATATTTTTTGATTGTCTTCCTTATGAGTGGCGGTCGGGGACGAGCGATGGCCTTTTCCTACCAATCTATCCCCCTAGGAGCATGCTCATAGTACTTCGTTTCGATGACTAATAGATGTTTGCAATAAGTATGTGAGTTCTTTATGACTAATGTTGAGTCCATGGATTATACGCACTCTCACCCTTCCACCATTGCTAGCCACTCTTGTACCGTGCAACTTTCGCCGGTACCATACACCCACCATAAACCTTCCTCGAAACAACCACCATACCTACCTATTGTGGCATTTCCATAGCCATTCCGAGATATATTGCCATGCAACTTTCCACCGTTCCGTTTATTATGACACGCTTCATCATTGTCATATTGCCTTGCATGATCATGTAGTTGACATCGTATTTGTGGCAAAGCCACCGTTCATAATTCTTTCATACATGTCACTCTTGATTCATGGCACATCCCGGTACACCGCCGGAGGCACTCATATAGAGTCATATTTTGTTCAAGTATCGAGTTGTAATCCTTGAGTTGTAAATAAATAGAAGTGTGATGATTATCATTATTAGAGCATTGTCCCGTGTGAGGAAAAAAAAGAGAAAGGCCAAATAAAAAAAGAGAAGGCCCAAAAAAGAGAGAGAAAAGGCCAAACAAAAAAAAGAAGGCCCAAAAAATGAGAGAAAAAGAGAGAAGGGACAATGCTACTATCCTTTTTTCCACACTTGTGCTTCAAAGTAGCACCATAATCTTCATGATAAAGAGTCTCTTATTTTGTCACTTTCATATACGAGTGGGAATTTTAGTCATATAACTTGGCTTGTATATTCCAACAATGGGCTTACTCAAAATGCCCTAGGACTTCGTGAGCAAGCAAGTTGGATGCACATCCACTTAGTTTCTTTTGTTGAGCTTTCACACATTTATAGCTCTAGTGCATCCGTTGCATGGCAATCTCTACTCACTCACATTGATACCTATTGATGGGCATCTCCATAGCCCATTAATATGCCTAGTTGATGTGAGACCATCTTCCTCTTTTTTGTCTTCTCAACAACCACCATTCTATTCCACCTATAGTGCTATGTCCATGGCTCACGCTCATGTATTGCGTGAAAGTTGAAAACGTTTGAGAATACTAAAGTATGAAACAATTGCTTGGCTTGTCATCAGGGTTGTGCATGATTTGAACAACTCCAAAGAAGATGAAACTTCACGGAGATTTTTTATGGAATACATAAGAAATATTGGAGCCAATAACTACCAGAGGAGGGCCACCAGGTGGGCACAACCCACCTGGGCGCGCCAGGCAGCCTAGGCGCGCCCTGGTGGGTTGTAGCCCCCTCGGCCCACCTCTGGTGCCACTATTCTATTATATAAGTCATTTTTACCTAGAAAAAATAGGGAGAAGACTTTCGGGGCGGAGCGCCGCCGTCTCGAGGCGGTACTTGGGCAGGAGCACTTTTGCCCTCCGTTGGAGCGATTCTGCCGGGGGAACTTCCCTCCCGGGGGGCATCATCATCCTCATCATCACCATAAACTCTCCCTTCTTGGGGAGGGTAATCTCCATCAACATCTTCACCAACACCATCTCATCTCAAACCCTAGTTCATCTCTTGTATTCAATCTTGTTATCGGAACTATAGATTGGTGCTAGGGGGTGACTAGTAGTGTTGATTACATCTTGTAGTTGATTACTATATGGTTTATTTGGTGGAAGATTATATGTTCAGATCCATGATGCTATTTAATCACTACTAGGAAAAACCTTATACATAGAACTTTAGCAGTAGCGCTTGTTAAAAAAGTGCGATACTGCTACATAGCAGTAGCGCGTGCAGAATAACGGCGCTGTAGATACATATATAGCAGTAGCGCGTCTCATGGTAAAAGCGCTACTACTAATATTCCCACCACTAAGCCGATAGGCTACACATAGTAGTAGCGGTCTTATAAAAACCGCGCTACCGCTAATATTATTGTAGCAGAGCGTTTAGGTGTAAGGGGCTACTGCTAACGAAAAGAAAATAAAATGAAAAATAAATAGAAAAGTAAATGAAAATGAAAGAAATAGAAAAAGGAGAAAGGAAAAAAAATGTAAAGAAAAATAAATGAAAAAGGAAAAAAGGAGAAAGGCATAGCAGTAGCACTTTTACTGACTTAGCTATAGCGCGTTTTTAGTAATGCGCTACCGTTATGTTTCACTTAACCAGCGGTTTTCCTCCCCCCGGCCCCCACTTCTTCCCCAAATCCCTCGCCCCACTTCGCCACCGTCTCCCCAATTCGTCGTCGCCCCACTTCACTGTCGTCTCCTACCGACGTTGACGCCCGCAACCTCACTCTCCCCCGAGGCCGCCCTCATCCTCACCGCCACCGCCCGAGGCCGCCCTCAGCCTCACCGCCGCCGATCGAGGCAACCCTCGACCTCACCGTCGTCACCCTCGACCTCACCACCGCCGCCCTCGACCTCACCGCCGCCCGAGCCCGCCCAGGACCGCCGCTGCCTGAGCCCGCTGTCGGTGTCAAAACCGGCGGATCTCGGGTAGGGGGTCCCGAACTGTGCGTCTAGGCGGATGGTAACAGGAGACAAGGGACAAGATGTTTTTACCCAGGTTCGGGCCCTCTCGATGGTGGTAATACCCTACTCCTGCTTGATTAATATTGATGATATGGGTAGTACAAGAGTAGATCTACCACGAGATCAAGGAGGCTAAACCCTAGAAGCTAGCCTATGGTATGATTGTTGTTCGTCCTACGGACTAAAACCCTCCGGTTTATATAGACACCGGATAGGGTTATGGTTACACAGAGTCGGTTACAATGGTAGGAGATCTACATATCCGTATCGCCAAGCTTGCCTTCCATGCCAAGGAAAGTCCCATCCGGACACGGGACGAAGTCTTCAATCTTGTATCTTCATAGTCTTGGAGTCCGACCACGATGATAGTTCGGCTATCCGGACACCCCCTAGTCCAGGACTCCCTCAGTAGCCCCTGAACCAGGCTTCAATGACGACGAGTCCGGCGCGCATATTGTCTTCGGCATTGCAAGGCGGTTTCCTCCTCCGAATACTTCTTGGAAGGTTTTAAACACAAGGATAGTGTCCGGCTCTACAAAACAAGTTCCACATACCACCGTAGAGAGAATAACTTTTGCACAGATCTGCTGACGTATTCCGCGGCGTGACTTCACACCACGGCCAAGCCTTTATATGAATCGTTCTTTTACTGTTCCAGCTTAGCGCATTTAGCGAGGCGGTTTCCTTGGCACGTCTTGTCAAAGCATAGATCGTGCCCCCTTATTCCGGGATTCTCATCAATACGGACGTGGGGAACCCAACCGTGCTTGTTGGCACGCCTCCTCTATCAAAGGTGAGTCCTAATCGACCACGGGGAGGGCTCTTGGTATTCAACCTCTTTATAATGAGACCAAGGCCCTCTTCTTTTTTACACCCTCCATCGAGTTCGCCTCGCGCTTCGAGTTCTAACACCCAAAGCTTCAGATTTAGGTGCTTCGGACCTTTCGTCGATGTCTGGCTCCGAGCAGCTTGGCCGATGGATGTCTTCTTCCGTCAGAGAAGAAGATGTGCTAAAGCTGCGAGACGCCAGGTATCTAACCGGCGAGATCTCGCATAGGCTGCCTGCTCCAGGGCAGGTCATTCCCACTCCCGAGCCCGGCGAGAGCGTGGTGTTCGTGTCTCACTTCCTTCGGGGTTTAGGCTTCTCGACGGATCCCTTTGTGCGGGGGCTCATGTTTTATTATGGGCTGGATTTCCATGACTTGAATCCGGAGTCCATCCTCCATATCTCGTCATTCATTGTCGTATGTGAGGCCTTCCTCCATATTACTCCTCACTTTGGATTATGGCTCAAGACCTTCAAGGTGGAGCCAAAGACGATCGAGGGGCAACAAGCAGAGTGCAGAGGGGCGGTCATAAGCAAGTGTGCTGATGCTCCGTGGCCCGAGGGCTCTTTTCAAGAGGAGCTTGGTTTGTGGCAACGGGAGTGGTTTTATATCACCGCTCCCAGAGGCACCAAATGGGTGGCGCTTCCTGCCTTCCGCTCAGGTCCACCACAGCGGCCGGCGTCATGGGTCAACAAGGACTGGGGGCCGTCCAAGGACGTTCCTTTGTTGCGGGGCCGTATTCGAGACCTCCAAGAAAGAGAGATCAATCTGGTTGCAGTGGCGCAGGTTATGTTGATTCGGCGCCTTTTGCCCTCCAAACGTCGCCCCCTCCGTCTGTGGGAATTTAATCCGGAGGGACCACGAGCCCTCCAACATTTTATGGGTACGACGCCCGTGGAGATGTATAAACTGTTCTTCGGATCACAAGAGAAGTGTCCGGACCTGACTGAGGACGCAGGACTAAGCTGCAATCGCCCAGATACTCAAGTAAGTAGTCCTGTACCCGGACAGGCTGTCCGTTCATTCATCGTAAAATTTCCCTTAAAGGAGCTGTTTCTTGAACAGGAGTGGATAGCGAAGGCAAAGTTGATAAGGTGTTCGGCTCCCCTCCCAGAGACCACGCCGGATCCCATGCTGACCAAGATGTTGAAGGCCGCGCCTTTTAAAGAAGGCGAAGGGGGGAGCGGGGAAGCAACTGCCTCCACGAAGGAGGCCTTTAAGGAAGGAGGGATCAAAAGTCCCACCCTCCAAGGAGAGAAGAGGACCGCTCCGGAAGATCCGGAGGTCAAGGCCTCGAAGAGGGGAAAGAAATCTTCGTCATAGAGTCCGGCGCTGGGAAGTATCCCAGCCGCACTATTTCCCCAAGGGGATCAGCCCTCCAGCGAGCCGTAAGTAAAAAGAAGGGGTCTTGTAAATAAGGAACATCCCTGCATTTATTTCCGAAGATAACTGAAATTGTACCTTGTAGCTCGGATCTCAGCCCTTCTCAGCAGAGCTCGTCTTTGGGGGATCTTCTTCCGGAGATGATGGAGAGCGAAACACATCCACCTGTCGCACCTTCATGTGAGGCGGACGACCCTGAGGTGTCGTCGCGGAGGGTTTCTCCGGGTCCAGCGGGGCCGGAAGGTCTGGCGCCAACTGGTGTGCGGTCGGAGGAGCTGAAGGATCTGCTCGGGCGAGCGGCTATCTCAGAAGATCACCGTGTGTTAATGGGTACGGTGATTGAAAGAATTGCATCCGCTGAGAGCGGATTTCACGAAGCCGTCAGAAGCTTACTGACGGGGTTTGAGGTACGCAAAAATGATGTACCTTCTGACAGTTATGCATATAGAATGCGCCCTGTATAGATAGTAGCCCCTGAGACTCGGTATGTTGTCAAAATTGACAGCGTGCCGAGGATCATAATCTCAGTTATAACATATCGCCGCTCCTAAATAGGTGGCGGGGCGTCCGGTGGCTAGCCAGACTGATGACTATGCCGAACTAAAGCGGCAACTTGACGAGGCGGATGCGGACATCGCGCTGGTCAATAAACGGTTTGACGAGTCACAAGGTATGCGACTTCTACGCGTACACCTGGTAAGGGAGCTTTGACGCCCATGCCTTACTACTTGTATGCTTAATGCAGGTGGTGCCGCTGCTGTGGAGGAGCTGCGGGCGGAACTCGCCCGAGCTAAAGAGCAAGCCAGAAATAGTAATGCGACCACTTTAAGGGCGGCCGAAGAGCTAAAAGCCGAACGGGCTGCTCACTGCCGAAGCAAAGAGGAAATGGCCGATATGGCCATAAAGTTGAAGAATACTACCGACCGCTGCGAGGTTCTTGAAAAAGAACGTCAAGCGGAGCAAGAGGGCCTGAAAAAGGACACCGCCGAATCCAAGGATGCCCGTTCCGCTTTGAGAGCTGCCAAGGAGGAGCTGAGTCAGGCCGGGGCTATTGCGGCTGGAAAACCGTTTCTGCTGCGGAGAAATATACGGATCCGGTATGCTCAGTTGGACAAGTTGTGGAGTTCGGAGGATGCTTATCTGGACTTAGCGGCGAAGCGCCATGGACGCGATTGAGCACTTCCGAGGCCAGAAGGGGCACAGAAGGGAAGAGCTATATTGGTCGCAATTCCATAGTCCGAGCATCCTCTTCCGTTGACTAATCGGTTGGTCGAATGGGCCGAGCTGAATCGATTATCCGGACTTGCCATGAAGCATGTCTTGACTCATTTGTGGCCAGGCGGACCCCAGCCGAAGAGTTATTTTGGTTTAGTGCAGCTGTTCCTTGGTGCGGTACCGCGTATCGACGCAATGAAGCGGTCGGCGTGTATTGAGGGAGCGCGGATGGCTCTGGCCCGTGTCAAGACATACTGGGCGGAGATGAAGGCCACCGACGTTGCATCCCAAGATTCGGACAGAAGCCGAGGACCTGCCGAGCACTATTTTGAGGAAGTCCTGCAGGGCGCTCGTTTAATAGAGACGCAGTGCTCGAAGGATATTATGTTTAAATGACATGTATGCTTTGTGAAAACAACGTTTCAATATAATATAAGAGCTTTTTATACTTGTGCGATCAAGTAGCAAAACTACTCCCTGTGCGGCCGTTGATGTATATGTATATATAACCTGAAAGATGGCAGTCCTTGGATTCAGCCCCCACGCTCATAGTGCGGGGGTGTTTGCAAAGGAGGCGCTTTTTCACACTTAATCCAACGTCTTGGTCCCATTAAGGAGGTGGTAGCATAGCAAACTAGGCAACCGGACTATAATGCTTTATCACTTTCACTTAGCCATAGGAGTTCGAGGGTGGGGCTACTATATAGCCCCTGGGGGCACCACACTCTCCCGAATTCAGGGTGCGTATGTGCCTGACCGAAAAATGGTCCTTCGTTAATGCGGAGGAATTCTAAACATTCCGGTGAGTCATCGAGTGGTTGACCAGTCTCGCTATATCATGACAGATCAGTTTTGGCTTTCTCTCTTGAGGTGCTCGCCGGCGAACCGGGCACAATCGCAGATAGTTCTCCTGGTGCCGCGTTAGCCGATAGAACGGAACATAAGGCAGCAAAACGCAGGAGCCGGGCAAACCCAACACTTGAACAAAGACATGATTCGGAGCTGATGCATATAAGGCCTAACTCGAGACGCCGAACACACCCTAAGGTATTCGGTCTTTATAAAAACGGGCAGAATAATGCCCTAAGCCCCGGTGTCCAGTGCACGCAAAAAAATTCTGGTGCGCCAATGCCAAAACGCCAGCCTCCTCCTCGGTTATAGTAAGAAACCGGGATGTATATCAACAAGAGACAGTAAAAAAGGTTTACGCAGGGTCTTAATCTGAAAAGAATCCTTGCAACGGGTCCCTACTGCACGTCTGCTCTTGTGTCTCCGTTGTGCCGTATCCTGGACAGGTGTAGCACGTTGTTCATCTGTAGAAGAGAGGAACTTAGTTTAAAAGAAAAACGATCGTGCGACAAATGTACTTTATATTAAATAAATAGAGTACGATTCGAAGAAGTGAATAAAATTGAGCTTTATTGTCTCTTGTTGTACATGCGTGCAACCCCTTGTATGGGGGTATGCCGCTAGTAGGCGCCGAACTGGTCTAGCCGTGTCCGGGGTTCGAATTACCTATTCAGGTGCTTTGGTTAGCGGAGCCGGATTGGTGTGGGGCTGTCAAGGCAGCCTCGCATTCTTCCGTGCTCGAGTAACACCTAATACTCCCTTTTAATGAGATGATGCCGCGTGGACCAGGCATTTTAAGTGTAAGAGATGCATAATGCGGTATTGCGTTAAAGCGGGCGAAAGCTTCGCGTCCCAATAGTGCTTGATGGCTACTTTTAAATGGGGCAACATGGAAGACTAACTTTTCGCGACGGAAGTTGTCGCATGAACCGAACACAACTTCTAGCAGTAGGGAGCCCGTACAATGGGCATATGGGCCTGGCATTACCCCTTTAAAGGAGGTATTGCTATGGCGAATTTTGGTTGGGACTATCCCCATCCTGCGGATTGTGTCCTGATATATCAGGTTTATGTCACTGCCGCCATCCATGAGGACTTGTGTAAATTGGAATCCATTGATTATGGGATTCAATATCAAGGCAGTCCATCCTGCGTTCCGGATACTTTTGGAGTAGTCCTGATGGTCGAAGGTGATTGGTTTTGACAACCAGTGTTGGTAGTCCGCTAGGGTAGTATGTGCGGCGCGCATCTTAATGGGCGCCGCTCTGTTTTTTCCTTTTATCACGTGAAGTGAGTTTACTGTTTTAACCTCTTGCGGGAAATCCTTTTGTTTTCCGGTGCTCTGCTTGTGGGGTTCGTCATCATCCTCACTTGGTGTGTCGAGCCCCTTGTGTTCGGCATTGAGTCTGCGAGACTGTTTGAAGACCCAACAATCTCTGTGGGTATGTTTTGCAGGCTTCTCAGGAGTACTGTGGATTTGACATATCTTGTCCAAGATTTTGTTTAAGTTGGATAGCTCATCGCTATTTTCCTTAAGGGGCAGTTTTTTATTGTTCTGTCGTGAGCTTTTGAATCCGGCGTTGACTGCCGCGCTCTTTGGATCGTTCCCTTTAATCCGGCGCTGGTCCTTGTGGTGCCATGGTTTCCCATTTCCATCCCTGACTTCGGATGTACTTGGATCGCTGGTGCTACATCTTGCTAGCCAGTTGTCCTCTCCCGCGCAAAAGAGGGTCATGAGGCTTGTTAATGCAGCCATGGTTCTTGGCTTTTCTTGGCCGAGTTGTCTGGCGAGCCATTCGTCTCAGACGTTGTGTTTGAAGGCTGCTAAGGCTTCGGCGTCCGGACAGTCGACTATTTGGTTCTTTTTAGTGAGGAACCTGTTCCAGAATTTGCAGGCTGACTCTCCGGGTTGTTGAGTTATATGACTTAAATCGTCTGCATCCGGAGGACGGACATAAGTCCCTTGAAAATTTGCCTGAAAAGCATCCTCAAGCTCTTCCCAACTTCCAATGGTATTTTCAGGGAGGCTTTTAAGCCAATGCCGGGCTGGCCCTTTGAGCTTGAGGGGTAAGTATTTTATGGCATGGAGATCGTCTCCTCTAGCCATGTGTATGTGGAGGATGTAATCCTCAATCCAGACTCCAGGGTCTGTTGTTCCGTCGTATGCCTCTATGTTTACGGGTTTGAATCCCGCTGGAAATTCATGATCCAGCACCTCATCGATGAAACATAGGGGATGTGCGGCGCCCCTGTATTTGGGTGTGCCGTGATGTTTGGATATTTGGCGTGTTGCATTGCTTTGAAGAGCTTGCTTTCTCGGCCCATAGATGGACCTAACTGGGCCATCCTTTTGATGTGAATCCTTATGCGGATCGCGTATCGGCTTGTGTGCGGCGCCATTTGCCGCTCTCTTTTTGTCGTGGGGTCGTCCATCCGACCGGGTGGCCTTCTTACTTTTTGATTGTGGGGGCTCTAAGGCCTCCTCATCAAATTCAGGCAGTAGTTTTCTCTTTGGGTAGCTCTTTGTTCGGCGATCGTCGCCCAGTATTTGTCTCATGATGTTGAATACTTTGCTCCATCTGATTCTGAGTGCATCTTCCGCTGCTTTGAGCTTCCGCTTCTGCTTTTTCAGGCTACGCACAGTGGCGACGAGCCTTTTGTGGAGGTTATTCTGCTCCAACAATTTGTCCGGCGTAAGATCACCCGGACTGTTATCTTTGCCGGGGATGGGTTGTTTATCCAAGTTGTCCTGTTCGGACGTTGCTAGATAGCATGTTCATCGTCCACTGGCTCGCCCTGCTCTATGGCTGGGTCTTTGTTGAGGCGGGACTTGGTGCGGCGTTTACGTTGCCGTTTTGACTGCTTTTCGAGGGATTTATCCTTTGTAGCGTCCCGTTGTTCCTCGTCTTCATTTCCTTTAGGTGTATCCACCATGTATACATCATGGGAGGAGGTGGTTGTCCAGCATCCTATAGGCGCTGGTTCATGGTTGTCTCCTACATCGTCGTCCATACCATCGATGTCTTCGGAGTCGAAATCGAGCACGTCGTGTAAGCTTTCGACAGTGGCTACGAAGTGGGTAGTGGGTGGGCGTTGAATTTCTTCGTCGTCCGCATCCCAACATTCCTGACCGTAGTCCGGCCAGGGCACTCCGGATAAAGAGAGAGACTTTAGTGAATTCAGGATGTCGCCAAAGGGCGAGTGCTGAAAGATGTCCGTGGCAGTGAACTGCATGACCGGCGCCCAATCGGATTCGATTGGCGGTAGCGGAGGTTGGAGTCCGGAGAGGAGTCCGACACCTTGGAGTCACGGTCTTCGCAAAGGACAGAGATTGTGTTCGGCTCAATCACCGTAGAGATTTCAGCCCCCGAGGTGGTGTCCAACCAACCATCCTCGATCGGCGAGATCGGCTCCGAATCAATGTTCGGAGCGGACACTAGTGCGGCCTCCAGGACACTGTTCGGCGGCAGAGTTAGATCATGCCCATCGAGACAGTGCGGCGCACTTGGCTGTGGCTCAAATCTATCGAAGATCAACTCTCCGCGGATGTCGGCCGTATAATCCAAGCTTCCAAATCTGACCTGATGGACAGGGGCGTAGCTTTCGATCTGCTCCAGATGGCCAAGTGAATTGGCCAGCAGTGCAAAGCCGCCGAATACGAAGATCTATCAGGGGAGAAAAGTCTCACTCTGGACTGTGTCGTTGTAGATGATCGAAGGAGCCATCGGGCCTATAGGCGACGACACAGAGGAACTCTCAATGAAAGCACCAATGTCGGTGTCAAAACCGGCGGATCTCCGGTAGGGGGTCCCGAACTGTGCGTCTAGGCGGATGGTAACAGGAGACAAGGGACACGATGTTTTTACCCAGGTTCGGGCCCTCTCGATGGTGGTAATACCCTACTCCTGCTTGATTAATTTTGATGATATGGGTAGTACAAGAGTAGATCTACCACGAGATCAAGGAGGCTAAACCCTAGAAGCTAGCCTATGGTATGATTGTTGTTCGTCCTACGGACTAAAACCCTCCGATTTATATAGACACCGGATAGGGTTAGGTTTACACAGAGTCAGTTACAATGGTAGGAGATCTACATATCCATATCGCCAAGCTTGCCTTCCACGCCAAGGAAAGTCCCATCCGGACATGGGACGAAGTCTTCAATCTTGTATCTTCATAGTCTTGGAGTCCGGCCACGATGATAGTTCGGCTATCCGGACACCCCCTAGTCCAGGACTCCCTCACCCGCCCTCCCCGCCCCTGCCTCCATCGCCGAGCACCTCCCCGCCACCGTCTCTCCCCTCTTTGTAAGCCCCCCACCCCTCCCCCACTGATACGTCTCCAACGTATCTATAATTTTTGATTGTTCCATGCTATTATATTATCCATCTTGGATGTTCTGTATGCATTTATATGCTATTTTATATGATTTTTGGGACTAACCTATTAACCTAGAGCCCAGTGTCAGTTTCTGTTTTTTCCTTGTTTTTGAGTTTTACAGAAAAGGAATACCAAACGGAGTCCAATTGACCTGCCAATTTTTATGGATTTTTTATGGACCAAAAGAAGCCCCCGAAGTAAAAGAGTTGGACCAGAAGAGTCTCGACCCATCCACGAGGGTGGATGATACATCTCCAAGGTATCTATAAGTTTTGTTTTTTCCATGCTATTATATTATCTGTTTTGGATGTTTAATGGGCTTTATTATACACTTTTATATTATTTTTGGGACTAACCTACTAACCAGAGGCCCAGTGCAAATTGCTGTTTTTTTTCCTATTTCAGTGTTTCGCAGAAAAGGAATATCAAATGGAATGAAACCTTCGGGAGAGTTATATTTGGAACAAACGTGATCTAGGAGACTTGGAGTGGACGTCAAGGAAGCAACGAGGCGGCTACGAGGCAGGGAGGCGCGCCCAGGGGGGTAGGCGCGCCCCCCACCCTCATGGGCCCCTCGTGGCTCCACCTACCTACTTCTTTCGCCTATATATACTCATATACCCAGAAAACATCTAAGAGCACCATGAAACCCTATTTCCACCGCCGCAACCTTCTGTACCCGTGAGATCCCATCATGGGGCCTTTTCCGGCGCTCCGCCGGAGGGGGAATCGATCACGGAGGGCTTCTACATCAACACCATAGCCTCTCCGATGATGTGTGAGTAGTTTACCACAGACCTTCGGGACGATAGTTATTAGCTAGATGGCTTCTTTTCTCTCTTTGGATCTCAATACAAAGTTATCCTCGATTCTCTTGGAGATCTATTCAATGTAATTCTTTTTGCGGTGTGTTTGTTGATACGTCTCCAACGTATCTATAATTTTTGATTGCTCCATGCTATATTATCTACTGTTTTGAACATTATTGGGCTTTATTATTCACTTTTATATTACTCTTGGGACTAACCTATTAACTGGAGGCCCAACCCAGAATTGATGTTTTTTTTGCCTATTTCAGAGTTTCGCAGAAAAGGAATATCAAGCGGAGTCCAAACGGAATGAAACCTTCGGGAATGTGGTTTTCAGAACGAATATGATCCAGGAGACTTGGACCCTACATCAAGAAACAAAAGAGGAGGCCACGAGGTAGGGGGGCGCGCCTACCCCCCAAGGGCGCGTCCTCCACCCTCGTGGGCCCCCTGTTGCTCCACAGGCGTACTCCTTCCTCCTATATATACCTACGTACCCCCAAATGATCAGATACAGAGGCAAAAACCTAATTCCACAGCCGCAACCTTCTATACCCATGAGATCCCATCTTGGGGCCTGTTCCGGAGCTCCGTCGGAAGGGGAATCGATCATGGAGGGCTTCTACATCAACACCATAGCCTCTTCGATGAAGTGTGAGTAGTTTACTTCAGACCTTCGGGTCTATACTTATTAGCTAGGTGGCTTCTTCTCTCTTTTTGGATCTCAATACAATGTTCTCCCCCTCTCTCATGGATATCTATTCGATGTAATCTTCTTTTGCGGTGTGTTTGTTGAGAACGATGAATTGTGGGTTTATGATCAAGATTATCTATGAGCAATATTTGAATCTTCTCTGAATTCTTTAATGTATGATTGGTTATCTTTGCAAGTTTCTTCGAATTATCAGTTTGGTTTGGCTTACTAGATTGATCTTTCTTGCAATGAGTGAAGTGCTTAGCTTTGGGTTCAATCTTGCGGTGTCCTTTCCCAGTGATAGTAGGGGTAGCAAGGCACGTGTTGGTGTCAAAACCGGCGGATCTCGGGCAGGGGGTCCCGAACTGTGCATCTAAGGCGGATCGTAACAGGAGGCAAGGGACACGATGTTTACCCAGGTTCAGGCCCTCTCTATGGAGGTAATACCCTACTTCCTGCTTGATTGATCTTGATGAATATGAGTATTACAAGAGTTGATCTACCACGAGATCGTAGAGGCTAAACCCTAGAAGCTAGCCTATGGTATGATTGTTCTTGTCCAATGGACTAAACCCTCCGGTTTATATAGACACCGGAAGGGGCTAGGGTTACACAGAGTCGGTCACAATGGAAGGAGATCTACATATCCGTATCGCCAAGCTTGCCTTCCATGCCAAGAGAGTCCCATCCGGACACAAGACGAAGTCTTCAATCTTGTATCTTCATAGTCCAATAGTCCGGCTTTCCGGGTACCCCCTAATCCAGGACTCCCTCAGTAGCCCCTGAACCAGGCTTCAATGACGATGAGTCCGGCGCGCAGATTGTCTTTGGCATTGCAAGGCGGGTTCTTCTCCAAATTCTGAATACTTGTTTGAATAGTGTCCGGCTTCCCATAAATGTTGCACTCCTTGTCTTCTGCGCCTAACAATGGAGATCATCCACGCGTCGAGCGAATGTGAGAAGCCGGGGCATTTTTACAATTGCCCCCTTAGCCATGGAGGCAAATCGCCTATTAAAGAGACGGGGATTCACAGATCCATATCATAACATCCTCCCACAGCGAGTATCCATGGGAGCATGCTTGGAAAAAATCCATTCCAACATGGCCAGTCGCCGCAGCTCCTCTTCTCTCCCTCGTAGTCCTAAGCCCGGTGATTGGAAGAAGTGTTCCGTCCCGCATAGCCAACTAGTGAGGCTACAGACCCAGGGATTTCTCCCCCAGCGTATATGGTCCCCGTTTGAGCCGGGCTCGCCACCTATAAAGGTGGAGAACAAGCAGAGAGCTTCCCCAATCCCTCCAAAGGGGAACGGGTATGCCTTGTCCCTTATTTATTAAGGGGACTAGGATTTTCAATTCACCTATTCCTCCGCGGGCTCCGGGAGTTCTACGGCCTCCAGCTGCATAATTTCACTCCTGCCTCCATATTGCACATTGCTGGCTATGTCGCTCTTTGCGAACTATTTCTGGGCTGCGAAGCTCACTTCGAGCTATGGAAGAGGATATTCTGCCTCGTACCCCGTACACAGGAGGGGTCACTATTTCAAGTGGGCGGAGCCGAAATATGGCGCATCGCCGGGACCGGATACCTGTCCGGCGCCCCGAAGAAGGCATCCGAAGACTGGCCTTCAGAGTGGTTCTATATAGAGGACATCCCTCTTCCGGATCCTATTCAGATCGGCCTTCCTGAGTTTAATAATGTTCCTCTGAAGAAACGCCTAAGTTGGCGACCAAGGATCCCTCAGGAGGAAGATGATAGGGACGTTTCTTACCTGATGAGCCGGATAAAGGTGCTGGCTCTATCAGGACTGACTACAACCGAAGTTATGTCAATATGCATTATGCGAGGGGTGCAGCCGCTTCAATACCGAGGCCGCCCAATGTGGGACTTTAACGGGGAAGACGATGCCACCCGCTGCGGCCGTAAGGGGCGGACTCCGTTGCCGCTCTGGCAAAATTCTGTCCGATCTGTACAAGGGAGAGGAAGAGGAGTTCCTCCGCATCAAACCGCGGGATGGATTCTCCATGTACAATCCTTCGAGCTAGGTAAGCTGCCACTTTTCATGCCCTTCCCTTCCGCATTTCCACAATAAATATCTTATTTTGCCCGTTCACCGCAGGAGCTGCGGAAGGCAGCAAGGGAGATAAATAGCCCACCTCCACAACTAGAGGAACCTGAACGGCGCCCTCGACCCCAGCCTTCAAGAGGATCCGGACTTATTCGTGGAGCTAATCGATAGGATATTTTATCAATTAAGCCATGATGAGGCCATGGTGGCTATTACTGCCGACTATCCGGGGCTACTCCCTGCCTCGCAGGTAAGTGAGACCAGGGGCCCAACCTTTGAGAAGTATCCCTTTCCACGCACCTTACCTTCCGTATCTGCACGGTGTCTTACAGGGAAGGTCCTCCGGATGCCATACTGAGCCCGTGGCGAGTTGCCAGCAAGGGGTACCGAGGCTAGGCAGGCTGAAAAGAAAAGCGGTTCGGACTGAGACGCCGGCGCAGAGGTATGATATAAAACCTCGATCCGTGGGTTTGTCTTTGAAAACATAATAACACCCATGTTTCCCAGAAGGAAAAATAATCGCCGGACTATATCCAGAGAAGTTGCTGATCACGCCTCCACTATTCGGGCTCCAGGGCCGGACACGGAGGCAGGGCACGCGTCGGACGTTCCTCCTACAGAGGATGCGGATAAAATCTCCGCTACAAATTCCGATGTGGAGAGCACCATGCACTACAAAAGAAAAGACACATCCGTGACATGTTGGGCCGAACGAAATTTTTTTCTGTCATACATATGACACTTCTATGACGATAATTGTGACAAAACCCGGTATCATCATAGATGTGGTGGGCTCCTACTTCTATGACAAAAAGTCATGACAGAAAATGGGCTTTTCATCCTGGGCGGGCCGGAGACGCAGCTGCATGACATTCTTTGGGCCGTCCATGACGGAAAAAACCATGGTAGAAGCGAGGGGGAGGAAAATTTCGGGGAGTTGCCGGTTACGGTGGGAGGTCGGGGGCCGAGCGATGCGCGTTTCTCTCGTACACGTACGCGCGTGTGTGTGAGGCGTTGGCTCTAACTGAACCCGAGCGAGGCGTTGGGCTCTAACTAAATCCGAGCGATTGCACTACAGGCTACGCGTTACTGAACCCGAGCGATCGATCGATGGCTGTTAACCGAACCCGATCGAGCTATTCGCCGCTCTGCTGCTAATGAAGCCGATCGATTGGATGAGCAGTGGCGTTGCGGGGGTTGGAGAACGATGGCGGTGGCGTTGCCTCTGGATGAACTGGACCCCGTGGTGTGGAGGGCTGGATGAGCAGTAGACGGTGGAGGGGTGGCCGTAGAGGGGTGGTTGAATAGGACCCCGTGGTGTGGTGGGCTGGATGAAAAGTAGACGGTGGACGGGTGCCCGTGGAGGGGTGGTTGAACAGTAGCCGGTGGAGTAGCGCACGGTGGAGGCTGGATGAATAAGAGCCCGTGGAGGCTGGAGGAGGTCGACGGTAGCCCATGGAGGCTAGAGGAGGTCGACGGTGGACATGAACAGTATCCCGCGGAGTCACGTTTTGCGGTACGCCACACCCCTCCCGATCAACAGGACCCCCGTTTCGACCGTAGGAGGTCCGTTTCCTCCGTTTTGCGGTACGCCACACCCCTCCCGATCAACAGGACCCCCGTTTCGACCGTAGGAGGTCCGTTTCCTCCGTTTTGCGGTATGTCACACCCCTCCCGATCAACAGGACCCCGTTCCGAACGTAGGAGGTCCGTTTCCTCTGTTGTGCGGTACGCCAGGCCTCGTTTCCATCGCCTGTTCCGTCCAAGCCCTCCCGATGAACATGACCATGCATTTCGTTCCGACCCAGCCGGTTGGCTCCCCATGAACACGACGATGACGTTGTTTCTCCATTCCGACCCAGCCATGTACGTATGCGCGAGTAGGCGTTTCGAGACCCTGCCCGTATGTACGTACGTGGCCGTATTTTCTTTCTTGCACCCTCGCCGCTGTACATACGTGTACATGCTACATGCGCGCCTCTACTACGACATGTCAGGCACTTCCTTGCCTGCGAAGATGTAGCTGGTGGGTCCCAGCAGTCAGGGGGGCGAATTGTTTTTTTTGCCCGGACGCACTTCCTTGTGTGCGAAGATGTAGCTGGTGGGTCCCAGCAGTCAGGGGGAAACATTTTTTCACGAAATACGATGGCCAGTCTAGTGGGTCCCCGCTGTCAGGTGGAGGAATAATTATTTTGCACGTAATACAGAGGCACTTCCTAGCTGCGGCCGTGGACCCAGCTGTCAGCCTCTCCACGTATAGTCCACGTCCGATGGAAGCCATTCCTTGACCACGTTGACCACGCCGCGCCGAGAGCACCAGGGCGGTGGACGACGGTGAGGCCTAGGAAGGGGACAACGCGGAGCCGGGGAAGACGCGGCAGTGGATGCCCACGCGTAGAGGAGTACGAGGGTTCACTTGTTCGCTGCGGTGTGAGGCTGCCGACGCCGCAGAATAACAGGGGGTGTGGGTGAGTAGAGGGATGGCCTGGCCAGCGGTGGGAGTAGTAGGGGGCGGTGAGGCCTCCGCCGCATCGCAGCCGGCCACGGGAGGCAGGAGCACGAGGCACGACTGGCGCTGGTTTGGGCGGCTGGAGCAAGAAGACCAGAGGTTGAAGAAGCACTATGGCCGTTGGATGGACATCATACGGTCATTGGAGCTAGAATCGTGCATATTGACTAAGTTGACAAATCCCTCCGTCCCAGTCAACTTAGTAGGCCCACAAGTCAGCCTGCCACTATCCTGGGTCCTAGCTAACAGGGGAGTATTCATTTTTTTGTGCGTAATAAGGAGGCACTTCCTTGCGTGCTAAGATATAGCTGGTGGGTCCGAGCTGTCAGCGGCGGTAACGTTATTTTCGTGAAATACAGAGGCCCTTTCGGTGGGTCCCTGATGTCAGGTGGAGGAATCATTATTTTGAGCGTAATAAGGAGGCATTTCCTTGCGTGCGGCCGTGGACCCAGCTGTCAGCGTCTCCACGCACAGTCCACTTCAGATGCATGTCGTTCATTGACCACGTTGACCACGCCGCACCGAGAGCACCACGGCGGTGGAAGACGACGAGGCCTATGAAGGGGACGACATGGGGGCAGGGAAGACTCGGCAGTTGTTTCCCACGCGGAGGGGAGTACGATTGTATGAGGGTTTACTGGTTCATCTGCCGTCGCCGGAGAATAACAGCAGGTGTGGGTGAGTAGAGGGATGGCTAGGTCAGCGATGGGAGTACGTTGGGGCGGTGAGGCCTTCGCGGCAGCACAGCCGGCCGCGGGGAGGAGGGAGCAGGCAGTCCCGCCGGTGCTTGTTTGAGCAGCTGGAGCAGGAAGAGCAGAGATTGAAGAAGCACGACGGCCGTTCGATGGACATCCAACAATCACTGCTTGTGCGTCAACCTTTTTTTTAGGAAAGCATCAAATCTGTGGAAAACAGCATACAACCCATCTGCCATTATTTCTAATAATTTACAGCCCATTTGCTAATTCTTAAGGGTTTTTTTGGAGCCCATATTCTTTTTGTTAGCATTACAACCCATATTGTGGCCACGATTAAAAAATTATACGAAATTTTGCATATTTCGGTGCAGTCCGAACAGTTTTTAATCCCGAAATTTTGACTCACATTCAAACTGTTTTTAAAAATAAATATATCTCAATATAAAATCCAACAAATTCTCCATGCATAAAAATTAATGTAATTTAAAATCTTGAAATGAAAAAAGGATATTTGAAACTAATTGCGTGTTTGATGTGTTTTAAAAATGTACAGCCCATTTCTCATTACTGATGGGCCATTTTCTCGGCCAGCCGAATGAAAGCTCTCCTCGTCTTGAAAGATTTGCAGCCCAACAGGCCTGACAAAGCGACTTACTTGGCAAATCACAAAAAAACTGGGCTGTGGCCGTGGACCCAGCTGTCAGCCTCTCCACGTACAGTACTCTTCCGATGGAAGTCGGTCATTCACCACATTGACCATGCCGCGCCGAGAGCACCAAGGCGGTGGACGATGGCGAGGCCTAGGAAGGGGACGACGCGGAGCCGGGGAAGACGCGGCAGTGGATGCCCACGCGGAGAGGAGTACGAGGGTTCACTGGTTCGGATGCGGTGTGAGGCTGCCGTCACCGCAGGGCCTGGCTAGCGGTGGGAGTAGTAGGGGGCGATGAGGCCTCAACGTCAGCATAGCCGGCCACTGGAGGCAGGAGTAGGCGGTCTCCCCGGCACTGGTTTGGGCGGCTGGTGCAAGAAGACCAGAGGTTGAAGAAGCAGCAGGACCGTTCGATTCAAATCCAACGGTTACTGCTGCTAGAATCGTTTGTTGACTAAGTTGACAAGCCTTGCGTACGCATCAACGTAGTAGGCCCATAGGTCAGCCTCCCAACCGATGCGCCCCAGATGTCAGTGGGAGGAATCATTTTTTTTGCGTAATATGGAGGCAGTTGATTGCGTGCGGCCAGGCCACCGGAGGGAGTAGGGTGGGCCGGGGAAGCCTGCGCGACATCACAGCGGGCCACAAGAGGAGGGAGCAGGCAGTCCCGCCGGCGCTAGTTTAGGCGGCTGGAGCAGGAAGATCAGAGATTGAAGAAGCACGTCGGCCGTTGGATGGACATCCAACAGTCACTGCTGCTAGAATCGTGTGTTCACTGACAAAGCCTTGCATAAACAAGTCAGCCATTTGCTATTCTTTTTATAATTTTTACTCAATTTCTAATTCATATGAAATTTATTGCAGCCCGTTTTCCATTTTTAGAATTGCTGGCCATTTTCTGGTCAGTACCAGTGTCAAAAATTAACTAAATATGTGGGAAATTTTGAAAATTCGCAAATTTTTACTGGGGAACGAAATATTCTTAATCCAAAAATTAATAGCCATAATTTAAAAATAAATTAGTACTATGTCATGTTAAATCCAATGAAATACATATAAGATATCAATGAAGAACAAAAAAAAACTAATATCCCATTTGCTATAATTTTTTTGGAATTTTCAACCCCTTTTGATATTACTTTTAACAGACATTGACCATACTCTTTGGCCAGGACGGAATGCATCCCTCCTCGTCTTGAAAGATTTGCAGCCCAATAATTCGGAGAAAACAAATAGGCCTAGCTTGGGTATTCTTCAAAAAGAAATACTGGGCTATCTATTTTCCCAAAGAACTGGTGCATGAGCATTTAGCTTTATTTATTTATTTACTTATTTATGTTTAGGGGACCATGAGCATGTAGCTGGGCCAGATTCATGTGACAGCCTCGCTTCTAGTTAATTATGGGCTTCACTATTGGGCCTTCATCAGTGGGCTGCATCTTATCAACAAGTGGGAAATGTGTTCCTTACGAAAGATAGTATGAGCTATGTACGGTACGGGGCACTAAAGGATAGAACCGTGCAACGACTTCCAAAACATTGAGTTTGTCGTTCTAACAACACATTTATTCAACCAACAGACGAAATATACTACTGATTGTACATTGAAAACAGCAGCAGCGGAAGAACCAGGGCTGGGGTGCAATGAAGCGATAAGCAGGCGGAAGAGTGAAGACGCAACCCTCTCTTCCAAACCAAACATCAGCCATCATTACAAAAGGGCTACCAAAAAAGAACAAGTGTATGCATAAAACTAAATAAAGATCCTACTACACCAAGTGTACGCATCTAACTAACTGGCTCAGTTAGACGTTACTATTTATTAAGCTGTGGAGATTGGCTGACGGCTTGAACCAGATGGGTGCCTGATGGGGGAAACTCCAGCCAGCAGGTCGAAGTCTGATACTTGCGACCCTCTCTCCTACTTTGGGCTGCAGAGCGTGGCGGCACATATCAGGGTATGGTGCATGCAGAGACGCATGGTACGCTGTGTACACACAGTTTTGCCTGATGAACGAAACCATGCTGCCATCAAGATCCTTGCCGTCGGTTATCTCCTGGTTAATCGGATAATTCAGTCCGACAAACAGAGAGCGTGCACCAAGGCTACTTACCAGCCTCCAGCCAAAAATTCCTGAAGGCCCAGAGAAGCTGGGATCCTGCTCAAAGACGTTGCAGTGACTGTGATTGTATTCCGCGAAACAACACGTCCGGTATGTGTGAACAATCATCAATCTTTCGCCGTCTTCTGATCAAGCCAGGAACCACCTGCAACTACCATGCCGCTTTTCTTTGAAAGGTTCTGGGATTAGGAAGGGTAGGGACACCAGGCGGCCTACAACATCATATCAAGTTGGAGTCAAATAAAACAGGGCTCTTGATTTAGTCAATCTTAAGAACAACATGTTATGAGCATGAATATTTTTTCAGTAAATGTTGATAGTAATATAAGCAAGCCATCATGATATCATAGGAAAGTAACATACTGCTATAACAGCCGTTTGTAGCGATGACTGGAGTAGGCCAGCAATAGGTCTAGCCATGGAAGGAGTCGACAGCGTAAATGAAGCCCTTGTGTTCAATGGCATCAGAGAACCATGGAGGATGTATGATCCTGCGATGGACGTGCAGATTTATCCACTTACAACAGTGACCTGTCAGATAGGCGAGACCGCGGTTGAAGAACGCAATTAGCCTGAAGTCTTTATAATTCGCAGATCTTGTGGGCACTTGGCAGATTACAACCTTGAGCAAATCAAACTTGGTATCATGTTGGCTACTCTAAAATTCCGAGTATTCTGGGCCGCGGTGCCAAAGCAATGCAGTGTTAATCGAAGGAAGGGGGATCAATCGCCGGGTGTAGACCTCCACGAGCATCCCAGCTGCCGCGACCGTCGACGAGCACCATCCAAGACGTGTTCATGCCAACCCAGTACATACCGTTAATGTAGCTGACGCTGACGGGGATTGGGTTGCAGTGAAGGGGGCTGATGCTCGCCACCCTACGATCGTTATGCTGCGTGACACGCCGTTTCTGAAGATCAGGCGGCATCAGCAAGCAAGGAGATGGCTTAAAAAGCTTTGGCCTGATGGCTTTGAGTAAAGGGTACAACCCCGACGAGCACGCGGCGAGCGGCATGGTACTGAGATTGTCCACACGCGAAACAATGAGCTTCATTACCTCTGTGGGGAGCGAATTCCAGCCACTCTTTCGGCGGATGCTGCTCGGTTCTGCCATTGTTAGTGCTTGGGTTTATGACGAGGGGAGGCGCCTTAGCTTCCAGCGGGGACGGAAGCTTGGATGAGATTATGTGCGGACAAAGATGGAGAAGCGAATACGTGCTACGGGAAGTGGACAGGTGATGATGACTACAGCACGCCGCTTGACTTACGAGAGACATACCAGCAGCGTAGGGTCATATCGATGCCAGAAAACTTGCTTGAGTGATCATAGTACTTGTACTCCCTACAGTAACTATTACAGTACTATGCCCTAGCTTGCTAGAGTAGAGTAGTAGAGTAGGACTCTGCTCTACTACTAGCACCGGAGGAGTAGTAGTATATTCTAATCTAAAATAGTTACAAACTTCAATGCCCGAGCGTGGAACGACTACGAACCTTGCTCAAAGATCGTGTCTACGTGGTGTTTGGACTTATATGCAAAAAAAATAGCAAGATGCCCGTGCATTGCACGACACACCATCATCACCAACTCGGTTTTTTCTCTACTCCTACTCCTATAAAAGACTCAGTTGGTGATGATGGAGGTGAGGAGGCGTGTTCAGCCGGGCGTGCAGCGGATGGCGCAGCACTATTCGATTTGTTATAAAAAACAAAGAAGAGTAGTAGAGATAGAGACATAGGGAGGAGCACGAGGTTGTGGGAGATAAGGATGAACGAGGCAAGGCCTTATCTATAAATGTGGAGAGAGGTGCGGGTATCTTTTATAAAATTGTCATAGTTGGCTTTCTATCCGTCAGATATAGATCGGACGATCTATATTACAAGATGGTAGGCATCCCATCATCACCAACTCGGTTTTCTATAGGAGTAGATATATATAGATATAGATAGATAGAGACTAGGGAGTACTAGTAAGGACACCATCTACTGCTTCGTGTGCTACTCTTGCGCTCCATTCGGCGGCCGCAACGTCCCCTACAGCCACTCCCTCCTGCGCTCCATTTGGCGAGCGCTGTTGAAATCTAGGGAGCGCACTCTCGCGACTGCTGGCTGCCACGACTTCACCGACGACGACTTCTTCCCCGACCTTGGCAACTTCTTCCTCAACAACATGGGCGACAACCTCAACGCCAACGGTGTTGCTCCCGTTGCACCGTATGTGCTTCTGTCCTTCCTGTTTGAAATCGTGGTAGAATTCATGTTTCTACTCTATATCCTACTACTATGCTAGTCCACATGATTAGTTTCATCTCTGTTATAGCCGTCATGATTTATTTCGTGCTTATTCGGATTAAATCTCGTAGTAACTTGCTCATATATTCAACTGGCGCAACGTCCCCTACAGCCACTCCCGTTTCATGGACGGCCTGGTCGATGCCTCCAAGGAGCCCTTCGTCCACTGCTATGAGTGCCCGATGAGGTTTTGTGGCTCGCCGGCGGACATGGTGCATCACATCACGGATGCGTGTAGCGGTCACTCCTGGCCCTTGGCGGAGAACATCAAGTACGACACGTGCTACCGGTTCACCATGCCGGAGTCGCTGGAGGATCACCGCCGCCTGCTAGTCTCGGAGGAGGACGGCAGCTTCTTCCTCTTGATCGTGGGAACCGGCGAGGCCCGTGCAGGCCACCGCCCCGTCTCTGTAACGTGCGTCAGGGGCGTCGCCGTTGACGCTGACACTGACACGAGGCAGATGTATGGGTGTGTGGTCACTGTTACTACCCCTCCGGATCGCGTGGGCGGCGACACCGGCCTCATCGGACGGACTTGGACTCTGGGGAGCTGGGACTATCCCGCCAATGTGGACTTGGAAAACCCATGGCATCCTTTACCCGCCGACGCGGTGCACGGGGACTCCAAGGAGGTTCACCTGGACATACGCATTATCAAGTGCACTTAGAAAACATGTAGTGTGTGTGTGGGCACTTATGGCCCGTGTCTTTGCCGCTTTTGATTCTGTAAGCTTGTCATTAAACTTGAGTGGCTTTCGCCGCAGTCCTTCCTTTGAACTGCTCCTCTCAGTGAGTTGATGTAAGACACTTTGGGTTTCATTTGATAATGGAACTGGGGAGGAGCATCCCTGTCCTTCTAAAAAAATATGCATTATCAAGTTAAATGTTGATCATTAGTTTTCGCTCAATGTAATCCGCTGTCTAAGCATGTGGAGACTTCCATGCAGGATCTTGCTCTATTGGAGTATCACGCATGAATAAAAGTGTATCCATTTATGGTTTAGTCTAGAATCTTCCATGTATGAATTTTTACTACAGATCTTGGTGAAAGACTTACGATGAACCATTTCTTACATCTCCTCTGCCCCCTTGCAAGTCATCCTGATTTAATCCATCCGTCTAGGTGTATAAGGGCATGGTTAATATTACTTAATAGTATAGCCAATTTTTGACTATAAGAAAGTGCCATGTCATCTGTAGCCAACATGTATAACAATCGATACTCAAAAACTAATTCTTAAAGATCATTTCTTGCAAAGCACAATAAGTGTTATTTCTTCACAAGTTTTGGATGCAGGTTGAACAGTTGAACGCTTTTGTATGCAAAAGATACCTTTTTATCTATTACACCCGGATGTTTGTGAGCTCTAGATATGAGATAATATCCGAAGAAACCTATCGATACCCGTTACACATGAGATGACCCCCACATCCTTTGTCAAAATAAACAACTCCCCGATAAATGCATTTCACTCTTCGGTGCAACGCACGGGCACCTTACTACTATAGATTAGTACGATCAAAAATTGAACTAACATTATATATAGTACAATAAATACTGATGCATGTCACCTAAAATTATATCATTCAAAACTATGTTCGAATATGAATCCAACGATATAGTTTTTGTTGACATGCACAAACATTTTGTCAGTTAAATCTTCAGTCAAATTCAATGGGGGACTAATAAACCACGACCGATGTAGTACAAGTGTAGAGGGCGGCGCTGCACGGGAGTCTCACCTCTCGCCCCGCTCGTGGCGTGGCAGTAAAGCCGTCATATCACAAAACCCAACCACTCCCAGTAATAAGTGGCCTAGTAAAATAAACGGACAATCAACCATCACATCCCTCTGTCTTTTTTTCATTTCATCTCTCTGCATTTACTTTCTCCGGTTCATCTCGCACACTCGATCCCTAGCTACTACTCCTAGGGTCAGTTCTATTGGCGGCTCCCCCAGCTTTTCCCACAAGACTAGTCACAGTGGAGAGTAACAAGAAGGTGCCTCACTCATTTATTTGGGCTTCTAAACTACTACTCCGTCCTGGTTTATTCCTCACCATTGTAATTTGTGCTAAATTTTGACCAAAGATTTAACTGATAAAATGTTACTCCCGCCGTCTAGGTGTGTAAGTCATCTTACGAAAACCAAATAATCCCAAAACACTTAGGCGCGGTGCATTAACTTCTACCTCGTTTCTTGTTTCTTGACATATCAACCAATAAGAGATAAATAGTGTGCATGCTTTTAATGACTTGAGATATCAAACACGACATGCAATGGTTAGTTTATTGCATGCAATACTATTAACTAGCAAATAAAAATTAACGTTTCTCGTTTTCTCCTCCTCCTTGGTCACGGTGCACAGCCTAAGATGACTTACTCACCTAGACGGATGGAGTAGTGCATGTGACATGTACTAACATTTCATTAGTTAAATTTAGGATCAAAATTTGACACAGATTACAATGGGGACCAATAAACTGTTGGGAAACGTAGTAATTTCAAAAATTTTCCTACGATCACGCAAGACCATGGTGATGGCATAGCAACGAGAGGGAGAGTCCGTCCGCCCACCCACGTGAGACCGAAAGCGAAGCGTTATATTAACGCTGTTGATGTAGTCGACGCCTTCACGATCCGACCGATCCAAGCACCGCATTCCGGCACCTCCGAGTTCTTGGCACACGCTCAGCTCGATGACGATCCCCGAGCTCCGATCCAGCAAAGCGTCGGGAAGGAGTTCCGTCGAGACGACGGCGTGGTGACGATCTTGATGTTCTACCGTCGCAGGCTTCGCCTAAGCACCGCTACAATATGACCGAGGTGGAATATGGTGGAGGGGGGCACGCTGACACGGCTAAGGAACGATCCGTAGATCAACTTGTGTGTTCTAGGGTGCCCCCCGCCTCGTATATAAAGGAGCAAGGGGAGGGCTGGCCAGCCCTTGGGGCGCACTAAGGGGGGGGAGTCCTCCTCCTAGTAGGAGTAGGACTCCCTTTCCTAGTCCTACTAGGAAGAGGAAGGGAAGGAAAGAGAGGGAGAGGAGAGAGGAAGGGGGCTCGCCCCCTCCTAGTCCACCCGACTCCCCCATGGAGGGGGGGCACCACCTCTGGTGCAGCCCTCTCTCTCCCTCTTGGCCCAATAAGGCCCATAACTTCCCGGGGGTTCCGTAACCCCTCCGCACTCCGGTTTTCTCCGAAACTTCCGGAACCTTTCCGTGTCCGAATATAACCATCCAATATATCAATCTTTATGTCTCGACCATTTCGAGACTCCTCGTCATGTCCGTGATCACATCCGGGACTCGAACTCCTTCGGTACATCAAAATACATAAACTCATAATAACCGTCATTGAAACCTTGTTGCGTGCGGACCCTACGGTTCGAGAACTATGTAGACATGACCTAGAACTATTCTCGGTCAATAACCAATAGCGGAACCTGGATGCTCATATTGGTTCCTACATATTCTACTGAAGATCTTTATCGGTCAAACCGCATAACAACATACGTTGTTCCTTTGTCATCGGTATGTTACTTTCCGAGATTCGATCGTCGGTATCCAATACCTAGTTTAATCTCGCTATCGGAAAGTCTCTTTACTCGCTCCGTAATACATCATCTCACAACTAACTCTTTAGTTGCAATGCTTGCAAGGCTTTATGTGATGTGTATTACCGAGAAGGCCTAGAGATACCTCTCCGACAATCGGAGTGACAAAACCTAATCTCAAATACGCCAACCCAACAAGTACCTTTGGAGACACCTGTAGTACTCCTTTATAATCACCCATTTACGCTAGACGTTTGGTAGTACCCAAAGTGTTCCTCCGTAAACGGAGTTGCATAATCTCATAGTTACGTGAACATGTATGGGTCATGAAGAAAGCATTAACATACTAAACGATCAAGTGTTAAGCTAACGGAATGGGTCATGTCAATCAGATCATTCAACTAATGATGTGACCTTGTTAATCAAACAACAACTCCTTGTTCATGGTTAGGAAACATAACCATCTTTGATTAACAAGCTAGTCAAGTAGAGGCATACTAGTGACATACTGTTTGTCTATATATTCACACATGTATTATGTTTCCGTTAATACAATTCTAGCATGAATAATAAACATTTATCATGATATAAGGAAATAAATAATAACTTTATTATTGCCTCTAGGGCATATTTCCTTCATAAACCAGGACGGAGGTAATAGTAGTTATGGGATTACTAATCTAGAAGCCTAAAAGAATTGGCCCCTGATACTCCTACTAGTAGTAGTACTCAAGTTGGAATTCCAATTGCACGGCACAACTTGTTAGGCTAAAAAATTCGATACAGGGTGTAGGAAGCGGTTTGGGAATTTGCATGCCTTTCCAACCAGTGAGATACTCCGTACAAATTACGACAGAGAAATAACGACAGAGAAGGAAGCTAAAAGTAAACAATCAAACGAGCATTTTTGCATTTGTTTTGCATTGAATCGTTTCACAAGCTTGACTAGTGCTGTTTTTTTCTACTTTTACAAAAACCGCATCGTAATGTTAAAATGTGCATTTGCATGTACATAAGTAATAGTAGTACTCCCTCTGTCTAGATGTACAAGTATTCCCTCCTTGTTCACGGTGCACAACCAAAGATGACTTATTGAACTGGACGGAGGGAGTAGCACAGTCTGCAAGCATATATCGAGAGAGACGTGTAGTGCGATAATATATAGTAAAGTTTGTGCTATATGCATGTACTTGCAAAATGCGCATTTAATACGTAAGGTTTCAAACTTTCCTTTTACATACTTAATTAGGACGCCAAAATTCCTGAACGCTCGATTTATCATTTGCGCCCCAAAACTAATGAGATTGCCTTACAAAATAAAAATTATACTCCTCCTAAAAGCCACGGCGCCGCAGAGCGCTTGCGGCGCGCCACGAGTGCCCCGGTGCGTGGCTGCTTCCCAAAGACGCCGACACAACGCCTCTTCCTCAGCCTCGCAACTCGCGAGGTGCTGATTAATGGCTTGTCGGGCGGCGAGCGCGATCTCACCGGTGTGGTGATCCGGCGCCACCAGGTACTCTGCCTCGTTGGAAACGTGCACCCGGTCCACATACCGCCAAGCGTAGATGAGGCGCTTGGGCCCGACTGCAAGCAGGGCGTCGGCACGGGCGTCCTCCGCCACCCTCACGGCCCTCAAGACGAGCCTTCCGCCAAAGAGCCAATTGCCCGACTCTCTCCGACGCGACATAGGCCTCCCAGTAGCTTGTTCATGTGCGCTTCTCTTCCTCGGCCTTATTCTCCGCCTATTTTATGGGCTCTGTTGGAGGCAAAGCCCAACAAGGCAACATCCATTTCTTTCCAAAGCTCCTCAAGGCTGGGGGCTCGCGGCGGCGGCGTTCTCCTCAGAAGGGGAGCCGACGTCCTCCGACGCTGCGCCGGCGAGATTGGGAACACCGACGCGTCGAGGCGAGGAGCGGAACACCGACGCGTTCTCCTCGACTAGTGGCGGCCAGGAAAGGAACAGCGACGCGTCGCGTCGCGGAGAGGAGCGGAACACCGACGCGTCCTCCTCGACTAGTGGCAGCGAGGAACGTAACGGCGACGCATCACATAGCTACGAGGAGCGGAACACTGACGCGTCCTCCTCGACTAGTGGCGGCGAGGAACGGAACGGCGATGCGTGTCCGTTCGCGCGGTGCAGCGAGGGGCTCCTAGGGCTTGGGAGGGGCGATGCCATGATGGTCGACGTGAAAGGGAGGGGGAGGAGATAGCGATGAACGTGAACGTGAGGGGGAGGAGATAGCGATGTCGTCAGAGGCGCATTATTTATAGCGAGCAATGGCACACCTGCGTAAGATATGGACTGAGTTGCACGGACTTAACTGCAGGTCCAGTTGCGTCACTGACATGTGGGCCGAACACCTGTTGGGCCCATATGTCAGTGACCCAATGCACCTGCAGTTAAGTAACAGCTACGTGGGCATATTTGTTGGAGTAAATTACGAGGGAGCGAAGGGGTGCAAATATTGCTGGTCACAATGGATTGGACGAGCGTGGGGGGCACTACTAGGAAAAGGGCTACTAATGGCGCACCAGTTTTGCCTACTAATGGCGCATCACTGGTGCGCCATTAGTATCACGCCACTAGAATTTTTTTAATGGCGCACCACCGGTGCGCCATTAGTATCTGATATACTAATGGCGCACTGCAGTGCGCCATTAGTATCTGATATACTAATGGCGCACAGCAAGGCGCCATTAGTTTTGCCCACGGTGCGCCACTAGTAATCTGCTATACTAATGGCGCACCACACCGTAATGCGCCATTAGTAACAATTTTTTAATTTTTTTCTTAATCTCAGGTCACTATTTCACCTATGAGATATCCAACACATATATATACAACAAGCATCCATATAACAATCATAGCCAACACACAAGTTCCATCATATATACATACATAGCCAACACACAAGTTCCATTATATATACATACATAGCCAACACACAAGTTCCATCGTTACATATTACAAAAGTTTCACATTGTTCATCCAACACCGTTATCCATCAATTCACAAAAGTTTCACATTGATACAAAATAAAAACACAAATGGAAAAGAAGCACTCCATCCATACAAGCTTCCGTGAATTAAATCAAATCTGCAAAATGATAAACAAGAAGTTAGAAGAAGAAAAGAAGAAGACTAGAAGAATACTAGAAGAAGAAGAACACTAGAAGAAGAATAAGAAGAATTTTGGAAAAGAAATAAGAAGAAGACTATAAGCTTATTATGTAAACTTGATCATTTTGTGCTAACATAAGTTATTTTGGAGCTAACCTATAGGAAACTAAGCATATAAGCTCTAAGTTAGTATATTAGAGCCAACTTAGGTAAAATGAAGCTAACCTATGTCATTTTGGAAAAGAAGAAGTATAAGAAAAAGACTATAAGCTTATTATATAAACTTGATCATTTTGTGCTAACATAAGTTATTTTGGAGCTAACCTATAGGAAACTAAGCATATAAGCTCTAAGTTAGCATATTAGAGCCAACTTAGGTAAAATTAAGCTAACCTATAGGAAACTAAGCATATTAGAGATAACATAGGTAACTATATATATATATATATATATATATATATATATATATATATATATATATATATATATATATATATATACAATTTGGAGATCCGACATACCGACAAAGTTCAGTTCTCATGCATTGTTCTTCTCCTTCTCCTTCTCACCGATGCGCCAAGAGCGGCGAGGCGGTGGAGGCGGTGGAGGCAGTGGGATGTAGTCTTCACCTCAATTGGCGTGGTCATGTCGCCCAGTGTGGGATCGCTGGCGCCACCACCGTGTGTGGTCATTGTCGCACCACCACCATCACGAGGCCACCTTCAGCACGACTATCACTAGGTCATCCTCAGCCACCTCCATCTCTTGCCCTTGGTCAGCCACCACCATCTCTTGCCCATGGTCAGCCACCACCATCTCTTGCCCTTGGTCAGCCACCACCAGCGCTTAGGTCATCCTCACCGATGCCCATCGTCATCCCGCAGCTCCTCATCCCCACTCTGCTCCTCTTCTCCCGCACTCCAGTCCGGATCATCCTTCTTGTTGTCTATGCTGCTGCCAGAATCGCTGCTGCTTCACATGCCGAAATCGCTGCATTTCCATACAGCCATGGTCGCCGCTTTTGGTCAGTAGGCATTGTCGCCGCTGCTGCTCCCATTACCTGTCCAAATGCAACAATGACCGTTAGCAATCGATGTGAGACAAAGCCAAATGTAGAGGAATAAGAAGAGGCGAACGCATCAAGGCCATAATCTTCAACAGAAGCGCATGCACACATAGTCGCTGAACACCTTCATGATGAGCATGGTGGCGCTGCCGTCAGACGTGAAGAGAAGGAAGTACCCCAGCCGCAGGTCGAGGCACAGAGAACTTCTCCCACCCACGAGACAAGTACATGTGGCCCTCCTTGATCACCAACTCCACATCCCACAGCCCGCGATACCCGCTGCCGCCTGTCGCACCTTCACATTATTTGGCGGATCTTCACCCATCAAGATGTTCTTAAACTGTCAGCAGCCTCTGCAGTTTGGGACAATGATTGATGTAGGCAAACAAAAGATATCATAATGAGATGGGTGAAGCTAGGGAGATCTCTCATTTTATATACCGGCCATGGATGATAATCAAGTCCCAATTATGATAGTGAAGAACTCGAAGCATCCAACTCAGATCATGTGTAGCAGAGCGGGTGGCTGCTTCCCGCCATCTCTCGATAATTAAGCAGCAGAAGAGACCAATTAGTACCCTTACAACAGATCATAAAACATGCATGATAACAGTATTAGTCACAGTATTTTATATGTCCTATTTTTAGCAAAGTAGTGCTAAAATTCATGGAAAATTTCAGCATTACCTTTGCTAAAATAGGACATATGGAGTACCCGAATTTGCCGTAACGGAAGTTATTCGACATTCCGCAAACTCAAGGGCCTCTCGGGTACCTACAACATCATCACAAGTACAAAGAGCAGCAGCAGTGAATACAGCATAACAACAGCAAAACTATATATTTTATGCAGAAACAAACGAACACTAAGAGTAGAATGTTCTTGCAACAAACATTATTGTGTGACATCGAAAGGCATCACTCGCTTAAAGGGAAGGATGACTTAAGTGGCAGATGTATATGATTGCACCACTTCACCTGCACTTCTCTATATTATATGATGTAATCAAGAACTTGAGCAAAAAAGATAAATAGGAACATATTTCTCACCTTGAGGTGTTGTTGCTGCTGTAATCGTCTCGAACTTCACTTCCTTTACCTCCTGGGAAACCTGAAATATGCAGATGTTAGAAAGGTTAATGAACCAACAGATGCCCTAATGGAAGTAATAACAACATGACAGCAAACAACCAACAAACATGATGGGCTTAAGATTAATGAACCAACATCGAAAAAAGGTAGGCCAAATATTCATGTCACTTCCATTAGGGCATCATATTCCTACAACTACTCATCTTCAAAGAAGACAGGATACTACTACTCTATCTAATACAACAACATGACACTTGTTATCAGATCTAATGTTCCTACAACTACAACTACTACAACAACATAAAACTACTATTCATCATCTTCCTACTATAATTGCTACTCATCTTTAGAACCAAACACCAGCAAAAACAGAACCAAACTACTATAATTTCTACTTAATTTCACTATAATTTATAGTTCCCAAGCTATGCATGCAAATCAAAATACTAACATATCCAAACCTGATGAGCATCTAATAATGCTTATCTTAGTAATAGCAGTACCAAATAAGCGATGCGTAAAGCTTGTATGATCCCACGTGCAATACACGATTGAGCAAAGTACATAAACTAGAAGGAAGCACAGTTGGAGACCGAAAGTCGATTGTGTCCTCAAATTAACAACCCATTAACTTTCTAGAGACGACATTGGTCATTGCTGGCCTTTGATCGCCCATTGACATGATTCACAACAAATATGAGGGAAATATATCGTATGTATATGTATATCAATCTATCTAGTGCATGGATGCATGATCGATCCATTGATGTGATTCACAACAACACGGCCATTGATCGCCCATTGACATGATTCACAACAAATACGTTGGGCCTCCAAGTGACTTTGGCTCAAATAAATACGCTTGAAAAATGTAAGAGAAACACTGTTGGCCTACTACTTGTCCTTGCAATTATGTTCTCCTTCAATGTATTGAGGGCGTTGCACACCGAGGCAAGTTCTATTCTCTCAAAAGTGATTAATGCAGAGCAGAAGGCATCCTTTAGTGGGATGAGTTCATCCCTTGGCGGGCATGTTTCTGGTGCGACCAATGCAGGATGTGTGAGAAATAGTGCTGAAATAGCAAATGTTGAAACTACCACTACCATAGAGTCCCACCGTGATGTCTCCGTGGAGATTTTCGTGGTATTAATCAAAACCACCAACTTATAACAGGCCATAATGATGAAACTAAGACAAAGGATTATGGGCACCAACTCGATATCCGTGGATGAACTAATTATCAAGTTGGCAATTTCTGAATTAAAGATGTAGTTCTTCATTATATGCGTGTGTAGTGTAACTGCTTGTAAGACCTGGATGGTGTGCTGGATTGTTATGCTATTTACTGATGTACTACTATTAATATTGTACAAGGTAGTATTATACAACACTGCAGAATAAAATGCCTGTGGTCCATGGTATTTATATGTTCCATGCTATTCTTTGTTGTTCTACAAATAGACAAACTTAGACTATAAAGAGGTAGCAAGGAAAATGATTTTTGCCCACCTCTGATGCAAACAATACTAAAACAGAAAAGTTTTACACAGGTACGGTTGAGCTAAATATGGCGTCTTTATACTACCTTGTACAATATATCTTCACCATATAAGAAAATAGCATCATCATCTTAGCTTCAAAACACAGTTTTACCTGGCTGTTTATCACTGAAGGCGCAGCAGGGGCGGAGGAAGGGGCGCCGCCGGTGGAGAGGGCGAGGCCGAGGACGGTGGGGCTTGAGGGCTCTGGCCTTGTGAGGCCGACGAGGTGGTCGCCCCACGCCGCGGAGCTAGGGTTCGGGAGACGGCGGGCGGCGCTGAGGGGACGGGCGGTGGAGAGGGGTAGGGGAGGTCGCGGAGAAGAGAGGAGGAGGCGGACGGGGCGCAGCTGGGCTGGAGGGGCCTATACCGAGGCGGGCAGCGGAGGGTTCGGCCGGGTGGGCGCTTGGCGGGCGGGGCAGCGGTGGTGGCGGCGGGGGGCGGGGCGGGTTCGGCGGCGCGCCAGGGGACGGAGGGGGCGGGCGGCGGCGGAGTACGGTTGGGGCGGGCGCGGCAAGGCGACGGTTGAGGGGGAGGAAGGAGGAGGAATAAGTTTTTTGCCAAAAGTAAAATTATCAAGACTGCCTCAAAGGCGCCATTAGTAGTTCTAACTACTAATGGCGACTTTGCCCGGATGCGCCATTAGAATGTTTGAAAAATGAAAAAATGTTTTACTAGTGGCGCACCTTCCGCCTGGTGCGCCATTAGTATTCCACACTAATGGCGATCTCCACCAGTGCACCATTAGTATATAGTAGTGACGCACCACTTCTCTGGTGCGCCATTAGTGTCAATCCTATCTTTAGCCCTTTTCCTAGTAGTGGGGAGGAGAGTCATGCATGCAGATTTTTTCACACGGGGTGGAGTGGTGGGACCGCCGGAGGGAGAAGGAGAGTTTGGCAGGCTTATTGTTTCCACACATGGAGAGGAAAAGATTTGGAGACGAACGGGCTTCCTGCAGGTATGGGGAATGGTGCATAATAAGTCATCTTGCATGCCGGGCTAGGTATAGTCTCAAGTCATTAAAAACATACACGCCCGACACATGTTCATATTTCAAGGTGCACTAAATTATTGCATGCGATGATTAAGGCTGGCCATAATGGTGGTATCTCAGCTGGTATCATGCACACGGGAATAGTAGCAAACATGCTGATGTGGCAAAGAATTAAAGAAGAGAGGGGGGTTAGAATAACTAGTGTTCATGCATGCATTGGTAAACACATTTTTGTGTGAAGAACGACAACACTAGTTGAGTACTTTTGCAGACTTCAAAAACTATTCCCCCGCCTCTACTATCTTGCTAAGAGTAGGTGAAAATTTTGAATCAAGCCCTTTAAGAGCATGGTTAATAGTATAGCCAACTGCTGGCTATAAGCCAGTGCCATGTCATCTACAACCCATCTTATAGTCAATATGTACAATAGTAGATGAAAAAAGTGTACTACTTTTTTATTATGTGGCCCACATTTCATTCTCACAAAGTGCCTTGGAGCACGTGCGAGCTGGCTCTTCATGAAGAGCCCGCTTACCTTCTCTCTCTTTCTTTCCTCCAACTAAGTAGAAATATACTAGTTTATTTCTTATAGCCTCTGACTCAGCTCTATTGTACTTGCTCTAAACTAGAAGGGAGGTAGTGGTACTCTAATAGCTAACCTTGTTGTGTTGACAAGATAGGACATGGCACGACCGGACGGAGGAACTAGTCTCATTGTGCATTTAAGTTTTGTCTCAAGTCAATGTACCTCTACTTTCACCACACTTATAGAAAAATGTATCAACATTCACAATGTCAAATCAATATTTTACACTCATTATAAAACGAAGTTCTTATACTCATTATAATCAGTATTGTAGATATTGATATTTTTAGTATAAATTTGGTCGTGGGATTTCATTGATGCCTGTCAAAGCATGGAGGAAGCGGAGCTTAGGGCTTGCATTGTCGGTCTCTACATAGGTATTTCTCTTCATAATCCTGTAATTTTAGAGACTGATTGCGCTTTTGTGGTAGCGTCTCTTGCATCGGGGGACTATGACAGGTCTGCTATGCGTGACCTGAAGATGAAAGTGTTGAGCATCTCGAAGTTGATCAACAATCTTCAATTGTGAAAGATTAGCCGTTCGGCCAATAAGGTGGCACACTTAATCGCTACATATAGCTTTGACAATAGATTAGATGGTATTGTTGTAAATAACGTACCACCCTGTGTGGTGAATATTGTATCGAATGAGTGTACTTGTGTGGCTGGTTAATTAATATAAGGTGGTGTTCAGAAAAAAAGTATAAATTTGGTCAAACACTTTGCAAACGGTTGACGGGAGTAAAAAGGACCAGAGGGAGTATCATGCATGCGGAGTAGGCAAAAAAAATTGCTCATTTATAGCCGGTCGAAGTTTCAAAGGGCCCGACCACGCGAGGGAGGTGAAGGTCGTGGGAGGCGCGCGGTTGACGGAATTAAGTGAAGGTACATCCACGCGCCGGCATGGCGCATGTAACAGTGCGTAGCTATATCGCCGCATTCCACGATATGGGTCTAATAGACATGACATCAAGTGGGTTCCGTGATAGTTCTCGAGAACTCTTTGGGGCTTGCAGCCGCTTATCCATCGGGCAAGCCAGCAACCCCACGCCATTCGCACGCCCTACTCGTCCCCGTCTTCTACTACCTTACAACAGTTCGATCCCAGTCGTCCCGTCCTTTCACATTAGTTCGCTCCCAGGTTTTGCAGGGTACAACAGTTCAACTTTTCCTAACCCTCCTCCAAAATCCATGGCCTCTCAAATCTCCATGGTCGCCGCTGAGTACCAGGTTAGAGCCATCACCGGCGATTAGTTCATCATCATCTACACACGTGATCCGCAACGGTGAAAGCATGGCTTGCTCGCTTCCCACGCATGTTCAACAGTTCAACGGATGAGTGGGTCGCTGGGCTAGATGTTGAGTACACCACAGTCCTGGACGAGAGAAGGATCTAAAGGACGAAGAGAGGAAGAAGCCCGCCGTGATCCAGGTTTATGCATATAATGTTTGCTTGGTCTACCACATATGCCATGCCCACGTTGAGTGCCAGGATTTTAAGAACTTCCTCAAGGACAAAAGAGTGAAATTCACATCAGAGGCTTTAAGAACGCGTGGATGTCCTCGGCCGGATAGGTCTTGTTGTAGGCCAGCCCTTCGATCTCCGTAGGCAAGCCTGGTGTCCTCCTCTCAACCTTCAATGTCGAATTCGGTAGCAGCCATGATTGATCCTTCAGACGCTTAAACTCAAGAAACCTCATCACGAAGTTTCATCATGCATGGGAGTCGAAGACATTAGATGAAGATCACATCCTGTACGTAGCAATGGATGCCTACCTTTGTTTAAATATCTACAAGGGTTGGATGAAGAAGCAGAGCCCAAAGTGTCCGGTTCGAGCAAAGAAGGCCGCAACGAGGAAGAGGAAGAGGGACGAGGACGAAGTCGAGGACGTGGACTCGGACTCGAGTAGGTGGCAGTGCCGCTGCTCATGCTGGTTCTACTCGCAGGTCAAGCGGACTAGTTGCTTAGTTTATTTTCAAGGGTGTGTTGTGCTGAGGCCCCAGAGAACTACGCTTAGTATGTTCTTCTCGTTATTTGAACTCTTTAGTACGCATGTAGTACTAGTACTATGTCTTACTACTGTTCTTCTTGCAGCTTGGTACTATCGTCAGATTCACGTGTTCCTACTGTATTTAATACGCTCGCATTTAGTAGTATAATTTGGGTCAGTCAATTTGTGAAAGAAGTTTGACGGAGCAAAGGAAGAAGATGGCAGAAGAGGTGGAATAAGCCCTTCTAGCCATCCATGTTGCATCAAACGACTCACATGAGTCGACTGACCCAAATTGCTCCATCAGATTGCAGGATCCACGTGGCATTCAAGGTCTCTAAGGTAGATTCCGTGTACGCACCCGGTTTGCGGGCTCGACGCGCGCGCGATCGGCTTCCGCCATGATAGCCACCATGCGCGCCTCCTCCGCGCGGGCGGAGACGACAATGACACGCTAGTTCCTCCTCGCCGGCGCAGCCGAGCACGCGCCGTCTCTCCTCTTTGTACGCTGCGTGCATAGACGCGGCTCCACCAGCTGCTCGCGTGCTTGGCAGCGTGGCAGCATCGCGAGGAGGGACTGCAGACGACATGAGCGGGCGAGCCTTCGGCTTCATGGCACAGGGATGGCGGCGACACAACGGTGATGGGCCAGAAATTGTTGGCCGGAGCAGGCGGGCGCCGGCATGCGCAACGGCGGCGGCGGCATATTGATGAGTGCACGTGTGGGAGCTTACTTTAGTTCTATATAAGGTTGGTCAAACTTAAAATAAAACCATACTAGTACACGTAAACATTAGACTTAGGCAGCGCTTTTATTAGTTAGTACCACAGCCACCATACGGAATCATGTGCAAGCGCGTGAACCGCGGCCGCGCGGTCGATCGAACGTGCGGCCACCGTGTCGCTACCAAGGACATCCACCGAATCTTTTGTGTGTGTGAAAACAATCCTCGAATATTACTCAACTTTTTTTTCCTGGGAAAGTTCTTGACGCTGCAATATTTCCATATATTTGAATTTAGCTCCAGTTCGTGTTTATTTGGATTTGGACGTTTTAGGTGCACCCTAGTTTTTTTAATACTGATTTTGTGTGTGTGACTGAGAGAGAACGTGTGTATGTGTCCATATGTGTGTTTTGGCGGAAGGGCAATGTGGAGACGGAGTGCGTGTGATACAGACATATAGAGGTGTGAATATGCAAATGATCATGCATGAGTGAGACATAGAGAGATATGCCGATACGTTGTGTATACATGAGAGAATGGTCTTCTAGTTTACTTGTGTGTGTGTGTGTGTTTGTGTGTGTGTGTGAGAGAGAGAGAGAGAGAGGGAGAGAGAGAGAGGGAGAGAGAGAGAGAGGAGCATCCGTAAGACAACAACCATCTCTCTCGATTCGTCCGTCCCTCGCACGGTCGCATACAACACATGCATCAACGCGCACATTTTGACACCTCACCCGCCCCGCCCACCTCAAGGCCCGCATAATCTCTTTGTGAATACCCATTTATCTCCTTAGGTTTGTTTTCTCTCAATATCTCTCTCTCTCCCTCTCTCTCTCACACACACACACACAGACACACGCAGCACAACACACACACACACATACTCCCCCGAGCATACAATTCATCCCATCCAAGGTTATACGGCGACCACTCTCGCTTGTGCTTCTTTGCACCCCAACATGCACAACACCTCAATCTTTAAAGAGGGCATCGAGCAGATCGAAGACGACGACCACACCACGCTAGAGAATGCGGGGTCATTTGGAAGCAGGGTGATGTGACGACGGCTGACTGACACCTCCCTCCACCCTCTCTCTCTCTTGCACAAAATTACCAATCCCTCTCTCCCCCGCACAAAATTGTCAATCCCTCAACCCATGAGATCCTTCCCCTGTCGTCCATGTTTTTCCAGCTCTCTCATCAAACATGTTGTATCTTCTCCTTCCACGTGTACAGAATCTGGATGCACACACATCTCACGTATATTACATGTCTCCATCTTTATCACAGACCTAACTTCTTCCTCTCTCTTTCTCTCTCTATCTCTCTCTGAGGGAGTCCCGGACTAGGGGGTGTCCGGATAGCCGGACTATCGTCACGGCCGGACTCCAAGACTATGAAGATACAAGATTGAAGACTTTGTCCCGTGTCCGGATGGGACTTTCCTTGGCGTGGAAGGCAAGCTTACGACACGGATATGTAGATCTCCTACCATTGTAACGGACTCGTAACCCTAACCTATCCGTGTCTATATAAACCGAAGGGTTTTAGTCCGAGGGATCTAACAACAATCATACCATGGGTTAGCTTCTAGGGTTTAGCCTCCTTGATCTCGTGGTAGATCTACTCTTGTACTACCCATATCATCAATATTAATCAAGGAGTAGGGTATTACCTCCATCGAGAGGGCCCAACCTGGTAAAACATCGTGTCCCTTGTCTCCTGTTACCATCCTCCTAGACGCATACTCGGGACCCCTACCCGAGAGCCGCCGGTTTTGACAATCGACATTGGTGCTTTCATTGAGAGTTCCTCTCGTCATCACCGATAGGTCTGATGGCTCCTTCGATCATCAACAACGACGCGGTCCAGTGGTGAGGCTTTTCTCCCGACAGATCTTCAGATTCGGCGGCTTTGCATCGCGGGCCAATTCGCTGGCCATCCGGGCAGATCGAAGCTACGCCTCGCCATCAGTCAGATTTGAAGTCTGAATTATACGACCGATATCCGCGGGACTTGATCTATGACGGATTCAAGCCGCCGCCAAGCGCCGCACTGCTTCGATGGGCATGATCTAGCTCGCAGCCGAACGGTGTCCTCGAGGCCGCACCAGCATTCGCCCCGCCCTTGATCCGGAGCCGGATTCTGATCAAGGACGCAGTGGTTGACACCGCCTCGGGCTACGATCTCACGGGCGATTGAGCCGAACTCCATCCCTGTCCTTGCGAAGACCTCGACTCCAAGGTGCCGGACTCTCCTCAACTCCGAACCCATCACTACCGCTAATCGAATCCGATTGGGCGCTGCTATGGAGTTCATCGCCGCAGACATCTTTCAAGACTCGCCTTTGGCGATATTCTGAATTCACTAAATTCTCTTTATCCAGAGAGCCCTGGCCGGATTATGGACAGGAAGGTTGGGATGCGGACGACGAAGAAATTCAACGCCCACCTACCACCCACTTTGTAGCCACTCGTCGATTTATTTAACCGACATGCTCGACTTCGACCACGACATCGACGGTATGGACGACGATGCCGAGTCAGCCAAGACCCAAAGCCTCATGTGGCACCGAAGGCCACCTCGCCATACGACATATACATGGTGGACATCCCCAAAGATGGGAACGGCGATGGAACAACGGAGGATGACCCTCCAAGAAGCAAACCGGTTACCGACGCCAAGAGCGCCGCCTAGATCCCGCCACATCAAAACGGTGATTCCGCACGGAGATAATAACACCCCTGACAAGGCCGAAGAGAACCCCTCCAGCAGGACTCAGCGCAGAGGAGGAGAGAAGCAAGCCCGCACGACAAAGGTGGCGTAAAGAGAGGTTGAGGACGATAATTATGCGCCTCCTTCAAGATGAGGCAAGCCTCGACGACGCATTTAATTTGTCGCTCCCGAGGATCCCACCAACAGAGCTGCTTTCAAACGCAGGCTTATAGCCACGGCAAGCAGCCTCAAGAAAAGCAGCAACAACTTAGAGCTGATCAAGACCTGCTAGTCGACAGATGGATCAAGTCCTGCAGCCGAGGAGTATGAACTCAACGCCTCCAAAAGCTAACCCAAACGCAGGCCGTTGCCTCGACTAAAGGAGGAAGCACCCAACTCACCAGCGCACGACATGGCAGACCGGCCACCCCGTGGCCGCGATAGAGAGGCCTCTAGACCCTCTGTTCAAGCCATACCCCGACGCCGTTCAAAAAGTACCAAGGCACAGAAAACGCACCGACTTAAGTAGATATATTGGAGGATAAGGCAAACATACAAGATCGATTCACGGATCACGTGGGCGCCAAAGAACGCGGGATGATTACCATCGCGCCGGTTCCAGCAAAACCGGACAGGCCGAACACAGTAGACAAAGCTCATATGAGCTACGCCGTGATATAGCCCAATACAGAGGCGCCAAGACACCCACTATGCTTCACAGATGAAGTAATGGATCATCAAATCCCGAGGGCTTCAAACCCAGAACATCGAATCATATGATGGTACCACAGATCCTGCGGTCCGGATCGAGGATTATCTCCTCCATATCCACATGGCCCAGGTGATGATCTACATGCCATCAAATACCTCCCACTCAAGCTTAAAGGACCAGCCCGACATTGGCTCAATAGCTTGCCAGCAGAATCAATTGGTTGTTGGGAGGACCTGAAGCCGCATTCCTTGATAACTTCCAGGCACATATGTGCGACTCACCGACGCCGATGACCTTAGCCACATAATTCAGCAGCCGTAAGAATCGCCGCATAATTCGGACACGGTTCCTCCTCAAAGAAAAATCAAATCGTTGATCGTCTGGATGTAGAGGCCCTTGCAGCCTTCAAAATAACATCCGCGACGAGTGGCTTGCCCGACACCGGGACAGGAAAAGCCAAATCTATGGCAGCCCTCACAACCCTCATGACTCGCTTTTATGCTGGAGAACACAGCTGGCTAGCTCAAGCAACAACTTGGCCAAACACCCGATAGTTCGGATACCAAGGACAGCAATGGCATGTCGCGTCGCAACAAGAACAAGCTCCGCATCAACGGCGATAATATCAAGATACGGCCGCCAATGCCGGATTCAGAGGCTCTAAACCTGGTCAGCGAAGAAACCATTCAAAAGAAATACCCAGGCCCGGCCCAACTTGGACCGTGATACTCGATCGCTTGTAAAGCGTATACATGGCACCCCAAAATAGCCAATCACACCAACAGGATTGTTGGGTGTTCAAGCAAGCAGGCAAGTTAGGTGCCGAACTCAATGACAAGGGGCTGCATAGTGATGACGAGGAAGAGCCCCGCCGCCAACAATAGAGGATGTATGGTTTTCCCACACAAGTGCGGACGTGAACATGATATACGCAACCCACATACCCAAAAGGGAGCGGAGGCGCACTACGGACGATATGAGATGGAGCCAGCCGCCAAAAGTTCAACCCATGGTCCTCCCGCCCGATCACCTTCGATCAAGGGACCACCCCATTAGCATCCGCCACGGTGGTTTCGCCGCATTGGTTCTGACCCAATTATTGACGGATTTCACCTCACCGAGTCCCGATGGACGGCGGCAGCAGCCTGAACCTGCTTTATCAGATACAGTGCTAAAATGGGCATAGACCCTCAAGGATTAAACCTACAAAGACGACCTTTAAAGGCGCCATACGGGTGTAGAGGCCAATTGTACAGGCTCGCCACACTCAAGTGGTCTTCGATCACCGGATAACTTCCGGTTAAGAGTTAATCTTCGATATAGTCCCGCTTCGCAGCGGCTATCATGCATCGCCCGGCGAACCGTGACGGTAAAGTTCAATGCGGTGCCGCACTACGATACCTCAAGCTCAAGATGCCAGCCCTCGAGCAGTAATCACGGCCAATGGAAACATCGAACGCCTTCTCCGAACGGACGAGCACACGGCGTTCTCGGGCGGAGGTGCAAAGCAGCCTCTCACGGCAACTCTCGAGTCCGCTACTAAGCGCCCGGACATCGCCAAGCGCTACCGAGTAACCTACAACAAGACCACCCGCACGATTCAAGCACGAGTAGCAATCCGCCCCAACCCCAGCCCCGCGAAATTATGCGGCCAGATACGCTGCATGTAACTACGCCCGAGATACCATGGGCATATGGGGCGGAACGCATAATGGTGCGCCAAGAATGCGCTCAACCGCACTGTGGGCCCCGATTGTGTCATTCTCTTTCTTTTTTCATTTCTTTTCTTTCGTAACTCCGCCAGAAGTCCCGTCCGCACTAGAATCGCCAACTCACGATGCAACAGCCGTGGAAGCAGAAAGTCTCGCCGAGTGTTCAGGTGGTCTCTATTACGAGCATTATACCTGTTTTACATACCATCCCGCAGCTTACCCCTCGAGGGGGACATGTTAGATAGCCCCATCCCTTACTTATCGTGACTATTTGTATCGCTCGCTTTCATTGCAGTACCTTTTGAATAAACAATACATCGCTTTTGTCTATTATTGCACTCTTTCTTTTCTATATATATGTTCACTTCATGACATGTTGCACCTGACACTTTGGTACGGCCAATACACCGTGGGCTTAAGTACCCCAAAATTATGGTGTGATAAGTCCCAACACTTTCACAAGTGCGCACCGAACCTATAGCATTTTATGAATCGCTCAATCATGTCTTGGGTCAATAGTTGGTTTGCCCTGCCCCGTGTTTTGGTACCTTACGCCCGCTATATCGCTAAGGTAGCACCGGAGAACCATCATGCGATTGTGCCCCAGCTTGAGCTGGGTCGAGCACCTTAGTGGAGAAAGCTAAAACTGACCGTCATGATAGGGCGAGAGCCGGGTCGCTGTTGGAGAGGTTTTTTCGGTCCCTAAAGACTTATGCCGCTTAGAGCGAGGAACCGAACTGTCCGCCAAGGCGTGATAGCGCCTCAACTCAGTCTTCCTAATACTAGGGATTTGCTGAAATTTAAAATTATAGAATTCTATGGCTAAGGAGAGTGTTCAAGCATTATAAGTCCGGGTTTCCTTGTTCGCTATGCTGAGCGCCCCCTAGATGGACCCAAGAATGGGAACAAGAGTGCTCAAGTTTATCCCTAACACCCCAACACTCATGGCATGGGGCTGAAGCCAACGACTTGCCATCTCTCAAATTTGATAAACGGCTGCACAAAAGGTAATATTTTAAATTAACAAGCGTTGTTTAGCGATATGGACAAGTTTTCAGCGACAGGATAACAAATGCAGTCTATTCAAAATTACATCTTTGGAGCACTCATCCGCTATTCGGCGGGCACCCTTTAGAGGCCCTCATAATACATTTCGGGCGCATGATGCTCCTTGCCCTTCGGTGGTTCGTCCGTCACAAGCTTCTCCGCATCCAGCTTGCCCCAAAGCACTTTAGCACGGGCAAGGGCCCGACGGACCCCTTCAAGGCAGACGGAGCGCTTGACGACTTCAATCCGTGGACAAAGGCCCACCAGCCGCCGCACTAAGCCGAATTAGCTCCTGTGCATGGCCTCCAATGGCCATACCCCGCGCTTATAAGGCCCTTCATGGCCTGTTCGGCGACCTTGTGGTGCTCGACCAGCTGCTTCAGCTGGTCGCTCAGGGGCACCGGATGTCCAGCATCAGCATATTGAGACCAGAGCACCTTCTCCGTGGAGCTCCCCTCCTGGGTGCGGTAGAATGCGGCAGCATCAGATGCACTACGGGCAAATCTGCAATGCTCCCGGAGAGCTCCGAACCGGTAAGTAATAGGTAATTGACTTTACATTCTTGCTTTGTATAAATAATGCCTTACCCGCCGCTATCTTCTTTTAGTGCTTCAATTTCTTGAGGGCATTTTGGGCCTCGGCCTTAGCAGCTTTGGCACTCTCAAGAGCCGAGGCAAGCTCGGACTCGGTTCGAGTCACGCCCAAACCCTCGTGTTTTTTCACGAGAACTGAGCTCTTGCAGCACCTCCGCCAGCTGCGCCCCCCTTCTCTCGCTCGGTGCGCTCGGTAGCCACTTTGTTTTCGCCACGGACACCGCTCCTTCGTGGTCTCCACCTCGCTCATGGCCCCCAGAGTACCCAAGTTATTCCTGTTATTTTTGCAACCAAAACCTTCTCCATAAGGTACTTCTTTAATAAGGTATTACTTACCTTCCTTGTCCTCGAGATGCTTCTTGGCTTGTCCGAGCTCGCTCGACCGCCGAGGTTATGCTTCAATACATTGACCTCCGCAGCAATCGGCGGCAGAGGTCAAGCAAGAGCCTGCATTCCCATATTGACATACTTATGTTAGACTCCTTCAGATATCTTTTCAGATCCTTAGTCCGGCTTTTCTTTCCAACACCGAACTAAGCATCGTGGGCTACCGTCTATGCGTAATATTTTTACATATTCTAAACTTACCTCAAAGCCTGTTAGAAGGCTGGTATAGCTGGTCCAGTCCGCTTTGGCGGATCGAATTGTCCGGATCACCACACTCATAACAAAGGCGGTGTTCCTCCTGATGGAAGCGCTAAGCGCCTCCTGAGAGCTATCCGTGCCTCCGTTGGACGGAGGACACAGACGTCTTACCCTTCTTATGGCGATCCGCTGGCCGGACTTCGAACCGCTGATGGTTCCGCATGGAGTCCGGACGAGGGTCGGGCTTAGAGCCCCGGGGTCTTGCCTCTGCTACTGGAGTCCGGAGGTTGCCTTGTGGCACCTCCGCGCTACCTCCTCTTGAGCAAGCCCCTTGGGGCCCCACTGCGCGCCATCCTTAGTGTGAGGCGAGGAGGCGGTCGGAAGCGGTACTTCCATTTCCGACGAGCCTGTGGACCCGCCGACAATCGGCGAACTCGCCTTTAGCCGGGCTGCACGTTGTTCACATTAGAGAACACTCTGCATAATAAAAGCTATGGTATCCGGACACTTACGATCTCGCCAGGGCTTGGCCCTTGTAGGCCAATCCTCCTCGCCGCCATCGACGCTGGTGGAGAAGTCCGAAGAAGGGTTCTTCCTTCTGATTCCTCCGCCTCCCAGCTGGGGCGGCCTTCCTTTTTCTTCTCCTCCCCGCTGGGAGGAGCTTCTTCTTCTTCCTCCATGTCTTCGTGGAGAAGATTCTGCCAGAATCCGACAGACTCGGCGCCGGAGCTCCTTCGAGTTCCCCGTGGCCTCCTTCTTGGCCTTCTTCTCCGCACCATGTACGGGCGCCGGAGCCAGCTGCCCTGGCTAATCAAGGCCCTCCAGATCTTCCGCAAAGGAGCCGGACAGTTAATCTGTCCGGACGCTTCAGCCAGTCCTGTCAAAGATTAGGGAGTTTTAGATCCCACGAGAGTCAATCTATGAAAAAGAGTCCCGAAGGGTAATAACTTACCTCGCCGGGCTTGACGCTGCGAGCTGTATCCATGATCTTTGGTAGCGGATGTTGGGGCTTGGCGCCTTTGAACAACACCTTCCAGCGCTTTCAGATGTAGTGTCAAAGAGCCGCTCAAGGTTCGTGTCAGCCGGATCGAACTCCCACAAATTGAAGGCCCGTTGTTGGCATGGGCGAATCTGGCGGATGAGCATCACCTGGATTACGTTGAGAAGCCTAAGATTCTTGGCCACCAGGTTTCGAAAGCATGTTTGAAGTCCGGATGTCTCGTCCGAATTCTACACGCCAGCCCGTCTCTTTCCATCACGAGAGCCGTGTGGGGAAGCCAGATCTGAATTCGGGGGCCGCCACCCATTCGGTGTTGCGGGGCTCGGTGATGTAGAACCACCCCGATTGCCACCCCTTTATTGTCTCCACGAAGGCGCCTTTGAGCCATGGGACTTTTGCCATCTTGCCAACCATGGCGCCTCCGCACTCCGCTTGACGGCCGCCCACTACCTTCAGCCGGACGTTGAAGATCTTCAGCCATAAGTCAAAGTGGGGCTGGATGCAGAGGAAAGCCTCGCACACGATGATTAACGCCGAGATGTTGAGGATGAAATTCGGGGCCAGGTCGTGGAAGTCCAGGCCGTAGTAGAACATGAGCCCCCGGACAAATGGGTGAAGTGGAAAACCTAGTCCACGGAGGAAGTGGGGAGAAACACTACCTCTCATGGGGCCCGGGTTGGAATAAGCTGCCTCAAGATCTGCCAGCCTCAGGCGCTGATGTCGCGGACAAGTATCCGGCTTCCCGCAGTCTTGTGATGTGCCCTCCGTGATGTAGGAGGCCATCCACCTGCCTCCCGCTCCTCACATGGTTGGAGAAGGTTGAGGTGGGATGTGCGGACTTGGGTGCTGGAGGTCGAGTGCGTGGAAATGGATAAGCAAAGGAGGAAGAAAGCATAGGTGAAAAGGTGGATCCTTATCCCCTTATATGGACGGACGACGCTATGCGTCCCCCACCAGCCCGGGTAAAACTCGCTATTTCCCAAGCGCCAGAATCAATGGCGCGATGGGTTACCCACGTCCGTATTGATGAGAATCCCGGAATAAGGGGGCACGATCTATGCTTTGATGAGACGTGCCAAGGAAACCGCCTCGCTAAACACGCTAAGGTGGAACAACAAAAAATGATTCATATAAAGGCCTGGCCATGGTGTGATGTCACGCCGCTGAATACGCCAAGAGATCCGGCAAAAATTATTCTCTCTACGGTGTTATGTGGAACTTGTTTTGCAGAGCGGACACTATCCTTGTGTTCAAAACCTTCTATGAAGTATTCGAGGAGGAACCCGCCTTGCAATGCCGAAGACAATATGCGCGCCGGACTCGTCGTCATTGAAGCCTGGTTCAGGGGCTACTGAGGGAGTCCCGGACTAGGGGGTGTCCGGATAGCAGGACTATCGCCATGGCCGGACTCCAAGACTATGAAGATACAAGATTGAAGACTTCGCCCCGGTCCGGATGGGACTTTCCTTGGCGTGGAAGGCAAGCTTACGACGACGGATATGTAGATCTCCTACCATTGTAACCAACTCTGTGTAACCCTAACCTATCCGGTGTCTATATAAACCGGAGGGTTTTAGTCCAGAGGACTAACAACAATCATACCATAGGCTAGCTTCTAGGGTTTAGCCTCCTTGATCTCGTGGTAGATCTACTCTGTACTACCCATATCATCAATATTAATCAAGCAGGAGTAGGGTATTACCTCCATCGAGAGGGCCCAACCTGGGTAAAAACATCGTGTCCCTTGTCTCCTGTTACCATCCGCCTAGACGCACAGCCGGGACATCCTACCCGAGATCCGCGGTTTTGACACCGACACTCTCCTCTCGTCTCGTTAGGTTTGTCTCCTACTCTCGCCCACATGCATACAATCTTTCCCGCCTCTATCTGCTCCATCTTCAAAAGCTCTCTCTGCATGTTTCATTCACACATTGGGATATGTCAAAATGTTGCTTCTATAATGGCCCTATTTGGATCATGGGGTTAGAGCTAGTTTGGGTTAGTTGGGGGCTCAAATAACCCAAAAGTATCCAGACATGGAGGGTTAGAGTGGGTTAGTTCCATCTAACACAACTATCCTGGTGGAGAGGTGCTTATTTGGGTTAGAGTGGGTTAGAAAATATCTCTAACTCTAACTGTGTTAGAGTATCCAAACAGGGCCAATGGCTGATGTAGATTTATGGTTGTTTTTGTTGCATCCTACAAAGTAATAACTATGAAATGCATTTAGATTCTCATTTGACTGGATTATGTGAGTTTGAGCATGTTGTGAAGTACTATAGACCTTGTATACATCTTGGGATTCACAATGATTGTAACTATTGAATTGTATAGACCATTAGATTCAAGTCAATAGCCTAATATATTTATTTCACAATTTTAACAAATGATTAGTTCACTACAAACTAAGAAAACAAATGTGTACTCCTCCGCTTTTATTTAAGTCCGCCAGATTAGCATTGGTCAAAGTCAAGTTTTGTAAACTCGAAAGTTTATAACAAAAAATATTAACATATACAATAACAAATAAATACTATTAGATTCATTATTGAATGTACTTTCACATCATACATATTTGTTATGGTAAATGTTTATATTTTTCTATAAACTTGGTCAAACTTTAGGAAGTTTGACTTCGGTCAAACCTAATATGCAGAGTTTACTACTACTACTTGCTAGTTGCTTAGCCGAATCACTCAACACGCCACACGGGGAGTCTAGTGTCACAAAATTTTGAGGTCAGAGGGAAAATCTCCCGCGACCCTGATTCGAGCAAAGGAAGTTACCATCATAGCCTTCAAACAGGCCTCACGGATGACGCTTGGTAGGGGGCTATTTTCAGAACTTCGTGTTCACCCTACCCATCCAACCCCACCCCGCACCCAGAGTAGTACACCTGAATACTCCCATTTTCTGTCCCCACCGCAAAATAGACTTCTCCACGGCACCGCAGCACTGAGGGAGTCCCGGACTAGGGTGTCCGGATAGCCGGACTATCGCCACGGCCGGACTCCAAGACTATGAAGATACGGATATGTAGATCTCCTACCATTGTAACCGACTGTGTAACCCTAACCTATCCGTGTCTATATAAACCGGAGGGTTTTAGTCCGAGGGACTAAGAACAATCATACCATAGGCTAGCTTCTAGGTTTAGCCTCCTTGATCTCGTGGTAGATCTACTCTAGTACGACCCATATCATCAATATTAATCAAGCAGGAGTAGGGTATTACTCCATCGAGAGGGCCCAACCTGGGTAAAAACATCGTGTCCCTTGTCTCCGTTACCATCCGCCTCGACGCATAGTTCGCGAATTTCACCGAGATCCGCCGGTTTTGACAATCGACATTGGTGCTTTCATTGAGAGTTCCTATGTGTCGCCACCGATAGGTCTGATGGCTCCTTCGATCATCAACAACGACGCGTCCAGGGTGAGACTTTTCTCCCGGACAGATCTTCGTGGTTCGACGGCTTTGCATCGCGGGCCAATTCGCTTGGCCATCCGGAGCAGATCGAAGCTACGCCCGCCATCAGTCAGATTTGAAGTTTAAACTATACGGCCGACATCCGCGGAGACTTGATCTTCGACGGATTCGATCCGCAGCCAAGCGAGCCAAGATCGCCTCAATGGGCATGATCTAGCTCGCAGCTGAATAAAGGCCCTCGAGGCCGCACTCAAGATCCGCTCCGACCCTTAATCCGGGCCGGATTCCCGATCGAGGACGAGTGGTTGAACATCACTCGGGCTACAATCTCTACGACGATCGAGCCAACTCCATCCCTGTCCTTTGAAGACCTCGACCTGTGGTGCCGGACTCCTCCCGACCAACCTCCGCGCCTTTGCCAATCGAATCCAATTGGGCGCCATATGGAGTTCACGGTCATAGACATCTTTCAAAGACTCGCCTTTGGCAACATGCTGAATTCACTAAAGTCACTCTTTATCCGAAGAGCCCCGCCGACTACGGTCGAAGGTTGGGATGCGACGATGAAGAAATTCAATACCCACCCACCACCCACTTTATAGCCATCGCCGAAAGCTTACACGACGTGCTCGATTTCGATTCAAGACATCGACGGTATGGACGACGATGTAGGAGACAATAATGAACCAGCACCTATAGGATGCTGGACAACCTCATCCCATGATGTATACATGGTGGATACACCTAAAGGAAATGAAGACGAGGAACAACGGACGCTACAAAGGATAAATCCTCAAAAAGCAGTCAAACAGCAACGTAAACGCGAACAAAGTCCCGCCAACAAAGACCCAGCCATTGAGCAGGGCGAACCGTGGACAACGAACAAGCTATCGAGCAATCGTCCAACAAGACAACTTGATAAACAATCCGTCCCCGGCGAAGACAACAGTCCGGACGATCTCACGCCGACAAACCATTGAGCAAAGTGACCTCCGAAAAGGCTCGCGCCATCACAAGCCTGAAAAAGCAGAAGGGAAGCTCAAAACAGCGGAAGATGCACTCAGATCGATGGAGCAAAGTATTCAGCACCAGAGACAAGTATGGCGGCATGGCAACAACAAAGTGCTACCCAAAAGAAAGCTACTGCCTGATTCGACGAGGAGGCCTTAGAGCCCCACAATTAAAGGCAAGAAGGCCACCCGTCGGATGGACGACCTCACGGCAAAAAGAGAGCGGCAAATGGTGCCAAGACACAAGCCAATATGCGATCCGCATAAGGATTCACGTCAAAAGGATGGCCCAGTTATGTCCATCTATGGGCCAAGAAAGCATGCTCGTCAAAGCAATGCAATACGCCAAAATTCCGAAGATCACGGCACACCCAAATATAGGGGCGCCACACACCCCCTATGTTTCACCGACGAGGTGCTGGATCATGAATTTCCAGCGGGATTCAAACCCGTAAACATCGAGGCATACGACGGAACAACAGACCCTGGAGTCTGGATTGAGGATTACATCCTCCACATACACATGGCTAGAGGAGATGATCTCCACGCCATAAAATACTTACCCCTTAAACTCAAAGGGCCAGCTCGGCATTGGCTTAAGAGCCTCCCCGAAAATACCATTGAAGCGGGAAGAGCTCGAGGATGCATTTCGGCAAATTTCACGGACCTATGTCTCGCCCTCCGACGCAGATTTATCTAAGTCACATAACTCAACAGCCCGGAGAGGCAGCCCGAAAATTCTGGAACAGGTTCCTTACTAAAAAGAACCAAATAGTCGACTGTCCGGAGGCCGAAGCCTTAGCAGCTTTCAAACACAACGTCCGAGACGAATGGCTCGCCAGACACCTCGCCAAAGAAAAGCCAAGAACATGGCCGCATTAAAAAGCCCTCATGACCCGCTTTTGTGCGGGAGAGGATAGTTGGCTAGCAAGATGCATCACCAGTGACCCGAGTACATCCGAAATCAGGGATGGAAACGGGAAACCACGGCGCAACAAGGACCAGCGCTGGATTAAAAGGAACAATCCAAAGAGCACGGCAGTCAATGCCAGATTCAAAAGTTCACGGCAGAACAACAAAAAACTACCCCTTAAGGACAATAGCGATGAGCTATCCAACTTCAACAAAATCTTGGACAAGATATGTCAAATCCACAAGATTGGGAGGCCTCGCTAACCATACCCACGTAAATTGTTGTCTTGAAGCAGTCGCGACTCAACGCCAACACAAGGGGCCTCGACACACCAAGTGAAGATGACGACGAGCACCACAAGCAGAGCCTCGAAAACAGAAAACTCTCCCACAGGAGGTCAAACAGTAAACTCACTTCACGTGATCAAAGGAAATGAGCGGCGCCACTAAAAAGCGCCACCGCACACCGGGTTGTCAAAACCAATCACCTTCGACCATCGTGACTATTCCGATAATATCCGAACGCAGGATGGACTGCCTTGATATTGGATCCTATAATCGACGGTTTCCAATTTACACATGTCCTCATGGATGGCGGCAAGGACTTAAACCTGATATATCAGACACAATCCGCAGGATGGGGATAAACCCAACCAAAATTCGGCCAGAGCAACACCTCCTTTAAAGGAGTAATGCCATGCCCATATGCCCTTTGCATCGGCTCCATACTACTAGAAGTTGTGTTTGGTTCATCCGACAACTTCCGCCGCGAAGGTTACTCTTCCATGTCGCCTCGCTTAAAAGTAGCCATCACACTATTGGGACGCCAAGCTTTCCGCTTTAACGCAATACCGCATTATGCATCTCTAACACTTAAAATGCCCGTCCACGCGGCATCATCTCGTTAAAAGGAAGTATCAAGTGTCACTTGAGCACGGAAGAACGGAGACTGCCTTGATAGCCTCACAGCTATCCGCTCGCTAGGCAAAGAACCTCAAACGGTCATTCAAACCCCGGACACGGTTAGACGAGTCCGCGCTTACTAGAGGCATACCCACATACGAGGGCCGCATGCATGTATAACAAGAGACAATAAAGATCAATTTTATTCAATTCTTCAAACCGCATCTGCTTATTTAATATTAAGTACATCTTTCAGACGATCCTTTTCTTTCAAACTAAGTTCCTCTCTTTACAGATGAACAACGTATACACCCGGCCCAGTGATATGGCACAACGGACACACAGCGCAGACGCAGAGGGACCCGCTGTAAGGATTCTTTTAGATTAAGACCCTGCGAAAACTTTTTTCACTGCCTCTTGTTGATATACATCCCCGGTTCCTTAATATAACCGAGGAGGAGGCTGGTGTTTTGGCATTGGCCGCAACAAATTTTTTTTATGCTGCACTGGACACCGTGGGGCTTAGGGAATTATTCTGCCCATTTTCATAAAGACGGAATACCTTAGGGAATATTCGTGTCTCGAAGTTAGGCCTTATATGCATCAGCTCCAATCATGTCTTTGGTCAAATGTTGGGCTGCCCGCTCCTGTGTTTTGCTGCCTTACGCCCGCTTTCACGGCTAACGCGACACCAAGAGAACTATCGCGATTGTGCCCCGGTTCGCCGCAAGCGAGCACCTTAGTAGAGAAAGCCGAAACCGATCATCATGATATAGCGAGAGACTAGTCAACCACTCGACGACTCACAGAATGTTTAGGATTCCTTCAGATTAACGGCGGACCGGTTTTCGTCAGCACACACGCACTTCTGAATTCGGAGAGTGCGGTATTCTGTGGGCTATATAGTAGCCCCACCTCAACTCCTATGGCTAAGTGATGTGATAAAGCATTATAGTCCGTTGCCTGGTTTGCTACGCTATCACCTCCTTAACAGGACCAAGACGTTGATTATGTGAAAAGCGCTTTTTTAGAACACCCCGACTATGTGCGTGGGGGCTGAAGCCAAGGAATGCCATCTTTCAAAGTTATATACACATATACATAAACGGCCGCACAAGGAGAAGTTTACTACTTGACCACACAAGTATAAAAGCCCTTATATTACATTGAAATATTGTTTTCACAAATCATACATGTCATTTAAACATAATATCCTTCGAGCATCAAGGCTCTATTAAATGAGCGCTGGCAGACTTCTTCAAAGTAGTGCTCGGCAGTACTCGCTTCGTCCAATCTTGGGATGCGACATCGCTGGCCTTCATCTCTGCCCAAGATGTCTTGACACGGTAAGAGCCATCCGCGCCCCTCAATACACGCCGATCGCTTCATTGCGCCGATACGCTGCACCGCACTCAAGAAACTGCTGCACTAAACCAAAATAGCTCGCCGGCCGGGTCCGTCCGCCACAAGTGAGTCAAGACATGCTTCATGGCAAATCCGACAATCGATTCAGCTCGCCCATTCAGCCAACCGACGTTAGCGGCAGAGGACGCCCGGACTATGGAATTATGCACCAATATAGCTCTTCCTTCAGGCCCCTTTTGGCCCCGGAAGTGCTCAATCACGCTCGCAGCGCCGCCAAGTCCAGATAAGCATCCTCCTAACTCCACAACTTATCCAACTGAATCTACTTTGATCTGATATTTCTCCGCAGCGTAAACGGTTTTCAGCCGCAATTGCCCCGCCCGACTCAACTCCTCCTTGGCAGCTCTCAAAGCCGATTGGGCATTCTTGGATTCGCGGATGCCTTCTTTAGGCCCTCTTGTTCCCTTGACGTTTTTTTCAGAACCTCGCAGCGATCGGTAGTATTCCTTAACTTTTGGCCATATCGGCCATCTCCTCTTTGCTTCGGCAAAGGAGCAGCCCGCTCAGCTTTAGCTCTTCGACCGCTTTTAAAGCGGCCGACATTACTATTCTGGCTTGCTCTTTCGCTGGCGAAGTTCTGCCCGCAGCTCCTCCACGGCAGCGCACCATCTGCATTAAGCATACTAATAGTAAGACATGGGCGCTAAGCTCCCTTTACAAGGTGTCCTCATAGAGGTCGATACCTTGTGACTCGTCAAACCGCTTATTGACCAGCGATGTCCGTGATCCGCCTCGCTGTTGCCGCTTTAGTTCGGCATATTCATCAGTCCGCTGGCTCGGACGCCCGCCACCTGTTTAGGAGCGGCGATATGATATAATCGAGACTTTGATCTCGCACGTTGTCAATTTTGACAACATACCGAGTCTCAGGGCTACTATCTATACAGGGCGATTTTATATGCATAACTGCTGAAGGTACATCATTTTTGTATACCTCAAACCCACAAGAAGCTTCGACGGTTTCATGCAATCTGCTCTCCGCGGATGCAATTTTTCAATCACCGCACTCCATTAGAGCACGGTGATCTTCTGAAATAGCCGCCGCCTCGAGCAGATCCTTCAGCTCCTCCGATCAAGACGCCACTTGGCGCTGGACCTTCGCCCCGCCGACTTGGGAATCCCTCCGCGACGACACCTCCGGTCGTCCCGCCTACATGAGGGTGCGACAGTGGAGGCGTTGCTTCTCCATCATCTCCGGAAGAAGATCCTCAAGACGAAGCTCACTGAAAAGGGCTGAGGTCCAAACTACAAGGTACAATTTCGTTATCTTCATGAATAAATACAGGATGTTCCTTATCTACAAGACCCTTCTTTTTACTTACGGCTCATTGAGTGTTGATCCCTTGGGAAATAATGCGGTTGGGTTACTTCCCAGCGCCGACTCTCCGCCAAGATTCCTTCCTCTTTGAGGCCTTGACCTCCGGATCTTCCAAGCTGTCCTTTTCTCCTCGGAAGGTGGGACTCTTAATCCTCCTTCCTTGATAGCCTCCTTCATGAGGCAGTTGCTTCCCCGCTACCCCTTCGCTTTCTTCAAAATGCGCCGACCTTCAACATCTTGGTCAAGATAGGATCCGCGTGGTCTCGGGAGGAGCCGACACCTTATTAAATTTTCCTTGGCTATCCACTCCTGTTCAAGAAACGACTTTTAAAGGGCATATATATAAAATAAATGAATGAACAGCTTGTCCGGTTACAGGACTGCTACTTGAGTATCTCGGGCGATTGCAGCTTAGTCCTGCCCCTCGGTCAAGTCCGGACACTTCTCTTGTGATCCAAGAACATTTTATACATCTCCACGGGTGTCGTGCCCATAAAATCTTGAGAGCTCGTGGTCCCTCCGGATTGAATTCCCACAAAGGAGGGGGCGACGCTTGCAGAGCTGAAGGCGCCAATCACCATAACTCGCGCCATCATGCGACCATATTGATCCTCTTTCCGGAGGTCTCGTGATACGGCTCTGCAGCAAGGGGACGCCCTGACGGCCCCCGCCGAGCCCCTTGTTGACCCATGATGCCAGCCGCTATGGTGGACCCGAGCGGAAGGCAGGAGCGCCACCATTTGGTGCCCCCGAGCGGTGATATAAAACCACCCTGCTGCCACAAACCAAACTCCTCTTGAAAGAGCCCTCGAGCCACGGAGCATCAGCACATTTGCTTATGACCGCCCTCCGCACTCTTCTTGTTGCCCCGATCATCTTTGGCTCCACCTTGAAGGTCTTGAGCCACAATCCAAAGTGGGGGTAATACGGAGGAGGCCTCACATACGACAATGAATGACGAGATATGGAGGATGGACTCTGACTCAAGTCATGGAAATCAAGCCCATAATAAAACATGAGCCCCGCACAAGGGGATCCGCTGGAAGCCTAAACCTCAAGGAAGTGGGACACTAACACCACGCTCTCGCTGGCTCAGGAGTGGGAATGACCTGCCCTGAGCAGGCAGCCTATATAGATCTCGCCATTAGATACCGGCGCCGCAGATTTAGTACATCTTCTTCGTGATGGAGGAAGACATCCATCGTCAGGCTGGTCGGATCCTGACATCGCCGAAAGTCCGCGCTCAATCAAGCTTTGGGTGTTGGAACTCGGCGAGGCAAAATTGATGGAGGGTTTAAAAGAAGAGGGCCTTATTCTCATTATAAAGAGCTTGAATACCAAGAGCCCACCCTGTGGTCGACAGGGACTCGCCTGATAGAGGCGGCAGCCAACGGGCATGGTTGGGTTACCCACGTCCGTATTGATGAGAATCACGGAATAAGGAGGCACGCTCTATGCTTTGATGAGACGTACTATGAAACCGCCTCGCTAAACACGCTGAGGTGGGACAGTAAAAACGATTCATATAAAGGCCTGGTCGTGGTGTGATGTCACAGCAGAATACGCCAACAGATCTGCAGAAATTATTCTCTATGGTGTTATGTGGAACTTGTTTTGCGAGCCGACACTATCCTTGTGTTCAAAACCTTCTATGAAGTATTCGAGGAGGAACCCGCCGCAATGTCAAGACAATCAACACGCCGGACTCATCGCCATTGAAGCCTGGTTCAGGGGCTAGTGAGGGAGTCCCGGACTAGGGGGTGTCCGGATAGCCGGATTATCGTCACGGCCGGACTCATGGACTATGAAGATACAAGATTGAAGACTTCGCCCCGTGTCCGGATGGGACTTTCCTTGGCGTGAAGGCAAGCTTACGATACGGATATGTAGATCTCCTACCATTGTAACTGACTCGGTAACCCTAACCTATCCGGTGTCTACATAAACCGAGGGTTTTAGTCCGTGAGGATCTAAGAACAATCATACCATAGGCTAGCTTCTAGGTTTAGCCTCCTTGATCTCGTGGTAGATCTACTCTTGTACTACCCATATCATCAATATTAATCAAGCAGGAGTAGGGTATTACCTCCATCGAGAGGGCCCAACCTGGGTAAAACATCGTCCCTTGTCTCCTGTTACCATCCGCCTAGACGCACAGCTTCGGGACCCCCTACCCGAGATCCGCCGGTTTTGACACCGATAGCAGCCTTCGTGCTCCTCCCCTTTACATCGGCGCACTCGTCCACCGCAGCGAATCTGCCTCATCGACGACATCGTACGCCGCACTAGAGCCGGTCCACCATCGTCGTCGTACACGGAGCCTCTGCCCGGGCATCTTCTTCCACGATCTCGGATCTGCTTCCCGGAAGCTGACGCCAAGCGCAGAAGTACCACCGTCGTGGACAATGAACTGACTCGCTGTCGAATTATGACTCACGAGGTTGTCGCGACTATCGCTCTCCTCCTCGATTGGTAATGTGTGTATTGAATCACTTAGCAAGACATGTGCAGTTCCAATTTTGTTCATACCTACCTTCAAATTTCCTGGTTGCTATTGTTCCCGTAAAAGTAATTGGTTATAGCCCATTGTCCAACAGAATATCAGCTTGTAATTGTGGCCACTCCCAGATCGCTACTGTGTTTGGTAGGGTTTTCATCTGCAACCAGACTGTGGCAAATGATGGAAATGTTTTAGAACTAGCAAGATGGCTATGCGTTGCACGCATCAAGATGCATTTGTATGAGTATTTTATCTTTGGGAGAAAAGGATGAACGTGGAAGGTCTTATTTGCAACCGAGAGGGGTATGGGTATCCTTTGCAAAATTCCCATTTGTTTCCTTCCTATCTGCCGATATAAATCAGACGGCCTATATTGCAAGAAAAGAAGTATAGAGAAAAGAAAGTAGACAGTAAAGGAAGTAGAGATAAATATTGAATATTAAATATTAAATAAATATAACAGTAGAGAAGAGAGTAGAGATAGCAGAGACGCCGGTAATGGATCGCTGCTGCAGAAAAAGCGGCTAGGCGTGGCGCTTAGTTTTATGCGCCATGCGTCCGGCGCTTTTATAAAATCCAACGCCCCCACCGCCTCGCGCCTTGCCACCGCTCTCTCCCTGCTCATTTTCGCCGCCATCAAGGCCACCATGCCGCCAAGATCACCGGAAACTTGGGGATACCGCGACGTCTGCACTTCTCCGCGGCTTCTCCGCGAGATCCGTTCCGCTGGATGCGCCGAGCTCGCAATTTCGACATCGCCAGTGAGGCCGCTTCAGGCGAGGACGCGGGCGGCGTGGCAACTCCGTGGCCTCATAGAACATTGACTTCCCAACGTGTCAAGCGGAGCAGCACAGAGCTCGCGCTCGCCGCGCTTAGCACCGACGAAGATCATCGTGACAACCGGAGGCGGAGCACCGTCTCGACATCGCCGAGATGGACGAGGAAGCCATGGCACTCGTGGCGCCAACACTAACCGCATGAAATCATCAACGAAGCGCGAGTTCTACGCGCAGCGGGCGGAATGGGATAAGAGGAGGGCGGAGCGAGCCGCCTATCGCGAGGACAAGCGAGGCTAAAAGCGGATGCTCAATTCAACATGAGGCTAGGAGCATCGCCGCCTGGGAATCCGACGACGATCGGTATCTTCACGCCTACAAATGACGCCGGAGGAGGACATCACCGAGGAGGAGTCGACGACGAGGAGTAGTTGAATTATCCTTTTTATCTATCTATGCTGAGAACTATCCTCTACTCTATCTACTTCTCGATCTCAAGATCAGAAACGCTTTTTAAAGTGCCGCACGCTATGATTCTGTTGAGATGCTCTAACATGGCAGCCGAGTGCTTTAATGTTGCTCACAAGATGCGCGAGTATTACTAGTAGTACATTTTTCTTTCCATGTTGAGATATTAAAACCATGAGTGCGAACATGCAGAGGAGCAATGAAGACCAAACACGGATATTCGGGACATCCTCAAGGAGCGTGGTGTTAAAGAGGAGCTGCACCAACCTGTAGAACGAGCTTTGTAGGTAACACCTTTCAATTACTTTCGTAGCCTTGTGTTCTTCGATGTGTATATGTTGTAGTTTATGTTTCTCTTAAGCGTGGTGTTCTTCGATGTGTAATAAGAAGAGTCTTAATCGCCCTAATGCTTTCATTTTAGCTTGATGTAGGAAGTGGGTGTTCTCACCTTGTAGTCTATTTTTATATATTTTTTCCTTTTGAATTCACTTCTCCGAGTTCTGCTTATCCGCTTCTACTAAATGGATCTAGGTTGCTCGATTATTGATCTAAAAAGAAGTAACGCCATGTCGATGCAGTTCCTGGAGGAGGGAAGTATGGTCAACCTCGAGATCATGTTTCCAAAATGAGGCTGATTACACACAAGGTTCCAGCTTCTAATGATTCTGGATTAGACACAAGGTGCAAATTCCCAGATGATGCTGGATTACACACAAGCCGTGGAGTCGCACTGTTCGTGTCCTCGAGGCATTAGTAAAGGCTGAAAGAAAGCGCAGCAGCCCTTGAGAATGTAGCTGAGTTCCTCAAGAAGCTTAAAAGAGCAATCAGATGCTCTCTTCATCCAAGCCAAAGAAGAGATGGAAGAAGCCAGAAATAAGCTAGCAGAGGTAGAGCAGGCTAGGCGTCTCCTGCTATCTAAAACTGTTGTCAATACAAAATTTCCTTCATAATAGCTAGGTTCAAATGTTTATCCAGTCAGCATGCATGTTGTGATGTTTGTGCATCTACTAATGTGGCATAAAATGTTTTTTTGGGTCATGTAATAACAGCAATTACTTTCCAAACAATAATGCATTTAAGCATTGACATGGTATAGTTCACGCAAGCCCGACATTCCAAGTTCAACTTCCACATCAAACTCATGTTCACAGATATCTGCACATTTCATACATAATGTCCACAACCATGATTCATTTCAAAGCCAAAAAATGTGAGGAGAGTTATAAATAAAGAAAACCTCTACTAGTTCCTGCTACCGCAAGCGAGCACAACAAGTCAAGACCATGCGTAAATTAATTATATTTTAGTCATTTTTTGTGTTCTAAAATGCCTGCCGGCTCGCGGAAGGACGTGACGTGTTGTCGGCACACGCGCGGATTCAATGAAGGCAGGCGGGGTAGTCTTAAGCTGGTTGCACGCGGCGAGGAGGCGTGCTTAGCCGGGTCTGCAGCGAGTGCGGCCCTCTTGGCCGACACGCCGGTTCAATGTTGCGCTATGAGAGGTCGCGTCCGTGTCAGAGCAATCACTCCCTCCAGTCCTTTTTGTTTGGGTATAACAAAATCTCGCTTTCCATTCACATTTTACAAGTAAAATTCATGGACAAACTTTGACCCAAAGTACGATGGGGACTAGTAAACCAGAATGGAGGTAGTAGTTTTTTAATCAAAGAAGGGTTTCCTTCCAATTTTCATTATCGAAAACCAGCATCTAAATCTAAACCATAGTATTTGCCCTAGAACTACCAGGTTCAACATCTCGCAACATAAACCCATACAACCTCCATCGCAAAAAAAACCATACAACCATACGCCAAGGAGGTACGTAGTACTATGAATTCCATTTTCGCCCATACCAATCGCTCTAAAACTACTTACTACTTATAACGCACCATTGAAAATTGGAACTCTTAACCCCGCTAGAAAAACGATATTTTAAACGTGGCTACTCGATCTGGGGCAACCGGCAAGCCACCGCGCCCAAGTCGCTCACCGTGGTCCCGACCATCAACTCCTACGGATCAAATTATCACGTGAGCTGACTATTCCTACAAAGGTGCTCCACCACGCACTCGCACCCGCGAATGCAGCAATCGTGCACCTAGGGTTTTAGGGTTTATTTGTTAACGCCGCTTTACGTAACACTCATGTGTGCGAGACAGCGAGAGGCCGATCAAGGTGTGCGCCTTCTTCTCTTCAGATATGTACTCCACCATTTGTCCGGTGTCCAAAAATTATAATAACTACTAGCAATGTGCCAATGCGCTGCCACACGATCAAAGTAGATTATTACATATTCACCGATTTGATAGAAAAAAGTCTAGTTTTGAAATACGATATCACTAAAAATATGTTATGTTTCACTCAAAATATATTCCTTTGGCGCTTTTGATGAGATAAGGAGGAATGTTGTTGGTTTCAAGATTCGAGAAGTGGTATATGTCTAATTTCTACTTTACTAGCAAGATGCTCGTATGCTGTACGGAACATCAAGATCTTGTGGGAGAAAAGGATGAACGAGGGAAGGCCTTATCTGCAAATGTGGTGAAGAGTGGGTAATTGCCATATTTTCCTTCCTATCCGTCGATATAAATCGACGACCTACATTGCAGATGGCAGGCCCACCATCATCACCAACTCTATTTTTATCCCTACTCTTATAAAAAGCATTGTCGGTGATGATCGTGTGTCCGCCATCCTGCAATATAGGCCGTCCGATCTATATCTCGATGGATAGGAAGGAAACTATGGCAATTTTGTAAAAGATACCCACACCCTCTCCACATTTGCAAATAAGGCCTTCCTCGCTCATCCTTTTCCCCACAAGATAAACTACTCATACAAATGCATCTTGATGTTCAGACAACGATGGGCATCTTGCTAGTTGTTGCAAAAGCCCATGTGTGTGAGAGAGAGGGAGAGGGAGGAGGACGGAGTGCATGTGTGACAAAGACACAAGGAGTGTGTGTGGATAGGTATCAACTTAAAATGAGGCGATAGTGCGTGTGTGCACGATCAAGAGGGCGGTCTCGAGAAGGGAAGAAAATCTACATAGATACAAGGAGCAGGAGAGAGACATGTATGCGATGGTGGAAGCACGAGTGTGGGTGTATAAACCTATCTAGAGGCTAGCTAGTCGATAAATGTTTGTGAGAGAAGTACGAGTCAAAAGGAAGCGAGAGTTTGTGTGTGTGAGAGAGAGACGGTAGTCGGGAAGGGAGGAAGCAGGAGTTGTGTGTGTGTGTGTGTGTCTGTGAGAGAGAGAGAGAGACGGTAGTTGGGGTTGTCTAATCGGTAAACAAATGAATAATGTCACCGGGATGGAGATTTAAAAGGAGACCGCAACAAATGTTGTGTCTATAGAGAGAGAGAGAGAGAGTAATTTTAGTGGTATGAGTCATATGTAGAGACATATAGGGTGTGTGAGAATCCCATAGAGAGAAAGACAAAGTGAAAACGAGTGGAGAATGTGTGTGTGCGTGAAAAGAAAGCTTAGGTACCGAGTACTAGAGAACAGAGAGACGTGAGAGATAATGAAAACCGTGTAATGTATAATGATAGGGAGAGTGTGACACTTCTCAAGGGAGACGCCGAGAGACCATGTTTACGAGGATAGGAGAAACATGAAGTGAGCGTATGGGTGAGCTGGAGAAAAGAGAGTGATAGCTACCAAGGAGCATGCATGCGAGAGAGATGGGCGTGAAAGGAGTGAACAAAAAGGATTCAAATATTTGAATTCAAGATGATGATACATGTAATCCATACTCGAACCAAAATTGATCTATCAAACATGCATACTCATATGAATTCACGCACATCTATGTTATTTAATATGTAGGTATTACTGATCCATACATTTTAGTAGAACATAATTTGGTTAAATTTTTCCAATTCAACCGTAAGATTTCGAGATCTTTGTATTTGTAAATCATATTATACATATAAAGGAGCAGAATTCTTTGTTGTGCTTTTGAAAGTATATATAAAAATGATGTATATAGAATGTAATTCCAATTGAAAATGGATCCAGCCCGAAAAAATACAATACAAATGGGATTCGAATTGAGTTGGCACGGTAAACATGCACTCTGCAAAATTTGAACGAAGCGGGAAAAGCCGCAGTAACCGCCCGAAACCAAAATCTGCGAGATGGAAATCACTACGCCTATCCTCGCCACGCAAAGCCTATCTCGCTGGATTTCTATAGGTTTCGATAGGGTAGGTTTGTAATTTCACCCAAACGTGACGTAACCGCCTCACCCGGATTCATACACGGTGGGCGCCAAAACACAAGTGTGTCCTCGGCTGAAATCGACTCCTATCCGATTCATATTCATACACGGGCGCTAAAACAAACTCGCGGCAAATATTCGTGTATGCGAGATTACCGTCCCTATCCCCAACCGACTAATGTTGTGATGTAGTAGAAATTTGAAACGGGGCTAAGTTTGTAAATTTCTGCATTTGAGACAAGCGCCTCGAATACATGGTTCCCTTCCTCTCTACCTCCCTTTTCCCCATTCGCATCTATAGGCGCCAAAACACCCTCTCCACCCCACCTCCTCCGTCCGCCGTCATCCGCCACCCCATCCACCGCCGCCCTCCTCCACCATGCCGAGCTGATACCCCGACGCCGCCGGCCATTACAAGAGATCGACCTCTCTCATCCACGCCGACCGGATCCTTTATCCCGCCCTTCGCTTCATCCCCGCCATCGTCCACCTTGCCGGGCGCCGCCTCCTACGACCGCCTCGCCCACCGCGCCCACCGCCACCGCTCACCCTCCTAGATCTGCTTCCACGCTGCCGACAGCCATCGCTACCGCAAAGACCGGCAAATTCTCAGCAGATGCAGACATGGCGCCGCACTGAGGCGGTACTTTTTGTATCTGCTCAACTTATTTATCGCAGCAAGAAAATAGATCGCCACCGCTTTACTCTGATTTCTTGTCTTGGTTATGGTTGACTTTGTCCGGTTTGCACCTTCAGATCCGCCATGGCACGCCAACACTATACTCCCAATGCTTATGGTTTTCCCTTTATATTCCACACTAGTTAAATCAAAGTAGACTAAATTTCAAAATTGGGTCACCGATTTTCAGAGCTACGGAGTTCGCTGGTGCGATCAAGGGGCTTGGGTGGTTGGGGCCTCACGAACGAAGAAAACTCGACACGGTGGGGGTTGGGGCGGGTGGGGTGGGGATGGCGAGGAACACAGGCGGGGGCCGTGGTCTGGGCAGCAAGCGGTGTTCTCAGATGGGAAGAATCGAGACGAGGAAGAAGAAGGATTAGAGACGAGGATCTTCATCCAACCGCCGAAATGGTCGAGAGACAACTGGAGTTGCATTCTTAATGCGCCTCGTTCATCATGTGGGCACCGCGCAACCAACATTTTATTATCCAAAATCTGCTTGCTCTTCTTTACCATGTTCCTCTTCCGCTCTTCTTTAATATGTATCTCTCCATTCCTAAATACAAGTCTTTGTATAGATTCCACCATGGACTACATATGGAGCAAAATGAGTGAATCTACACTCTAAAATGTATCTCGATACATCTCGTATGTGATCCATAGTGGAAATCTCTACCAAGACTTATATTTTGGAACGGAGGGAGTATGCTAGTAGTACAAGATGTTCCTTGTAATCAAGATGAGCAGGACATTTGCAAAGTAGAGGTCTATACGGTCGGTTGTGATGGACACTTTGAGCCTCTTTGATTCAGAGGATCTTGTAAACATAGGAATAGGATTTGTAGTGGCTTGCCCACTTGAATCCTATAAGAATAGCAAGGAAATGCGGGAGCTGTGTCGCTTTTGAGAGTTACACTCGATATTAACAGCATCGCACCTTCACTTGAAGAGAGCTGGTATCCGGTTTTCTAGCCGCATCGCAATACTAGCACATATATTCCATCAAGTTCCACTTTGCTGATTTTACTCGATGCTTAAGGTTTTCCTGTTATATCTACACTATGATCTGTGTAGCTGCTTTGTGTCACACTAGCAGCAGTCCACTCTTGAAGCTAAACACCGCAATGACTTACAAAATTGGCACCAAGGCATTGAGTGCCATTCTGATGCAATGAAACTCATACGCCCCCACCTGCTGATTCTTGTTCGTAATATGATCCTAATGACTATTCTAACCTCGAGGAGTCAAAGGCGATGGCCTGTCCTGCTTCACCCATCAAGGTGCCTGTTCTAATTTGGCAATGTTTTATTGATTATGGTATCTTGCATATGTTGTCTTGCATTTCTTCTACTTTGTTGCACCGCCATATGCTTAGTTTACTCATCATATATGTCGAGATGCCATGCCCATCCATTATCAATACATATTCCATCTGTCATCATACCATGTTTTTCCACTCAAATGCTGTTCTTGTGCATCATACATCAAAAGGAAGAGGGTGATTGCCAACATGAAGGAGCACCAAGAAAGTCCTTGAAAAACGTGGTGGTGCCGAGAAATCGACAAAGACCCCACTTATATTGGCTGTACAACCAGTGACACAAAACGTAGGACCGACTCCAAAGAGACTGACTCCACTTATAATGACAGTAGTTGTTCATGTACCATCACTCGCAGCTTATTTTCCTTTGCCTCCATTTTCTACACATCCGATCTATATTTACTCTTACCATAAGGTTGGTAATCAAGAATTTTAGCTGTGCATTGCTCTTGGTTGTACTTTTTGCCTCAGTATCGCTGCACTTACATTTATAGCTACTTGGTTATGTAGCATCACTCTTCATCTTATCTTAAATATTCTCCATTTTTTCGATATTATCACATCTATATTTACTCTTAACAAAATTTAGAATAAAGGCAATGCTTTTGAAGAAGATTCTGTGGTAAACTTCTTGAATTGCCCCCCATCAGCATGGACAAGGCCTTTATAGAGCCTGTCTTCACCAATAATGTAAGTTTGTCCATCTCAAGCCTTCAAACTTTGTTGTATATATTTGGTTAGGCATGACTGCAATAGCTGTTTATTTTTTGTGTTTGCATCAAATTGCTTATTTAAAGTTTGTTATGTAGTTCATAAACAAAAGTTTGTGCTTTCTCAATTTAAGTTTTCAGTTGTACAACCAAGTTCCTTCTTCATACCATGTAAATTAAACTATACATAGCAAGTGATCTTCTTTTGCACCGCATGTATGCTTCTCGTTTTCATCCGTAATCCAGTGGTGTGGTGAACCTACCCACTACAGCACAATGTCATATTCTGCAATGTCTTAACTATGAACAATGTCATATCATTCTACTATTATTTAAACCGCTCTTTATTTGCCAATTTGAAATGGTATAAATTGACAAAGACACTAACCATTGATACTTATGAGTTCTTGATCTGTAATCCAAAGGTTGTCGTGAAGCTGCCAACTCCTTCACAATGTCATTTCCGCCATGTCTTGACCTGAACAATACCATATTGTGTTAATGCAATTTTAAACTGTGTCACTTTATTCACAAGAAGAAATGTGATGAATTGTCAAGACCGATACTTTTATGCAAAACCTGTCATCCGTCTCGCTTGTTTATCTTTCAGAGTGAGGAAGATATAAGTGTTGAACAAGCGCTAGCCTCATCATCTTGCTCACTGCTTGCGCTGCAGTTTCCCAACAGGGCTAACCTTTCTTGAACTCTATTGAAGTGTGTCGGTTTTGTATATTATTTTGTCGTCGTGTTTATTTGCACTCGTGGCGATCTTTGATGCCCAAAGTATGTAATCTGCTGTCCGCTTGTGCTTTATTATCATAGTGGCGAACTTTGATGCCCAAAGGGATGTAATATGCCGTAATTTCTTTATTGTATAGTCTAGGTTTTTCTTATTCACGATGCTGCAGTTATTTTATCAGATATATATCCTGTCTTCGCAAAGAACCGCCAAACCGTAAAATTACGGTACATAATCGGGCTGTCATGCAATCACGATGTAGGTTGGGCCTCAAACGCGTCGAACAGCTCACGGCCGGCAGCAGCCCGAATGAACCCCCACCCATGATTGTGCGAATCAAATCACGGGCTTTTAACATGCCAAAATTGTCTCGGTCCTTGTTTGGCCCAATCGATATCGGTCATGAAAGCAGTCGGATGCAAATCGGGCCGTAGTTAGCCCAACTATATGACGGGCTTTAACATCCAAATTAATATAGGGCCGAATGTTAAACGGCCCTTAACAGGCCAAACTAATATCAGCCGAATTACTAAGTGGCCTTTAGCAAGTGGGCCCAAAAGCATAGTGTCCATTTGCCGTGCCGAATTTGATATGGGCCATATTGAGCCCAAAGCCTCTTAAAGGGTCGGACCTGATCCGGGCCGTAATTTGGCCTGTAACGTGGTAGGCTTATAACGGGTCGGATCTCATATGGGCCACTTTTAGGCCCGTAACGTGGCAAGCCATTAATGGACCGGATCAAATATGGGCCGACAAGGCATTTGGCCCAAAACATGGCAGCCGCTAATGGGCCGCCTACTAGGGTCCTCAAAATCTTGTGGGTTTGCAAATGGGCCAGCCCATTAATGTCGGTGAAATCATGGGTTTTAGTGGGCCGCCCATTATGATCCGCAAGAATCTTGTGGGCCTTTACCGGCCGCCCATTATGGCACACAAAATCTTGTGGGTTTTAGTCGGTCGGCCCATTATGGCCCGCAAAATCTTGTGGGCTTTTACTCGGCCGCCCATTATGGCCCGCAAAATCTGTGGGTTTTAGTCGGGCCGCCCATTATGGTCCGCAAAATCTTGTGGGATTTTAGTCGGGCCGACCCATTATGGTCCGCAAACTTAGGGCCTTTAATTGGGCCGCCCAATTAAACTTGTTGGGTCGTACACGTGTCGACGTATCATAGGCGCCTTCGTCCAATGAGTGGATGACATCTCGTCCCAGCCGGTGAGCCGACACGCAGTTTCTCCAGCCAATGATGATTTTACACGTAGAAAATCCCCATTGGTCGGGCTGTTAACGGGTTATCGGATCCAAAACCCGACCCGATAGCTTAACGGCGTTCCATTACGGTGGATGCCACGCCCTCGGTCACCCTTGATGAAAGCACTTCGTGATGCGCGATTTATCGTCATGGAAGTGGACACTTCCGTGATGATAATTTTCGTAATGTCATGGAACACTTCTACGACAAAGACAGTTATGACTATCTTGATTATGTCATAAATTTGTCATGGATGTACATGCATGACAAAAACGCGACCCATCGTGGACAAACACGTATCATCATGGAAGTGTATTTTTTTGTAGTGATGAATCACAAAGCGCGCCGGGCCAGATCAGTGACGCTTTGTTTCTCCCAAGAGGCGCTTGATGCCTTCAATTCGGGAGACGCCAGACATCCGTTGCTCAAAATGGTCTTGTCAGAGCCACGGACCAAGATGTAAAGGATATACGGGTAAGAAAATTTGATGATTATATATATATCAGAGTCCTCGAGACTTGAAACAGTTGGCACAACTGATTTAGGATCATTATCCGTGCAGGTTCTTACCGAGAAGAATACCCAATTGTCTCAAGAGTCGAAGGGTGCAAGGCCCATCTACGGGCCGCAGCTTGCCGCATTGAAGGAGTCCGAGAAGGCCCTCCGGTAACACCTGCTTAAAGAATGACAGTACCAGATAGGATGTAGCATGCATGCAATTTTGACAATAAATATTGAGATGACGCTAGAGTGAATCCGATGAGCAACATGTCATACGACGGCTAAAGGTCTGGCGAAGCGCATTACAAAGGTTAGGCGTGAGAAAACGATCTCCAAGATGCCAATACCTAGCTGAGCGTGGAACTAAAGGATGTTCGCGCCAACTTCAGCCGCCGACTGCGGAAGGAGAACAAACGGCTTCGACGCTGCATTTTCAAGAAGTGCTTGAAGAAACTTCAAAAGAGTTCGCCAAGAAGCCAGCCTAATGAAAGTTATGTCTCGCAGTATGCCGACAGGTCGCCCCACAACAAGATTCGGCTTGTCTTGAGGCCGCCTCGACTCCGGCTGGAGGCAGTCGCCTTGGGGTCTCAAGGCGGCTCTTCGCCTTGGGTCTTGAGGGCTTAGTCCCGATGTTTTGAAAGGTCTATGGATCGGGTTGTCACCCCGCGTGGCCCATTACTCCGACAAGAGTCCCCAAGTCGGTGAGGCGCCGAGGGCAACATGCCGAGGTACCTCAGCCATCCTTTAGTAGAAGAATCTGACTCGCTTGTTGCCTTCATCTTGAGCCGACTAGCTGGAGTCGGCTCTGTGGGGGCCGCTTGCTCCTCAAAGGTTTCAAGGTCATGGGCGGGGATCCACCCGATAAGCCGTGCAGTTCATTGCGGCCCCGCCACGTGACGCCACGCGCAGCAGGCTGCCGCTCCACGCGGCAGACAAGACAGGCCCGTCAAAGGGGGTTTCGCCACTGTCGCACCTTGGCGCGGGCGGATCCGCTGCGTCAGGCGGCGAAAGGTTTCCGCCGCTATCGCAAGCCAGAACGCCGCGGGTTAAATCGGGCGTGGGGACGGGCGCAGCTTAATCCCACGCCGCCGGCTTCTCGCAGCGCTATAAGCAGGCAGGGGAGGGGGCCGACGCCGCGCACCCACTCTTCCCAGCCTTCGCTTCGCTTGTTTTCCTCCTTGCCTTCGCCATTGCTGAACCTGCCGCCGCTGCGAGATGAGCTCCTGCGCCGCCGCCCCACTGCAAGCCGGGCGCAGGGATGGTCATCGACGACTTACATCATCGAAGCTCGTTAAACGCGCCGCATCCCCGCAGCCACCTAGTGCGGACTCTGCGCCGCCACGGAGGGTGAATCACGCCGGCGCCGAGGAGAGCGAAGCGGGTCATATTCCGCCGCACCCATGCGTATTAGGCTGCCGGCGAACGCTTCTTCCGCTGTTCCTTGAGTTCTTCGGCCCACCGCACCACCTCACCCAAACACGGTGGTGCTCTGGCCGCTTTCGCATCCTCGCGCGAGGGCTTTCTTACGCTTCCCCACCATCGAGCTGTGGGGGAATTCTTCCGCTAAGCTCGGAACCCACGCCGCCGCGGCCGCTCAGGCGTGCACGCTCATCGCCATGAGGAGGCCGTGCCCGAGAACCCTTCCCTGCCATCCTCATCAAGTCGGTGAAGATGTGGCAGCGACGCATTTATCGTTAAGAACGCCGCCGAGGGCGATCGGGTCAACTTGCCGCCTTTACGTGGCCGGGCGAGTTGGCGGGTCGACTTCTGGTCCCATCGGGCCCGGACGCTGACTCCGCAGTAACGCCGCCAGTCGCACGACCTGCGGATGACGCAGTCGGAGGGTTCGACTGGGCGGACTTGCTGGCCGCTTCATGGCGCGCCGGTCCTTCTTCTTCAAGGCCGACTCATCCGATCGGCTGATGAGCGCCGCCGAGACCCTAGCCGTGCTCCAAAGACATGCCCCGCCGGAGGTGGTGGAGACGGTGAACTTCCGGTGAACTGCGCTCCCCACGGAGGAATGGCAGTTCGGCAAGGAGCCGATCGCCGCCAACCCCTGCCTGTGGTAAGTCATCTTTGCTTCTATTTCTTCTTCACCAATCCGCTCTAATTTTCCTTGGTCCTTTCCGATTCAGAACCTCATGCAGCCTCGGCCGATGCTGGGCCGCTCATGAATTCGCCCACGATCGGGCGGAGAGCGACGCCATTTAATTCGACTTTGGGGGGTGGCATGGAGACCGACGCCGAGGGAGGAGGAGGGCGACTTCAGGCCACTGACTGGCCCGACGACGATGACGAAGGAAGTCCTCGCCGCCAGAAAGCCGCCATCCAGCGCTGAGTTCCTCCGCCGCCTTGGGTGGTCGCAGAAGGCCGGCCGGGCCGAGTCTCCAAAGCGGCTGCTAAGAAATTTAGGGGACGGCCGCGACCCAGCGAAGAGGCGGTCGCGAAGGCTGACTGCCTGCAAGGAAGTGAAGAAGCCACCGCTGGTCTCCGTAGTACTTTTTATTTTGTCTTGTTTTCTTCTCGTCCGCCCTATCCAAGTCTTTACATGTCTATTTTCATCCGCCCTCACCTTGAGAGGGTCGCCTCGGCTGGGGTCGGCGGAGACGCCCGCCAATACCTGCAGGTTGATCTCGCGTCAGCCCGGGAGGCAACGGAGCGGAATGTGCAGGAGAAGCATGACGAGGAGGAGGCCGCCTGGCCGGAGAGGCGGAGGCTGAGAAGGCGCGGCTCCGCCGTAAGAAGTTGGAGGAATTTGAAGCGCTGCTGCGTGCAAGGCAGCCGAGGAGGCCAAGGCCTGGGCCGGGCTGCTCGCCACCCCGCTGAGTTTCGCGCCACCGCCGCCGGAGTTCACGGGCAGCTCGGAGGGAGTCGGTGAGGTCTCACACGGAGAAGGAAGGCGGCGAGGCCTCCTTATCAGGCACGGCATTACCACCCCGGCCGCCCATCACGGGTCCGAGAGCGCCGAGGCAAACAGCCGGGCGGATCCACCTCAGACGACCGACCGACGACGAGGCCGCATGAGCTGCTTCTTCAAGTCGCCGCCAAATGACGCCGCCTTGAGAAGGCGATTTCGCACTGCGGCTCTTTGAGACCGCGCCGCCAGCTCGCTATTCTCGACGCCGAGGCGATAAGCGCGCCCATTAGGTGGGTGCGAGGAGGCGGCATGGGCCCGCTGAACACGGGCGCTCGACGCCCAGCGGTTGCGAGCTGAGGGCGACGCCATCCGTAACCTTCCAAGGCGCACTGCATCGCGATCCGCAGGCGGGTATGTTTTTTTTGAACTTTTTCTTGTTTTCTTCGGCGCCGCCAGCACCCACTTGGTGTAGTCCCCGGTTTCGGGCCGCTAATGAGCAGCGGCTCGAACTCTATTTATGCACTCTAAGTTTTTACCTTTGTCCGAAACTTTGTTGCAGGAGTATCACAACTCCGCCACCGCCTTCAACCGCAACGTTGAGGAGCTGAGCAAGCGATCGCCGATTGGCGAGGAGCCGAGGTGAGTTTTCTGGGGGCGCGGCCAGCACTCAAGGGTTGTAGTCCTCGAGATTCGCCGATCACCTGGCAGTTGGGCCGATCTTCCGGCGACCTTCTTAGCCGACATCAAGGCCCTTCTTTTTTTATTCTTCAGAGGCCGCCACTTCGGCAGCAGCTGGGTATATTACCGCCGCCAAAGAGGAGGAGGAGGCGGCAGCCGCCGAGCAGCGCCGACCCGCTGGCTACGCACAGCGGAGCAGGGAGATGCTCAAGGCGGCGCAGACGAGGCGGAGAAGAAAGAGGCCGCTTCTCCTAGTCAATTTGAGAGCGAGCGCCTTCCGGACCGGCTGTGGAAGCGCAATCGACCGCTTCCACAAATCGAGGATATCGCTGATGGTGAGTTTGCTTTTTTTTGGTCGCCACTATGGGTCAGCCGACTCGTTTTTCTCAATTGCTACTTATTTTCTGGCGCATTCTTCCCGTCACACGCCGACGGCTAATCAAGCGATCGATGCCGATCGCAGGCGCTAAGGGCGGATGGTGCTGAGATCGCAGCCAACGCTTCGACCTTTGACGAGCAGCCCGAGCATTGAGGTTCGCCCGCGCCGCCCATCGGATGCCGCGCCGCTTCAGCGGTTTGCCGCCTGTGCTTATCGCTGCTCGTGGTCGGACATGCCGCCGTTCTCACAGACTTAGCTGGACCGCCGACCGGCCGGAGGTCGCGGGGCTGCCTTGAGGCCTAGAAGGGTTCTCGGGTTGGCCGGAGCTCGCCGAGTCTGGAGTTCGCTAAGGCGTGGTATCCGGCTAGATCTGACCGGCTGGCCGCTGCCCGCCGAGGCCCAGCGGAGTTGTTGGTCGCGGAGGACGCCTCGCCGAGGCGGGCGGCGATTGCCGACTACACGGGACACCTAGCGTTTCGCCCCTGAGCGGGCTGAGGACGTGTGGGAGGCACCGCTGAGTGGTTCGATGAACGGACTACGACGAGGACTCGCTGAGGTGATCGACTCCAGCCGAGGAGGAAGACGAGGCGGAGGAAGGAGACGGCATGGAGGCGCCAAGACGGAGCGGGCGACCAGCCTCAGCTCGACCGCTTAGCAACGAAGTCACGCCTGTTCGCCGGCCGCCGCCGAGACGATTGCCGAGATCCGGCCAGTCAGCTTTGCTGCCGACGCCGTTGCCGCCCGGCTTCCCCCCATCTGCCGCTTAGGCCGCACCTCGCTTTTTTATTTTATCTGCTTTGCTAGTCTTTAAAAGAACTTGTTAATTCAAGACAATTCCACCCGAGGGGTATATTCTAAACCTCTGTTCAAGATCCGCCAAGGGCCTAAGCTGTGTAAATATTATTCTAGTTTTATCCTTCCTTGCTTATTGCTCTTGTGGCTTTTTCCTTTGCCGCTTTCCCTTGGTTGCTTGCCCATCGGGCAACCGCCTCATGGATCGCTGCTCAGGTCGAGTATTTGGCTACTTTGAGAAGGCAAGTACTTGGCCATTTTTAGAGTCATTGCAAGTTATAGAAAGTGTTAATTACTTAAGAATCGGTTTACAAAACCTGGAAGCCGATTTGAACTATGTTTATGCTTTGGGTCCTTAGCCATTTTTTCGCAGGGCGCTGTTTTCCTTACTCCTGCCCACCAAATACGCTTCCCATGAGCTGGCTTCGATTGGAGACGGCTTAGGCACCGACGTTATTTGTCCTGACCGCAGAAGCATTTCATACCCCTGGCGGTGAGTCCCCGGCGGCCTAGTCGAGCCCTGCCAAATAGCGTGAACAACAAGTAACATACTCAAAGGCATAATTTTATCATACGTGATATCAAAGAAGGCAGCCCCGAGCTGCCTTTGGGCCCGGAGTCTTGGTACTTTAAACACAAAGGGTAGCGGGTACATATCGCATCAATCAGAAAATCCTTCTTGAGGAGATTCAGATTCCATGGCCGCTCCGCCTCTTTGCCGGAGTCGCCCCTCTTGCGTGTTCGGGCTTCGAGCGGCGTATCAGTAGTAGGAGCGCTGCTCAAAGACTTTGTCAGATGATGAATGGGCCTTCCTAAACGGAGTAGTTTGTGCTGGCCGGTTGTTCATGGATCAGTTTTACAAGGTCGCCCTTCAGGGAATGATCTTGGCTTGACCTTCTTATTGTAGTAGCGGCGCAGGCTCGCTGGTAGATGCCGGACCGGCCGAGTGCCATCACCAGCCCTCTTCCGCAGATCGACGACCGCCTCGACGCGCTTTTTCTGCTTCCTCTTCGTGTACATGGTGACTAGGGAGTCGAACTCTATATCCGCTGGGATGACGGGCTTTGGCAATCAGAGAGGAAGAAGGAGGAAGCCACTGATTTGTTTGGAGTCGCATGCAGACCAGAGGATCGGCCGCAACTCCTTTGCAATGAGCCGTAACGCTTCCAATGGTTCACCTACCGAGGCTTGATGCCAGCCAGATGAGGCCGCTTCGCCGCCTCCACCGCCGCTTGATCATGGATGGGCAACGACGAGTCCAATGGATGCCTTGCATCACAAGTAGAACGCTGCCAGGGCGCTTTGGCAAAATTTGTGCCATTTTCGGTGATGATGTTGTGTGGTACGCCGCATCGAGTCGATGGTGTCGCGATGAAAGTCACTGCGGTAGGACCATTCAGCTTGATGTGTTTTGCTTTATCCACTTGGTGAACTTGTCCACCGCGACAAGTAAGTGAGTTAGCCGCCTGCCATTTTGAATGGTCCCACCATGTCCAGCCCCAAACAGCAAAGGGCCAAAGATGGGGATAGTCTTGAGGAAGCCGTTGAAGCGGTTGGAGCGGAACAACCGGCACCCCTTGCATTTTTGAACTAATTCCTTGGCCTCTTCTAGGGCGGTCGGGCCAGAAGAAACCGTGTCGGAAGGTTTTGGCGCATTTGTGCTCTTGAGGCTGCATGATGGCCGCACTCGCCTCGATGGATGTCTTCGAATTGCTGGCCTTGCTCGATTCGGACGTGAGCGCCGGTAGACACCAGTGACGCTGCGCCGACCAGCTCTCTATTGACTATAGTGTAGGTGACGCCGGCGTTGTACTTGCCGAGCCAAGGTCTCATCGGTTGGTAGCTCGCTTACTAAAACTTCAGGATAGGCTGGCCCATGAGGGTGCCGCTATTTCTTCATCGCCAATACCGCTACTTGGACGAGGGCAGCTGGGCTAGAGGCGGTGTTGAGTCCAGCAGCTTGCTGGGTTGAAGAAGTCTCCGGCCGACCGGGCGCAGCCCCGGCCGAGTAATCGAGTTCGCAATGGTCGCCGAATCCTCGGCTTCTCGTCCCCGGCCGGCTTTCAACGCCGTGTTCTTGGGGGCGCTCGCAGGATTCTTGTGCTGCTCACGAGGCTTTGGAGTCGATCCACTTCTTCGGGGAGCCAGCCGCAAAATGGAGTCTAACTCGGTGACGGCTTGATGATGGCTTGAGGAGGCGTCAAGGGCGACGCCGATGGTATTGCCTCGCGGATGGAGCCGATTCTGCGAGGGTGTCCGCTGGTCGTTGTTGTTTCTGGCACGGAGGAACTCGTGATCCTCAAAAATATCCACTCACCGCTGTACCAGAAACGGTAGCTCGCCATGTTTGCATCTTTGGTGTCCCACGCCGAAGACTGTTGACCACTAAGTCGGAGTCGCCATAACACAGTGATCCGCTAATGCCAAGCTCTTTTTGCGCCGGAGCTCGCGGAATGAGCGCCAGATTCGGGCGACGTTGTTGGAGGCGGCGAAATGGATCTGCAGCGGTGATTGAGCTTGTCGCCTTTGGGGAATTGAGGACCACGCCAGCCCTCCAAGCCCGCACATCTTGGAGCCATCGGCGCATCCGCCAATGGTGGAGTCGGGCGCTGGCGGCAGTATCGGTCTCGCCCAACACGAGGTGGAAGTCGGCCATGCTTGTGACTTGAGGGTTGTGCGGGCTGGAAATAGATGGTGTAGGGGGCCAACTCTATGGCCCATTTGGCCACCGCCAGTAGCATCACGGCTTCCAATGATCTCTTAGTGCCGGCAGGTAACCACGGTGATTGGATGCTCTTGAAAGTAAGGCTTCAACTTCTTGGCGGCAAAGTGCACGCCAGTATATATCTTTCTGGTAGTGGGGGTAGTTCTCGCTGGAGGTTGACAAGACTCGCTCAGTAATATATCGGTCTCTAGATGTAGCACCTTGCCTTCCTCCTTATGCTCAACTACACGACCAACCGACTACCCCGCTGGTGGCGGCAATATACAGGAGCATGGGCCTTTGGAGTCGGAGCCGCCGCACCGGGGGAGTAGTCAGCATTTTCTTCAACCGAGAAAAGATTCGTCCCGCTTTGAGTTCCATTCAAGAAGGTGGTCTTCATGATCTCGGCACAGAGGAAGAGTTTCGCCCAGCCGATCGATGAATCGGCTGATGGACGCCAAGCAGCGGGTGAATTTTTGCACATCTAGCAATGGCGGGTACTTCCATCCTTTCGATCGCTTTGATCTTCACGGGTTGCACTCTATGCCACGCTCGCACACCAGGAAGCCAAGGAGCTGGCCGACGGGTATCCAAGACGATTTCCGGGTTGAGCTTGATCCGGAATCGGCGCAGATTTTCAAAGGTCTCCTTGAGATCTTCCAACATCGCTCGCCTCCGCCTTCACCACTCACGTCCGCCCACGTAAACGCATGCGCTTCTGCCAAGCTGCTTGAGGAGGCACTTTTATGCAACGCTGAAAGGTGGCGCCAGCATTCCTCGTCGAACGTCATGCGTCGCAGCGGCTATTCCAAACGGGCGTGATGAAGGCGGGTCTTCAATCTGTCGGCCGGTTCAGCTTGATCCGTGATATCCTGAATATGCATCTAAGAAGCTCAACAGCTCGTGATCCGGCCGTGGAGTCTATCACCGATCAATTCTTGGCAAAGTTTAACGTGTCCTGGGGCAGGCTTTGTTGAGGCTTGTGTAGTCAATACACATCCGCCAACGCTTGTTCTTCTTTAGTACCAAGACCGGGTTCGCTAACCACTCGGGAAGAACACTTCCATGATGAAACCGGCCTGCAGGAGCCGGGCTATCTCTTCTCCAACAACTCTTCTTTTCTCTCCGACAAAGCGGCGCAAGGGCTGCCCGACGGCTTCACATCAGATCGGGACATGTAACTTGTGCTCGGGCGAATTCTGGCCGGTACACCTGGCATGTCTTTGGGGATCATGCGCGAAATGTCCCGATTCTCACGGAGGAAATCGACGAGCTCGCTTTTCCTATTTGTCTGTCGAGGTTTGCACCCACGACAGCAGATTCTCCGGGTCCAAGGGTATCTTCTGGTCTTTGGCCGGGTTTGAACAAGCCCTCGCCTTCGACCTCTGGGGTCGGGCGACATCTTCCGCTGCTTGCCGCCATTGCCACAACCCGATCAAGGAGCCGCTTAGCTGCGACATTAGGACTCGCCAGCCGATCGCTTTCACCTGCACAGCGGACGATTTTCAGTAGTCGCCAGCCACGGTCGAATCCCCTTGGTACTTGGCATCTTCATCTTGAGGTAGGCGAGTGGGGACTGCCATGAACTTGGCCAGTAGCAGTGTCGGCCAAGGCAGCATGGTAGGGGCTTTCGAGGTCCACCACTTCGAACCGTGACCGCTCTCGGCGGAAGTGATCTTTGTCCCCAAAGAGGACGCTCATCGTGATCTTGCCGATCGGGTGAGCAGTGAGCGCTGTACAATTTCGTGGAATAAAGTCCGCCGTGCTAAGCGTTCTCTCGCTGATTCCTAATCTCTCCATTGTATCCTTGTACAGATGTTGATGCTGCCTGCCCGCCTCATCGCAAGATCATGAAGCGAGCCGCCCGCCTATCCGCTGGTAAGGGTGGCTCCTAAGACCAAGGCGAGGGAGCCCGGATTCGCATCACCGGGTGATCATCTCGCTACAACTCGATAGGTTTCTGACCATTGCATGAATTTCGACTATCCGACGCCGCATTCACTTCTTGCCGCTATTGCCGCCGCGGCGCGATCGCCTGGCCACACCGGTGAACACCACGTGAGGCACCATGCTCTTCGGGTACTCGTTTGTACTACGCCGACCGGCCCGACAGGGCCGTCAAGCGGTGGTGGAGGAGGCGGCCCACACTACTAGAAAAACCCTACTAATGGCGCGACTTATTATGGCTATTAATGGCGATCTGTGCAGCGCCATTAATAGCACGCTTATAGTATTTGATACTAATGGCGCACCACCGGGTGCGCCATTAGTATCAGGACTAATGGCGCACTCATGTATAGCCCACGGTGCGCCATTAGTATCAGATACTAATGGCTACATTACAGAAGTGCGCCATTAGTAACATTTTTTTCAATTTTTTTTAAATTTTTTCAATTTTTTTCAATTTTTTTCAAATTTTTTTTATTTTTTAATTTTTTTTTCAATTTTTTCTTAATCTCAGCTCACTATGGCTTAATCTCTAGGTCAATATGCTTAATCTCAGGTCAAATCGCACTGTGGTCAAACTTCCTAAAGGTCACCCATCCTCACACTACTCCAGCCCAAGCACGCTTAACTTCGTAGTTCTATCCAACCTCAAAGAACAGCTCACTTCACAGCACTTGTTGATATATCTAGCATATCAACTCAAGTATACCTTATTGATGTTCAGGACTTTGTTCATGTTAATGACTATGATGAAATTTTGAAAAATATTTCAAACTTCTCGATCATATTACGTATTATTTTTTGAAAAAAAATTCAATTTTTTTTTGAAATTAGTAATTTTTTTTCTGTTACTAGTGGCGCACCACATCCACGGTGCGCCACTAGTAAGTTTGAAATTTTTTGAATTTTTTTGCCGCTAGATCTTGAAAGCCCCGTAACTTTTTTCTGTTAGGTTTTTGGGGATTTTGAAAATGTTTAACGGGGTTCCCCTTGTTAAATTTGAATGTAACTTTTCGAGTAGATGATTCTCGAGAGATTTTGCAAATGAAGTCGAAATTCATATTTGCAAATTTTCCCAACAACTAGACCACATATCACATGGGAAACTTATTTTCTTTTATTTTTTTGACATTTTCATCATTTTCTTTTATTTTTTTTAAAACTGAAAAGGCGATCCACGTGGGGTGCATTCGTGAAGGTACAAGTTACTAATGGCGATGCATGGAGAGGTGCCATTAGTAGGTTGAACTACTAATGGCGTTATTTCTCCCACGGTGCCCACATTGTAATCTGGCCACCTTCCACCGACGACGTGGAAGGTGGAAGGTGGCTGTGTTACTAATGGCGCATATGGGTAGTGGCGCCATTAGTAGTTGTTCAACTACTAATGGCGATTTACTCGCGGTGCGCCATTAGTAGTTTTGAAAAACAATAAAAAATGATATTTTTTTGATTTTTTTTTAAAAATCTTATAATGGCGCACCAGCTGAAAGTGCGCCATTACTAAGTTAAATTAGTAATGGCGCACTACCCAAGGTGCCATTAGTAACAAAAAATTTTCTTATGTTTTTTTCTCAACTACTAATGGCGCACTACACACCAGGTTCGCATTAGTATTATATACTAATGGCGCACCGAGACATGGTGCGCCATTAGAATATACTAATGGCGCACCACATCACAGGTGCGCCATTAGTAGCCATTCCATCTATAGCCCTTTTTGTAGTAGTGCTAGCAGGCGGAGGAGGGACAAGGCCGTCTCCCTTGGCGATCCTGGTGAGCCAGTGGCACTTCTGGGTGGTGTCATTCGATGGCTTCGCACCGCTATGGAACTTGCAGGGTCCATCCAGAGTCTGCTCGTAAGAGAAGGCCGGCAGCCGCTTGGACTTGCCGCCTTTTCGCTGGCTAAGGTGGAGGCTTCCTCCGTTGCTGGTTCGATTGTCGCCACCTGCCGGCTATTGGAAGTCGGGGCATGGGCCTTTGCGCCAGGATCATTCTGCTGTTGTCGCTGATCGGGCGCCGCCACCGGAGTTCTCGGGGAGCCCGAGGAGCCACCTGCCGGGCCGTGACCGACTTCCGGCCCACTTCATGGATGAGTCACCGTGGAGTACTTGTTCGCTATGATCAGCAGCTCGCCGAGGGTCTCCGGGCTTGTCGACAGAGCTTGTGCTTGAGGAGGGTGCCTTCTCTCGCACCCGCGTGAAGTACTGATTGCTCGCACCTCATGCACTCGCAGAGTTCCGTGAGCTCGCCCAGCAGGCGTGAGGTAGTCGCGAGTAGACACGCTGGGGCCTTGCACACACAAGGAAAGCTGGAGAGGCTTGGGAGGTCGCCAGGCGTGCTTGTGAAGTTGCGGACGGAAGGCCTCGTGAAGTCGACTCCAGCTGTTGATGCTGCGGGCTTCAAACTGTTCAACCATGTCCAAGCCGCGCCTGGAGCATGCGGGAACATACTTACTACGGTAACGCACTTGTTGCCGTCATTAGGCCGACGGGCCGTGGAGTAGTCCACCAGCTAGCCCGCTTCACACGAGCCTGTGTATTTGGGCGGTCTCGTGAGTGTGAATCTCCGGGAAGGGCTCGCCTCGATGCGAGGTCCGAACAGGGCGGGCCTAACTCGCCTTCTTCTTCCAGCCAGGGATCGTGGAGTCGCCGATCCGGTGGCGGGCGCGCTTTCCGGGATTCTCGCGGCGTCAAGGCGGTCGCCGAGTCGGATGCTCGACGGTGGCGGGAGACTCGCTTTCTCTCGGGGAGGAGGAGGCAGATAGTCGCCCCGCCGCTTCCATCGCTTCGGCTGCCGCGGTTTGCGCTGCTACCGATGGAGATGTGAGTTCGCTATGGCTGGTAGCCGGATCTTGTTTTTTTCCACGGACGCCGCCAGCCAGCGCCCGAGACGCCGCCTTGATCTCGACGGGAGGCAAGTCGCCGTGTTGTCGCCGCGGGCGCCTGTGGCAGCCGGTTTGCCTGCGCAGCAGCCGTGGTCGAGGAGCTGCTGGACTTGCTCCGTCATCGCGCACTCCGGCCGGTTATCCAGCTGCACCGCCGCCGGTGGGCGGTGCGGATGTTCTCTCGCTGGCGTATGCATACGGGCGATTGGCCCCAAAGAGATCGGCGGTGGTTACGCCAAGGTTGCTGGACCGCGCTTAGGCGGCTAGGCCTGGAGCCGGGCGAGCCGCTTCACGCCGATCCATCTCGCTGGTAGGCTTCGACAAGCGCCTCATGCTTGTCGCTTCGCAGCGCCCACGCAGGAGCTGGAGGCGGCGCGCCCGCCGCCCCAGCGCGGTGTCTTCCGGAATGGGGGGCCAAGTCTTGCGTAATCCGCCACGAGAGGGTCACGGAAGCCCTCGCCAAGGCTCCGCCGACCGGCGACGCAGCACCTCCGCGGACGGTAAGCTTCCGCCACTCTCCGCGATGGAGCGGCTCGTCGAGACCACCACGCTGGGGGAACGCCGAGCGACGCGGCTGCCGAGTTTACCAGCATCGGGTCGGTGGAGCCTACGGACTCAGGTCGGCGGCGGCTGCGCCGGGCGGCGTGGAGCTGTCGAGGAGGCCTCGAGGAGGTTTCGGGCCGCCTGGGCTCGTGTCGGATGCAGGTCACGGAGAGGCGAACTCGCCAAAAGTTGGCAAGGCAGCTCGCCACGCAGGCGCACTTCAGCGCCATGCTGTCAAAGGCCGCACAGACCTGCCTCAAGGCGTGCCGGGCTGGCTGCGGTCGGCCAGGAGGAAGAGGGTTCCTGCCCGCAGCAGGTGTCTCCTGACGGTGCACCCGGCCCCATGGTGGGCGCCAAATGTCGAGGGTTGGTGCGGCATATGCCAAAGGATGGCTTATCATGGAGGGGGCGAGAACATCGCCGGTGCCTGAAACGGGATGAGGCGAAGACATGCACGCCGGGCGATCTTACCCAGCTTCAGGGTTCTCCGAGGAGATAACACCCTCATCGCGCCCTCATGGGTCTCCGCATGATCACTATGGCAAGGTGAGTACAAGATTGCTCCTTGAGCTGTTCGGGTGAGGATGGAGAAGGGCACGGCTAGCTCTTTCTTCCTCTATGTGTGTGTGTCAAACTACTAGGTTCCAACCTTTAGATGGGTGCCCGGTGGTTTAGATAGGCCTCATCTCGGGGTACATGGTACGGCTGGGCGCTGGTCCCAGCTGTCGGCCCTTAAGTCGCCGCCTTTCCCGCCGACTGGGCCACCGACTATTGGGCCCCACCGATGGTCCAGCAAGGGGCCACAGCCTTGTCCTCCAGGGCGGGTCTTGCCGGGCGCGGGTCATCAGAGCTGCTTCCTAATGACGCGAGCTTGTCGGGTCATGGCAATAAAAGTTACATACCGGGCGGGCGATCATCGCTACATTCCATGTCTCTGCCTCGGTTAATGGCGATGGAGCCCGAGGGAGGGGCCGCCGACTCAATGGGTCCGCTTTGGGGCGCTCGCTGTTTTTCAGACTTCCGCCGACAGCGGGGTCCTACCGCCCTTCGGTCGTGGTAAACAGGCCATCGTGGGTACAGGAATCTGCCCACGGTGTCGACGTTGGGTCATGGCGGGCAACAGAATGTTGCCGCCCGGACGGAGATCTCCATCGGTATGGCGCTCGGGCTATGCTCGCTATTTATGAGCGGGATGGGACGGCCGCTGGCCGCTTTATCCCGGCCCTGCCGTGAGTCCGCCAGGTGAGGTGGAGGATATGCGGGCCGACTCGTGAGCCGCTTTCATCGTCGCTGGCTTGGAGTCGGCTTGTCTTGAGGCCGCCTCGACCTCGGCAGGAGGGGGCATTCACACTGCCGCCGACTCTCGTAAGGCGTGCTCTTCGCCTTGGGGTCTTGAGGGGCGCAGTCTACCCCGATGTTTTGAAAGGTCTAGGGGCTCGGGTTTGCCTACCCGTGGCCCATTACTCCGACAAAATCCTATGCGCGTAGGGGTCTGGGCCCATCGCCCATTGCACACCTGCACATTGCGTACACGGCCGGAAGCAGCACTCTAGCCCCTTAATACAAGCTCGAGCCACGGTCCACACGCGGCGCTGCCGCCGGGCCGACGCCAAAAAGAGCTTCTACGATACCACGATGCCGGGTTGCCCATATCTTGTCCCACATGGCGTTAGTGCATATAAGGTCAACGACCCAACTCCAGATCAAATACCAAGATCTCAAGTTTTATTATTATAAAGTAACCACGTGACACCGACTCAGTGGCTAGGCCCACCTCTCCTAGGTGGTCTCAACCTGCCCCTGCCGCCTCCGCCACAAAGTAATAAACAAGTCATGAGAACCCGGGCCCACTTTCTACCGGGATGGAGCCACCTGCCCTTCAGCCCCCATCTCCTAACAGATTATAAGTAATGTAACAAGATAAAGTATATAATATATGCCCGTGATCACCTCCCGGGTTATCACGCCCAAGAGTATAGCATGGCGATGGACAAGAGTGTAGGTCCATCGATGGAACACTAGCATCCTATACTAATCATTTAGGATTGCGTAAAGGTAACAATCAGAGCAACAATGACAAGCTATGTAGCGAATAGATTAACCGAAAGTAGTAACATGCTACAATAATCTAATGCAAGCAAGAGATGTATGAATAGGTGATATCTGGTGATCAAGGGGGGGGGGGCTTGCCTGGTTGCTCTGGCAAGGAGGGGTCATCGGTGACGTAGTCGTAGTCAGTTGCATCAACATCGGTCGCGGGGTCTACCAGAAAGAAGTAACGGAGGGGGAACACAATAAATAACAAAGCAATCAAAGCATCACAAAGTATAAGACGGCAATACGCGGAGCTAGGGGTGACCTAACGCAGTACTAGGAGCTACCGGCAAAGGGGGAAATATCCAGGAAAGTATCCCCGGTGTTTCGCGTTTTTGGACAGATGAACCGGAGGGGGAAAGTTGTGTGTTCGCTATGCTAGGGATATGTGACAGACTAACGGACCGTGTATTCAGATTCGTCTCGATTTTTTGAGCAACTTTCATGTATAAAGTTTTTCGATCCGAGCTATGGTTTTTTTACATTATTTTTCAAAGTTTTAATTATATTTTTGGAATTTCTTGATTTAATAATAATTTGAGTTGACAAAGTCAATTTGACTGGTGAGAAGGGAGAGGGTATGGCCCACATGTCATAGGTTGTGCCTAAACAAATAAATAAAACTAACCTAATTAAATGGGACCCACGTGTCATAGGGTAGCAACTAAATTAACTAGCACTAATTAGTTCCTAAACTAATCTACAGAGGGCCGGCCACACATCCAGCCACGAGTGTGTTGCCATGGCCTACACGCATGGGCGCAAAATAACGGTGGCCATGACCATTAGCAGTAGTAGCAAGCAACAGTGTAGTAGCAGGAGTAAGCAGCAGTAGAGCAACAAAGGCAAGAGCAGCAAAGAACTCAGCCAAGAAGGCGAGGCATCGCGGCGGGCGGCAGCAGCACAAGAGCAGCAGGTACAGGCAGCGGGCGACAACACTAGCGCACGGGAGAAGCAGGAAGAGCAGCGCAGCAGCGAGCGGGAGTGCGTGGGCCAGCGTAAGCGCGCGCGCGAAGGGGCGAGCAGGCCAAGCGTGGAGCAGCAGCGGGCGCGGGGTATCGGCGGCAACAGCTGACCCCAGCGATGGTGGCAACAACGATAGAAGGCGGGGGGCGAGGCCGTGGCGCGCACGTGCATGCTCGCCGGCGACGGAGACGGTGCGGGAATGAGCTCCAAGCCACCAAACAGAGCAGTGCGAGCTCCTACGGAACCAACGCGAGGCGTCGCACCGATCCATGCAACGGGTGCAAGCTGAGGCCGACCAAAATGACGACTACGACGAGCTAATGCGGCGGCCGGAGCGGATCTCACGGAAGGGCGGCAAGATAACGAGAACGACACCTAGAGGAAAGGGGGATCACGGAGCTCACTGTGATGCCTGGGGAAGACTCGGGATTATCGGAGGCGCACGGATCGACGCGTCAAACGGCGGCGACCGAAGGTTGAAGATGGGTCGATCCCGTTGTTGCAGGGCTCCCCGGCGTTGTGTCGGTGTAGCAGGAGACGTAGACGGTGGATGCAGTTCTTCTGGACACGAAGATGCGGCAAACGATGGCCGATGGTCGCGTATGGCGTACGGCACGGGCATGGCAAGGCTGCAGATTTGTAAAAGGGAGGAGGAGAACAATGTGAGGAAGGGGAATGGACGTGCTAGGGTTCTCCAGGGGGTCGGGGTGGGCTATATCCAGTACTGGGAGGCAGCGGATGGCCGGCACGTGGAGGATCCACGGCGGGGAGGCTGCGCGAGCGGCCGCCGAGCTCCCTGTGTGAAGTAGGAAGGAGAAGGCGGCCTGGTGGGCCGGGCTGGTGGGCCAGTTGGGCCAAACGGCCTAGGGGGGGTTGGTTTCTTCTTTCCTTCATTTTCTGTTTTATTTTCCTTTTCTTTTGTTGTTACATTTTAGTTCCTCTTTTATTTTAGTTTTATAAACTATAAAAAGTATTCCCTAATTTAGTGTTAATAAATACGCTACTGCCAAATAAGTTTGGGCAACTAAACAAAATAGTTTAATATTTTGTTTATTGTAAAATGCATTTAACTAATAGTTTTGCTACTGTTTATCTATTCTTCTGCACTCAAATATTTCTACTACAATGTGGTTTCTCCACCATAACTACTTATGCTTTATTTGGCACAACCCGAACATTGTAGTTGCAATATTTGTAAACCTTTATCGTTTGACTTAAATTCAAATTCGAGTTTGACTCGGTTTTGAACTAATGCGAGATTAACAACAGTAATCATGGTGACGTGGCATCATTAACGTCTGATTACTGTAGCCTAATTATCCGGACGTCACAATTCTCCTCCACTACAAGAAATCTCGTCCCGAGATTTAAGAGGTAGAGTAGGGGGGAGTCTGGTTACAAAATTCTAACGGACCTTCTCGGTCTTGGTTGCTTTTCTCAAAGAGGTCAATCCACTATGTTGATGTCTTCATTCCTCTTCTTCATGTCATCATGATGAAGTCGACATCCTTTCTTCAGAAACTCCATCGTACTTATGAAAGAATAAGGGGGTATTCTAGGAGAATGGAGCTCTGCAAGGTTGACTATGTGTTAGATAACACCGGGGAAGGTGGCGGAAAGTAACTCTGGAATTGAAAATTAAGAAAATAGCAAGAGCAATATAAAGAGGTATCATGGGAAGTTTCAAGCGGGCAGGCAATCGTTCTATGCCTGAAACAGAGTGTGAAAGGGGTTCGGAGCAACCGGAATAAGTATTGTGTTTCATACCAGAAGTGATGATCTCCGGAAGGTGGCTTGTGAATTACATACAAAGACAAGCGTGAGGGATAACTTTGGAAACAGGCGGTGTCAGGAGAGTCTGGTTTAGATCCTGTGGAACTGTGGGTTATGGGCCCACCATGTGGGTTAAAAGTAGGAAGGGCGCTGACTACTCGCACAGCCATAATAGCAAGGCAGGTCAAAGGAGAGCCCGTCAGTTATGTTGGCAACAATGTTGGTACCAAGGGAGAGGGGCGAAGAGAACCATTTTCCTACTCGTTGAAACGAGGCGGACCAACAGGCAAAGTTCTCGTCCATCGATGGTTACCGGAATGTCATCAACAATAGAAACAGGATCTTGCTGACAGAATTGTACACCGACGTGTTTACATAAGCAGGAGAATACTAGTGCTTAGATCATATAGGTCACAAGAAAGGTTAAACCAAACAATGGAAAGGAAAATATGATTATCAGATTAAACAGAACAATGGAAAGGAAAATGTGTTTAAACACATATTTCAGGGGTATATCCTTCCCAAGGACAAGCAGAGCATGATATCCGTGGCAGGATATAATGTGGAAAACCCTTTAGGTAAGGGGAGAGAAATTTCATGACAATAACCATGCAACGGTGTTTGGATAATTGAGCAAGGAATATTTAGCATTGGGCTTCAAATGTTCTTGCTAAAAATTGGAGTACCACAGACATGCTTCGAGATATCATTGACATGGTCATCAAGTAAGGTTCAGAATTTGGATGCATGAAGGATCCATTAGGAACAACTTGTATAATAAGTTTTACAATTTCCTCATGGAAGAATGGATAACCTTGCTAAAAGGAAGAACTTATAACAATAGGCCCTCCAGCCAGGTGTGCTAGGCATGACATCACCTTACCGGGTCATATAAAGACCAACGTTATAACTCTTGGAAAATGCATCCCAACCATCATATTTGACCAGGATTCATATCTGATTATTGTTAGGATATCTCAGACTCAGGATGCCTGAGAAGAAGAGGTGCAACACAATTGACGAGATGACATTATATGATTCTCGGGAAATGAACTATGGAAGCGAGTTCCGAACGAGGATGAGGAGGTGGCTGATGGACTCAGCGATAATTCAATGTGGTATCCAAAAAAGATGGATATCCACAATTATGTGAACAAGGAGATAACATTTGTCAGATCAAATGGTATCATGATGTATGCTCGAGGAAAACATACACCATTAACCATTGGTTGAATGGTGCACCCATAATATGGGCTTAGGTAGCATGATCAATGTTCAAAATGGTGATCCAATAACCAACGGTCTAAGAATGAAAAATCGACCAATAACTTCAAAGCAATAGGGTTGCTAGAAGTTTTGAATTCGCACATCATAGTACAATTGTCGGTTTTCCGGTTAGAAACAACACGGGGACCAAGAGATGAATGTAGATAGCGAGAAGTATCACTGTACCAAGAATTCTTAGGAGGTGGAGCAATCCTCACAACATTCTTGATACAGAAGACAATAATACTACAAGGTAGAACATAACCTAAGCCAGGTAGCAAGGAAATCAAGGCACATGACAAAACATGAACAAGTTTGTGTTGGGGGAAGGCAAAAATGTTGTCGATGATAACACAATCATCGAGGGGCAAGGATGATATTTCTCATCATGAATGCAATTGATATCCTGGAAGAGCTCAGAATGCTGATGATGATCATGACAAGTTTTGTCGAGAGGCTCCACGAAGAAGAAATCGAACAACGACTACATCAAGCAAAAAGACTGATGCAGCGAAAGGTCACTGGAACCATGGATACGGCACCAACTCGGAACCAAGCTTGCTCTTCAAGGTGAAGCAAATGGACAAGGAAGATCGACGTAAGCCTAGCTCATCGTCAAAAGTTGTGCTCCAAGAATAAGGACCAGGTAGCACAGTTAAAATCATCATGGTAATGATATAGCCGATCAGGCTAGGAATGACGTGATCGAGTACAAACTCACAAGTAAAGAAGATTACTAAGAGTTGTTTAATTGCGACATGGACTCGATTCAGCAATCCGTGTCCTTGAGTGTTTAACAACTCAGAACGCGTGGAAAATTGGAATCTGTGAGAATGTAGTACTTGATGAAGAACTCATAAGAAGATATGATGTTCCGTGATAACCTTGAGATACCAGGGGGTAATACTCGACGATAGATCAAAGTAGAGGTTGGACTGGGGTATTGCTCTATAGAAGACAAGTGCTTACACTTGCACCGAAATGGTATTTAAAGGAGAACATGGTCGGAACCACGATTACAAAAGGCCAGATCCCAAATATAAGATGAACTTATACCAAGGAAATAATTTTAAAAGAAACTTCAATGAGAAGATGTACATCGTGTCCATGGGCATGAACAAAAAGTTCAAGGTCGACTCCCACTTCTCCAATGCACAACCTTTCATTCACTTCTCGCGTTCGATGAAGTTGTAGTGTTGAATTTTTATCTGGAAAAATACTAGAAGAGTACGGCTCGTGAAACTTTTGAGTTCACACATATAAAGGAAGGCATAGGTTCAACCCACCGGGGCATCGTGGAAACATATACCACAAGCTTCAATAGTAATTATCACCAGCTCGAAAACAGAGCATGGTTGGCCAAATCCGAGAATAGGATTTACCAATGGCATTATGTAGAGGGAACGAACTTCTCGAGATTTTTGTATACAAAGGACACTGTTGGATGATAATTCAACAAAGGATCCGATGGTCCATAACGGAGCTGATGTGAGCATCGACACACGATCAGAGGAAGAAACAATGCAAGGGCATTGGATTATAGAAACAACTGACTAATTCAAAGATCAAAGGTAAATGGATTATGATTTCAAATTCACGGGATCAGAAGCAAACGCTCTGATTAAGGATGGATAAGTTGAATAGACTTAAGAGTACAATCAACATCAATTTAATTGGTTGAGAACCAGCTCATGTTCAAACTGACGTCTGAGCCGAAAGGATGAATTATAGGATATGATTGAGGATTGCGAGCATTTGCAACTTATTGAATCAATGGGCTCAAAATGATAATGACAAGGGATGCCAATAATGATTACTAGACTTATGGGATTAACCATGATGCAAGCAAGGAAGAATTTCAAGAACAATAGGCTGCTCAGGAGTTTCGGAAGATCGAATGGTATTTCAAAGTCTTTTGTGAAACACATGAACAACTGGGAATGAGCGGACACTCAGTAAGTGCGAGGAATTACCCGTATGGGTATTAATGCAGAAAAGAGCTACAAAGTAGTAGACACAAAGGATTCTCAGAATATCGGAGAATTTTTTAGGGTATCAAGTAATAACAAGGGAAACTGGGTACAAAGGTATGAACGACAAGTGTAAGTAGTTATCCTTAAGGATTATCGATGGTCGGGAATAGCAAAAGCGGTGGTCACAAAGTCTCGAAAGAACATCAGAGAGTATCTTCGGAATTTTCTGGTGCAGCAGGGCGGTCATCTGTATTTAGGGGCTCTCTGGGTGGAAGCGATCACGAGATCCTAGAGTTAGAGTTAGTAAAATCATTTAACCCGGTTAGAAGAGAGATCAGAGTCCCAGAGTATAGGTCGAGGAATAAAAGATCCTAATACCACCAAATGGCGACGTGGGCCCATGGGCCGCACAGCCATGTTAGTAAAACAATTTTCATCGACTAGACTCAACTTCGACCAAGGAGTTTTAAATGGGGATTCCTACACGCAGTCGGCTCTGATACCAACTTGTGACGCCACCGATTCAATCATACACTAATCATGCACGTAAACATGTATGATCAAGATCAGGGACTCACGGGGAGATATCACAACACAACTCTAAAACATAAATAAGACATACAAGCATCATAATACAAGCCAGGGGCCTCGAGGGCTCGAATACAAGTGTTGGATCATAGACGAGTCAGCGGAAGCAATAGTATCTGAGTACAGACAGAAGAAACAAGTTTGCCTTAAGAAGGCTAGCTTAAACTAGGATACAGATCAAAAGAGGCTCATGCCTCCTGCCTGGGATCCTCCTAAACTACTCATGGTCGTCGTCAGCAGCCTGCACGTAGTAGTAGGCACCTCCGGTGTAGTAGGAGTCATCGTTGACGGTGGCGTCTGGCTCCTGGGCTTCAACATCTGGTTGCGACAACCAGGAAGAATGGAAAGGGGGGAAAGGGGGAGAAAAGCAACTGTGAGTACTCATCCAAAGTACTCGCAAGCAAGGATCTACACTACTTATGCATGGGTATCTATGTAAAGGGGTAATACCGGTGGACTGTGCAGAATGCCAGAATAAGAGGGGGATAGCTAATCCTATAAAAGACTACGCTTCTGGCAGCCTCCATCTTGCATCATGTAGAAGAGAGTACATGGTAAGTTCACCAAGTAGCATCGTATAGAATACTCCTACCCGGCAATCCTCTCCTCGTCGCCCTGTTAGAGAGCGATCACCGGGTTGTATCTGGCATTTGAAAGGGTGTGTTTTATTTAGTATCCGGTTCTAGTTGTGATAAGGTCAAGGTACAACTCCGGGTCGGCTGTTACCGTGGACACGGTTGTTCGAATAGATCAACTTCCATGTAGGGGTGCACCACATTACCCGACACGCTCGATCCCTCTGGACGGGCATACTTTCCTGGGTCATGTCCGGCCTCGGGAGATCAACACCCGCAGCCCTACATAGGCTCATCAGAGAGGTCAGCACGCCGGTCTAAATCCTATGTGCGTAGGGGTCTGGGCCCATCGCCCATTTCACACCTGCATGTTGCGTACGCGGCCGGAAGCAGACCTAGCCCCCTTAATACAAGCATGAGATTACGGTCCAATGCGGCGCGCCGCTCAGTCACCAACGTCAAAAAGAGCTTCGGCTGATACCACGACGCCGGTTGCCCTTATCTTGTCCCACATGGCGGTTAGTGCGTATAAGGTCAACGACCCAACTCAGATCAAATACCAGGGCCAGGCCCACCTCTCTCCTAGGTGGTCTCAACCTGCCCTGTCGCTCCTCCACAAAGTAACAGTCAGGGGCCGTCAGGAAACCAGGCCCACCTCTACCGGGATGGAGCCACCTGCCCCTTCAGCCCCCATCTCCGAACAGTATCATAAGTAATGTAACAGTATAAAGTATATAGATAAGCCCGTGATCACCTCCCAAGTGATCACGCCCAAAGAGTATAGCATGGCAGATGGACAAGAGTGTAGGGCCACTGATGGAACACTAGCATCCTATACTAAGCATTTAGGATTGCAGGTAAAGGTAACAATCAGAAAGTAACAAAGGACAAAGCTATGCAGCAGAATAGGATAAACCGAAAGCAGTAACATGCTACAATACTCTAATGCAAGCAGTAGAGAGAAGGAATAGGCGATATCTGGTGATCAGGGGGGGGGGGGGGCTTGCCTGGTTGCTCTGGCAAGGAGGGGTCGTCGCTGACGTAGTCGTAGTCAGTTGCATCAATGTCGGACTCGGGGTCTACCGGAAAGAAGTAATGGAGTGGGAACACAATAAATAACAAAGCAATCAAAGCATCACAAAGTATAACACGGCAATACGCGATGCTAGGGGTGACCTAACGTAGTACTAGGTGCTACCGGCAAAGGGGGAAATATCCGGAAAAGTATCCCCGGTGTTTCGCGTTTTCAGACAGATGAACCGGAGGGGAAAAGTTGCGTGTTCGCTATGCTAGGGATGTGTGACAGACGAACGGACCCTGTATTCGGATTCGTCTCGATTTTCTGAGCAACTTTCTTGTATAAAGTTTTCCGATCCGAGCTATGATTTTTTTATTAATTTTCGAAGTTTTAGTTATATTTTTGGAATTTCTAGATTTAATAATAATTCGAGTTGACTAAGTAAATTTGACTGGTCAAAAGGGAGAGGGTATGGCCCACATGTCATAGGTTGTGCCTAAATAAATAAATAAAACTAGCCTAATTAAATCGGACCCACGTGTCATTGGTAGCAACTAAATTAACTAGGACTAATTAGTTCCTAAACTAATCTACAGAGGGCCGGCCACACATCCATCCACGGGTGTGTTGCCATGGCCAACACGCATGGGCGCAAAATCACGGCGGCCATGACCATTAGCAGTAGTAGCAGGCAAAAGTGTAGTAGTAGGAGTAAGCAGCAGTAGAGCAACGGCGCAAGAGCAGCAGCAGCGCAGCGCAGCAAGCAGAGGCATCAGGCGGCGGGCGGCAGCAGCACAAGAGCAGCAGGTACAGGCAGCGGGCGACAGCACTAGCGCACAGGAGCAGCAGGAAGAACAGCGCAGCAGCGAGCGGAGTGCGTGAGCAGTGGCGAGCAGGCTAAGCGTGGAGCAGCAGCGGGCGCGTGGTATCGGCAGCAGCAGCTAACCCCAGCGGTGGCGGCAGCAACGATAGCAGGCGGGGGGCGCGACCGTGGCACGCACGTGCGTGCTCGCCGACAACGGACACGGTGCGGGAGTGAGCTCCAGGCCGCGAAACAGAGCAGTGCGAGCTCCTACGGAACCATGGGAAGGCGTCGCATCGATCCACGCAACGGGTGCGAGCTGAGACCAACCAAAACGACGAGCTAATGCGGCGGCTGGAGCGGATCTCGCGGAAGGGCGGCAAGAGAACGAGAATGACACCTAGAGGAAAGGGGGATCGCGGAGCTCACTGTGATGCCTGGGGAAGGTCCGGGGTTATCGGAGGCACGCGGATCGACGCATTGAACGGCGGCGACGGATGGTTGAAGATGGGTCGATCCCGTTGTTGCAGGGCTCCCCGGCGTCGTGTTGGTGTAGCAGGAGACGTAGACGGTAGATGCGGTTCTTCTGGACACGGAGATGCGGCGAACTATGGCCGATGGTTGCGTGTATGGCGAAGGCGGCGTCGTACTTGTGTGGGTGAGGAGGAGAACGATGCGAGGAAGGGGAATGGACGTGCTAGGGTTCTCTAGGGGGTCGGGGTGGGCTATATCAACTATGGGGAGGCAGCGGATGGCCGGCACATGGAGGATCCGCGGCGGGGACGCTGCGCGAGCGGCCACCGAGCTCCCTATGCAGTAGGAAGGAGAAGGCGGCCTGGTGGGCCGGTGTCGGTGTCAAAACCGGCGGATCTCCGGTAGGGGGTCCCGAACTGTGCCTAGGCGGATGGTAACAGGAGACGAGGGACACGATTTTTTTACCCAGGTTCGGGCTCTCTCGATGGAGGTAAAACCCTACTCCTGCTTGATTAATATTGATGATATGGGTAGTACAAGAGTAGATCTACCACGAGATCAGAGAGGCTAAACCCTAGAAGCTAGCCTATGGTATGATTGTTGTTCGTCCTATGGACTAAAACTCTCCGGTTTATATAGGCACCGAAGAGGGTTAGGGTTACACAGAGTTGGTTACAATGGTAGGAGATCTACATATCTGTATCGCCAAGCTTGCCTTCCACGCCAAGGATAGTCCCATCCGGACATGGGACGAAGTCTTCAATCTTGTATCTTCATAGTCCAGGAGTCCGGCCAAAGGTCATAGTCCGCTATCCGGACACCCCTAATCCGACTCCTCAAGAGCCTACTAACCAGGCTTCAATGACGACGAGTCTGGCGCGTAGATTGTCTTCGGCATTGCAAGGCGGGTTCTTCTCCAAATCCTGTGTACCTGTTGAATAGTGTCCGGCCTCTCGTAAATATCGCGCTCCTTGGCTTCCATGCCCAATAATGGCCATCTTCCACGTGTTGAACGAATGCGAAAAGCCAGGGTATTTATACATTTACCCCCCTAGCTGCGCAAATGAGCTGCCTGTATATGAGATGAGGATCTAGATCCGAATCACACCATCTTCCCTTCGCGAGCTTTAATCGGAGCACATCTGACAGAAATCCATTCCATCATGGACAGTCGACGCGGCTCCTCCTCTCGCCCTCCTAGTCCTCAGCCTGGAGATTGGGAGAGATGCTCCGTCCCGCACAACGAGCTAGTGACGCTCCAAACCAACGGATTTCTTCCCCCAGACTTCATGGTTCCGGTTCGAGCCGGACTCGCCACCTATAAGGGCGGAAAACAAGCGGAGAGCGTCCCGAGTCCCTCCCAAGGAGAGCGCGTATGCCTTGTCCCTTATTTGATAAGAGGGCTCGGATTTCCAATTCATCCATTTTCCGGGGCTCCTGGAGTTCTATGGCCTCCAGTTGCACAACCTTACGCCTGCCTCCATTCTGCATATTGCGGGCTTCGTGGCCCTTTGCGAGCTGTTTTTGGGCATCGAGGGTCATTTCATGCTGTGGAAGAGGTTGTTCTGCCTTGTACCCCGTTCTCAGGAGGGGTCGATATATCAAGTGGGCAGAGCCGAACTATGGCGCATCATCGGCACCGGATATCTATCCGGAACCCCAAAGAAGGCGTCCGAAGACTGGCCTTCGGAATGGTTTATATAGAAGATGTCCCCCTGCCGGACCCTGTTCGGATCAGCCTCCCGGAGTTCAGTAATGCTCCTTTGAAGAAATGCCTAAGCTGGTGTCCACGGAGCCCTCAGAGGGAAAATGACTGGGACGTCCTTTACCTGATGAGCCGAATAAGGCTGTTGGCTCATTCTGGACTGACCATGATCGGGGTCATGGCCACATGCATTATGCGGGGGGTGCAGCCGCTCCGGTATAGAAGCCACCCCAGGTGGGATTTCAACGGGGAGGATGATGCCACCCGCCGTGGCAGTAAGGGGCCGGGATCGGTCGCCGATCTGATGAAGACCTTGTCCGCATTGTACAAGGGAGAAGAGGAGGAATTTCTTCGCGTCAATCCACAGGACGGATTTTCTATGAACAATCCTCAAAGCTGGGTAAGCGGACATTTATTTTTGCCCATCCGATCCATATTCCCATAGACAAGTATCTCATTTTGTGGTTTCGACGCAGGAACTGCGCCAGGCCGTAAAGGATATAAACAGCCTGCCTCCACAACCCGAAGATCCGAAATGGTTCCTCGATCCGGCCTCCCAAGAGGATCCACACATATCGGTGGATCTGATCGATGGTGTATTTCACCAACTGAGCATTGATAATGCCCCGTTGCCATTACGGCCGACATTCCCGAATACTTCCAGCCTCACAGTGTATCTCGAGACCGGCCACAATACTTTGAGAATGATTCATCCGCGTTTATTTTTTATCACCGATACCAACGGTGTTTTGTATGGGGAGCCCTTGAGGCGGAAGGCCGAGCTCGCGGCGGCTAGCAAACAAGGCAGCACGGCCAAAGAGGCTAAAAAGAAGTGCGGTCCGGATTGAAACGCCGCGAACGGTATGGCGGTCACCTTATTCCCAGGTTTTATTCGAAGGCATACTAACGCCGTGCCCTCTTCAGAAAAAGAGCGCCGCGAACTATATCCGGAGAGGTTGCCAATCGAATCTCCGCCAGCCAGTGCTCCAAAGCCGTGCCCGAAGCGGAGGCGAACACGAGGCGTCAAGGCCGGATGCCCTCCGGCTGCAGGATGCCGACATATTGTCCGCCACCAACTCCGAGGTGGAGAGTGCCATGAATCACAGCGCCACGGACAACTCTTCGTGACACATGTTTCTCCCAAGAGGCACCGAACGCCTTCAATTCGGAGATGCGCACTGTCCGCTCAAGATGGTCTAGCCAGAGCCACGGAGCAGTATGTAAAAGACATGCGAGTGATGAAATTTAACAGCTATATATGCTAGTAGCCCCCAAGACTTGAAATAGTTAGAATAACTGATTTAAGGATCATTTATTGTGCAGGATCTTACAGAAAAGAATACCAAACTGTCCCAGGAGCTTGAAGAGTGCAAAGCCCAACTTGAGGCTGCACAAGCCGCCGATGGGGAAGCCAAAGAGACCCCTCCGTAATATACGCTTAAAAGATAAGTATGTTGTGAAGTGCGGCGTGTGTATAAATCGACAATAACATTGCATATGGCGCTGGGTAGATCCGGACAAGCAACAACTCTTGCGCCGTTAAAGGCCGGTGAGAACGTGCTTTACGAGGGTGAGGCAGGAGAAAATAATCTCCAGATGCCAACACCAGCTGGGTGAGGAACTAAAAGATGTCTGTGCTCAGCTGTCTCACTTGCAAGGAGAATCGCGCTTCGACGCTGCATTTTTAGTAAGTACTTAAACAAACTTTGAAAAAGAGTTCGGCGAGGAAGTCGACTAACAGAGTTATGTCTGAGGTATGCTCACAGGCCGCCCCGCAGAGGAAATGCCCGTTCTACCGGTGACCTTCCCGAGTTCTTATAACTGCACGAACGAAGTTCGACAGTGATGAAAGGCGCCGCCAGGCCTTGTGGCCATCTGCTCCCTGCCAAGGCCTTGGGGAGCTTGTAAAGAGGCTCCAGGAGGCGGCGCCCCGATTATGGAAGATATCGGCCTGCATCAAGGCGCCAGGAGGCTGAGGCCATGGTGAAGACGCTGTACACGGTGACCCAAACCACATGGCCGAGGTCGGACTGTGGGGCCCGGCGGGAAGGAGATCCATGTGAGCTTAGTGTATGGCCAGTAGAATTGGCCAAACTATTCCCAAAGCAGGATCAGAAACTAGACAGCCTGTTAGATGGCATTGAAGAGAAATACAATCAGTCAAATTGACTATGTAATTTAAGGTGACATGTAAAATGCCTTCTAGCCGGATTGTAGATCGTTTGTCATAGCGGACCTTTTCGCTTCAACCTCGGGACCCAGTAATCCGGAGTGTGTGTGAATACCCTTGCGGTTATATAAAAACCGAGGCATGCATGGAGACCAGGCGTAGGGGTCATTAGTGCTTTATCAGACAAGTGCCCAACTAGTTATGTTATATTACATGGTTAGTAAGAAACATCTTCTAGGGAGAATAGTTCCGTTAGGGGTTCCTTTCCACGGGAGGCATGCCCTAAGGTGCATGTCCGACTGAAAAAAGCAGAAAAACATCTGGGGCAGATAAATAAATAGGTAAGAAATCTCCTTTTAGTTCATCGACCAATATTCTCTTAAGAACGCTAGCTTTCGCTTCACCCAGTCGAGGTACACATCCGCCGACCTGGCAAGAATAATCGCAGAGGTGCTCCTTTACCACCTAGCCAACAATCGGGAACGAGGGGTAAGCACAGAGCCAGCAACCCAGCTTGGCCAAAACTTAAGTCATATCGATGCATATAATGGTGAATAAAAGGTACATGCGAAGTGTGACACATGTATTGGGCATGAAGCCCTTATAAATAAGCTTCGTGAAAGAAGCCCCGGTACAATGAGCGCGATAGCGCCAAGTGTGTGTAACAATGCGCTTAACGAGCCTTCAAAGGCTGGAAAAATGGAGGAGGGAGAAGGAGAAAATAGAAGATAGCTAAAGTGTAAAATATGGACAGAGGAAGGAGACGAACACAGAATCCGGCGCTAGGCGAGAATCTTCGGAGACGGGCTGCGCTCCATGGGTTCGCTCGAGTCGGTTATCCGATGCATCTCGCAGACGGTACGCCCACCGGTTAGGACTTGGTCGATGATAAGGGACCTTCCCATTTGGGCTTGAGTTTGTCCTTTTCTTGTCCGCAGGCGAGAACTAGCTCGCCAACATTGTAAGATTTGGCCAAGATCTGCTTTGATATCTTCGAGCCTGCTATTGATAGAATGCGGAACGGGCTTTTACTACGCCACGCCCACCTCCAAGGCGCCCAAACTGTCCTGCTGATCAAGCTCGGCTTCTTTTTTTTCGTACATGCGCACGCCGAGGTGAGTCATGAATTATGTCGCAGGGCAGAACTGCCTCTGCGCCATATACCATAAAGAATGGTGTGAATCCGGTCGTGCGATTCGGAGTGGTCCGCAGCCCCTAGAGTACGGAGTCGACCTCCTCTACCCAGTGCGTGTTAGATTCCTTGAGGGACCGCACTAATTTGGGTTTGATGCCGCTCATAATTAGACCATTTGCTCGCTCGACTTGACCGTTAGTTTGAGGGTGATAGACTGAAGTGTAGTCGAGCTTGATGCCCATGTTTTTGCACCAGAGCTTGACCTCGTCGGCCGTAAAGTTCGTGTCGTTATCAGTGATGATGCTGTGGGGGACACCGTAACGGTGTACCACTAGTAGAAAAAGGGTCAAACGTGAAGCACAATAGTGTCGGTTTGAATTTCAGCCGGCACTAATGTGTACACTAGTGCCGGTTCGTGGCGGCGATCAATAGCACCGGTTCGTGGCGAACTTTAGTACCGGTTCATGCCACGAGCCGGTAATAAAGAGGCTGTGTCAGCCTGCGGTCAGGCTATGGCCCCACCATCACCATTTAGTGCCGGTTCGTACCACGAACCGGTACTAATGAGGTTATGGCAAGCTGTTTTTAGTCCCACCTCGCTCCCCTAACAAGCCTGTTACCACCTTAAATATGTTATTTCTCAAACTATCACAAGCACTTGGTCTTCATTGAACTCTGTGTGTAGAATTTGTTGCCGCAATATGAGTCTTCATCGGTTTATAAATCGTTGATGACTCATATTGACAATTCAGATTGTACACACAAAGATCATTGATGATCAAAGTATTTTGATGTTATAAGATCATATTGACAATTTAGATCAGAAAGAAATATAAGATCATGATCTAAATGCTCTTATATTTTTTATGCTAAGTATGCACCATTCAAAGCGACACCATCAACTTTCAACCGCTTATGCCTTCATTTGCTATTTTTCATGCATTTAATGATTTGTTTTGAGAACTAAATGACCTGGAAATTGAAAAGCACTACAAATGAACTCTGAAAAAGTTGAAACTTGGCATGGTATCATCATTTTACCCACATATCATGTTCAAAAAGTAGAGACGGTTACGGCAAAAACTTGATGCACTTCGCTTACAAACTGGACAATCTCTTTCAAGTATTCGGGTTTATGACGAAATTAAACTCATCTGTTACAAAGGCATTTCATTTTTTAAACTTATTACAAGTCCAGACTTTTTGTGCATTCAGATGCACCATTCAACTGCTAGGCGGAGGCTCTTAAGTACCGGTTCCAATCTGCTAGGCGGAGGAGCTCTTAGTACCGGTTCCAACTGCTAGGCGAGAGGAGCTCTTTAGTACCGGTTCCAACTGCTAGGCGGGAGGAGTTTTAGTACCGGTTCGTGGCGAACCTTTAGCACCGGTTCGTGCCACTTAACTGGTACTAATGAGGTTGTGTCAGGTGAGGCTAGGGCCCCACGAGCACCTTTAGTACCGGTTCATGGATGAACCAGACGTAAGCTGTTTTTTAGTCCCACCTCGCGAAGTGAGAGGGACTAGGAGCGGTTTATAACCACTGAGTGTAGAGACGATGAAGAAGAGGCTCAATGCTCACGCTCCTTAGCTTCAAGCCTTCAGGAATACGGTAGACTGCACGTAGCTATGTGCAGTGCAGTTTACACTATTCCGAAAGGCTTGAAGCAAATTAACGAGCATTGCACCTCTTTTTTATTTTTAATAACTTATTACAACTCCGGACTTCTTCTGTTATGGCAAAAACTAATTGCACGTCAACATTTCTTTTTTAAGTTATAACTCAGACTTTGACCATCAAGTTTTGCGTAAAAGAAAAATAGCAGAAAAGAAGAAAAACTATAGCTGAAAAGAAAAAACTATATAAAAAACTACTCAGAAATAAATAGAAGAAAATAAATATAGCAGAAAAGAAAAACTACTCAGAAATAAATAGAAGAAAAATAAAGCAGAAAAGAAAAATTATATTTGTTATTTTTCAGTTGTTTACAAAATGACCGTGAAATTGAAAATCACTACAAAATGAACTCTGAAAATGTTGAATTTTGGCAAACTAGATGAAAAACTACTCACAAATAAATAGAAGAAAATAAAGATAACAGAAAAGAAAAAACTATACAAAAAACTACGCAGAAATAAATAGAAGAAAATAAAGCAGAAAAGAAAAAAACTATAAAAAAAATTGGGCGCTGCCCTGTGGGCCTGATAGGCCACATGTGTGTAATTACAGGCCTTAAAGGCCCAGCAGACTCACAGGGCAGCGCGCAGAGTTTAGGCCCACAAGCCTGCTATATAGAGGAGTTCGATGGGGTAGCCGCGGCTGGGATTATAAACCAGTGCGGCTGCCCTTCGCCCGGCGAGGTGGGACTAAACTTTGGGGTGGCAGCGCGAGGCCTTTAGTACCGATTGGTGGCTCCAACCGGTACTAAAGGGTGGTCTTTAGTATCGGTTGGAGCCACCAAATGGTACTAAAGGCCTGCTCTTCCTGCCTCTTGGCCTGGCCAAAGTTGGCCTTTAGTACCGGTTGGTGGCTCCAGCCGGTACTAAAGGCCCCTCCTATATATGTGGCACTTACAAAAAATCAGTTCCATCGACCCACTTCTTCGCGTCTCGCTCCAACCTCTTGCTACGCCGCGCGCCGCTCGAGTCCCGTTGCCGCCGCCAGCCGCCCATCGCCTGTCGCCACGCCTGTCGCTCACGCCTGTGCCCGCCACCCGTCGCCCGCATCGCCATCCGCCGCACGCCGCCTGCCGTCACCGTCATCATCACACGCCATGTCCAGCCCTCAGACGTATTTCGCTCACAGACTACCAGCGGCACCTGGCCAGACAGACGCGTCTGTCACCACCAGACGCCCGTGCCCCTGCCAGACGACGGGCGACGGGCGACGAGGTCACAAGACTGCAGTGTACGATACGCACGCATACAGACACACACACATATACACACACACACACATATATACACACACACACACACACACACACACACACACACACACACACACACATTTTTTACTTATTTTCTGTTTTCTGTTTTTAGAAAATTTAATTAGATATTAATTAGCTAGGTATGTGAGATTTGAACTAGTTGAATAATTAATATAACTAGTTTATTTTTAGTAAGAAAATTGTCGAACTAGTTTATTTAGGTATTTGAGATTTGAACTAGTTGAATAATTAATATAACTAGTTTATTTTAGTAAGAAAATTGTCGAACTAGTTTATTTAGGTATTTGAGATTTGAACTAGTTGAATAATTAATATAACTAGTTTATTTTTAGTAAGAAAATTGTTGTATCTGAGATTTGATGATCTAATTAAAATATTATTTGTTAATGAGTTTTTCTGTTTATTTAATGTTTTTATATATTTTGAGTTTATATAAATGTTAGATTAATGTCTAATGTTAGATGAATATAGTTAGATATATATTTGAATTGGCTAGATATTAATTAATGTTAGATAGTAATAAGTGTTTAATGTTTCACCTATATGAACATATAGGAAATGTCATCTGACGACGAAAAAGATTTCATTATGTGTGAACAGTGTGAAGACCAGCGCGGCCTGTGCGACAGAAATTTCCTTGTTGATGGTAGGCGCTTCAGCAGAAAGCTGAATGAGACATTCGAAGTGGTATAGTAAGTCACAACGGCAATTATTATTTGAATGCAAGACTTATGCTTCATTTGCTTCAACTTATAATTTTAAAGCATGACTTATGCTTCATTTGCTTCAACTTATAATTTTAAATTTTCACTATTCTACTAGCGCATCCCCTGCTATGCAAGAATTTTTGTCTTGGATAAGATAGGTTTTAGTGCTATAGATGATATGGAGGTAAAGAGAGTTTATTTGAAGACGGAGCATGGGTATACTTTCAACGTCAAATTATATAATGGAGACACATACACCCATTTTGGATGCAAAACTTGGCAAGCACTATGCAAGGCTTATGCATTTGAGCCTGATGTGGTTATCACCTTTGATATTCGTCCGGAAGATGATATTGAAGGTAATATAGACATCTGGGTCGATGTGCAAACGCCTCCAGTTCTACCATTATGCGAGTTTTTCTCAACCATGCATGCATATGTTTATGTATTTGATACAATTTATTCAAAAATAGTTGACAACTAATTTGTATTGTCAGCTTATTTCGTTCAAGAAACATGTCCGCGCTTGGTAGACAGGACCTACTACTGCCCCGGGCTCAACTAAACTGCGAGGAGATAAGTCATTATGTTTCATGGCTTGAGGATCTTAATACTGTCAAGACAATTTTTTTCTGAACTTAGAAATGTTAGTACTCAAAACGTACGACCAATGGTGATCGTATTGAACTACGGTCACATCTATAATCGAAAGATGGTAAGATTTTAACTATTTGTCCTTAATTAGTGCATCTTTGCATACATTATTTTTGAAGCTAAACTTTCATTGCTTAGTATATTAATTACTACGATGTTCTTTCATCAACAGGACATCCGATGACAGTTGTGCCTCAAAGGATCGAGACAAAAGGTCGCATGTCAATGGTTAGCTTACGACCAAGATTTCCTACATTACACATGAGTGCATTCAGGATTTATGAAAGCTAAGAATGCTTAATAGTGAAAGATTGGAGCAAAATTGTAAACGATCGCAGAGAAGTACTAGGGGCAGCAAGGAGAAGCGCAACCCAAGATTAGGAGACAGATTCATCTGCATGCTCCAAATGATGAATCAGAGAGCTATACATGTTCTATGTTATTCTACCTGAGAGGGAGCAGCAGGAGTAGCTAGTTCATGCTCTTAATTAATTAGTACTTGTCCTCTCTCATGCATGTCCGTATTGTCCTGAACTTGATGTTGGTGATGATTATGTTGAACTCGATGATATCTTTGCTTCATTACAAAGTGAACTCGATGATTATGTTGGTGATTAGATAGCTAGCGGTAATGACTATGATGATTAAATAGCTAGTGGTAACTAATGACGACTATATGATGATTTTTAGCTAGCTAAAGTTTATTTATTTATTAATATGCGATGATGATGATGATGATGATGATGATGACCACTACAACTCACTATAACGTAAAACAATCCTAAATTAAATTGATAACACAAATTTAAATGAAAATAAAAATAAAACAAAACTCATTAAACATTTAGTACCGGTTGGTGTTACCAACCGGTACTAAAGGGCCCCTGCCCCGGAGCTGCCTCGTGCCACGTGGTTGGTTTTTAGCACCGGTTCGTGCTGAACCGGTACTAAAGGGGGGGCTTTAGTGACCACACTTTAGTGCCGTTGTGGAACCGCACTAAAGGTTTTACTGAACCGTGCTATTGCCCGGTTCTGCACTAGTGGACCCCTGATATGATGTCTATCACCGGTCCGGATTCGGCCGTCTTAATAGGCTTGGCCTCTATCCATTTGGTGAATTTATCCACCATGACCAGTAGGTATTTTTGCTTGTGGGTTGCCCCTTTAAGGGGTCCAACCATGTCAAGCCCCCAGACCACGAAGGGCCTGGTGATGGGTTAGTTTTGAGGGCGGTGGGTGGCATGTGGCTTTGCTTAGCAAAGAGCTGGCATCCGACGCATCATTGGACTAAGTCCTGAGCATCTGCCCGGGCCGTCGGCCAATAAAATCATGTACGGAAGGCCTTGCATACAATGGCCCGGGCTGCGGTGTGGTGCCCGCCGAGTCCGGCATGAATTTCAGCCAGAAGATTCCGCCCTTCCTCTTCGAAGATACACCTTTGAAAGACTCCGGTTGTGCTTTTCTTATAAAGCTCTCCCTCACGGACCTTATAGGCTTTAGATCGCCGCACTATGCAGCGGGCCTCGTTTTGGTCCTCGGGAAGTTCCTGCCTGGTTAGGTAGGATAGGAATGGTTCTGTCCACGGGGCGATGACTGCCATTACTACGTAATGAGGGTGTTATTTCGCTGGCGTAACCACCAACCGTGTCGAAATGTTCGGTTTGGGGCAGTGCGGTTGGGTCCGGGTAGTTATTTCCGGACTCTCCCTCCCATAATACGGATGGCTTGAACATCATCTCTAGGAAGATGTTGGGGGGGACGGCATCGCGCTTTGTGCTGATGCGTGCCAACACGTCTACTGCCTGGTTGTTATCCCGGGCTATATGGTGAAATTCGAGCCTCAAACCGAGCTGACATTTTTAGGACGACATTGCGATAAGCTGCCATTTTCGGATCCTTGGCATCAAAATCTCCATTTATTTGGGATATCGCGAGGTTCAAATCCCCGCGCACCTCTAGGCGTTGAATGCCCATGGAGACTGCCATCCGGAGACCATGTAGAAGGGCCTCGTATTCGGCTGCATTGTTGGAGTCCGTATACATTATCTGGAGTATGTATTGAACTGTATCTCCGGTTGGGGACGTCAGAACGACGCTAGCTCCCAGGCCAGCCAACATTTTGGAGCCGTCGAAGTGCATTATCCAGTTGGAAGGAGTTCGGCTTCGGTCCATTCTGTGATGAAATTGGCCAAAACTTGCGACTTAATAGCTCGCCGTGGCTTATAGGTTATGTCGAACGGGAGGAGCTCAATGGCCCATTTGGCAATCCAGCCCGTCGCGTCGCGGTTGTTTATAATGTCGTTAAGAGGTACTTCGGAGGCTACTGTTATCGAACACTCTTGAAAGTAGTGCCGCAGCTTCCGGGATGCCATAAACACCGCGTACGCTATCTTTTGATAATGCGGGTACCGTGACTTGCATGGAGTTAGGACAGTGGACACGTAGTAAACTGGTTTTCAAGGGGAACTTGTGTCCGTCCGCTTCTCGCTTGACACGAGCACCGCGCTTACAACTTGATGAGTTGCCGCGATATATAATAGCATTGGTTCGCCCATGTTGGGCGCGGCCAGGACCGGGTTTGTTGCCAATATGGCTTTTATTTCTTCGAGTCCGGCCGTGGTGGCATCCGTCCACTCGAAGTGTTCGGTGCATCGTAGGAGGCGATAAAGGGGTAATGCATTTTCTCCGAAACAGGAGATAAAGCGGCTTAGAGCAGCCACACATCCAGTCAATTTTTGTATTTGTTTGAGGTCTTTTGGGATATCCAATTGTAACAGAGCTCGAATTTTGGCTGGGTTTGCTTCAATTCCTCTACCGGATACAATGAAGCCAAGAGCTTTCCGGCTGGTACGCCGAAAACGCATTTTTCCGGGTTGAGCTTGATGTCATATGTTCGGAGATTATCGAATGTGAGCCTCAAGTCGTCTACTAGAGTTTCGACATGCTTGCTTTTGACAATCACATCGTCTACGTATGCCTCCACTGTTTTGCCGATCTGGTTTGCCAGACATGTCCGAATCATGCGCCGATATGTTGCGCCGGCGCGCTTTTGAGCCCGAAGGGCATTGTGTTGAAGCAGAATGGGCCGATGGAGTGATGAATGCCGCTGCGGCTTGGTCAGCTCTGCCATCTTAATTTGGTGGTAGCCGGAGTATGCGCCGAGGAAGCACAATGAATCGAACCCTGCGGTAGCGTCGAAAATTTGATCGATGCGGGGGAGGGGGAAGGGATCCTTTGGGCAAGCCTTGTTGAGGTCCTTGAAATCGACTCATAGGCGCCAGGATTTGTCCTTCTTTGGTACCATCACCAGGTTTGCTAGCCAGTCCAGATGTTTTATATCTCTGATGAATCCAGCCTCCAATAGTTTGGCTAGCTCCTCTCCCATGGCCTGTCTCTTGGGTTCGGAGAAACGCCGAAGAGCCTGTTTGACTGGCTTGAATCCTTTTAGGATGTTTAGGATGTGCTCGGCCAGCCGACGTGGGATTCCTGGCATGTGTGAAGGGTGCCGCAAAATGTCCCAATTTTCAGAGAGAATTCTTCTTAGTGCGGCGTCTACATCAGGATTTAATTGTACCCCGATGGAGGCCGTTTTTGTAGGGTCCGTTGGATGGACTTGGAATTTGACTATTTCGTCCACCGGTTTAAAGGAGGTGGACTTGGATCTCTTATCGAGTATCACATCGTCCCTATTCACCATGGACCGCAGCGCAGGGAGTTCCTCGACCGCTAGGGCTTCGGATAGTGCCTCAAGGGTCACTAGCAAGAGTGATGATTCCGTTGGGCCAGGGCATTTTGAGCTTCATGTACCCATAATGGGGTATAGCTGGAAAAATTGTGAATGCCTCTCGCCCTAATAGAGCGTGGTATCCGCTGTCAGACGGGCCACTCAACGTGACCTCCTCGGACCTGTAATTATCCGGCGTGCAACACCACATCCAGCAGTGATTTTTCTTGTACAACATGCTTCCCGACCGATTATTGTCGGCGCTCGGGAACGGGGTCCCAGACTTGCTCGCTGCGGCCCGCGGCGTGGCTCAAAGGAGGCCCGGACAGCCCATCTTCATCAACGCAAACTCAAGACCTCACAGGGGCCAAGCCTCATGGGGTGGACGACCAAGAGCTTCTCAGCGCAGCCTCGCCAGCTGGCTCACGAGGAGGCGGAGAGTTCAAGGCAGGTACCTCACGAGGTGCCCGTGACGCAAGCCATGACGCACCAAGGGCGCCAGCCGGGCGCCAGCCAGCAGCAGCGCCTCCTTTCCTCTTTGGTGCAAAGGAGCAAGCGCAGCAAGAGCATCAAGCAAAGGCATCCGTTTCGGTGCAACAAGACCAAGACCAGCCCCAACGGCTGGAATGCAGTCATCGTGGAGCCCAAGCAGGCGCCATCACGAGAGCCTTTGGCAGGCGAGGACCAACTTTAGTCAGGATAAGTGTACCCGTTGTTCCCCTTCAAAATGGCCAATTGTTGGCGCCCTTCCCGCTCAATATTTGGGAAGAGGCCCAGGGCCTTCGTTTATATAAGTAGAGCTAGCCACCATAGTAGAGCCTCTCTCCTTGAGGCAGGCATTTTGGAATCCAGGGAGAGAGAGAGAGAGACCCAATCCTCAAGCTAGAGCGACGGGACACCAATTAGCAGTTCATCACACCCACCAAGAATAGACCCTCGCGAGGCTGTTCTTCCCTGTACTGTTCTTCATCAGCCCCAGAGGCAATCCACCACACCACAAACTAGAGTAGGGTATTTCACCACAACGGTGGCCTGAACTAGTATAAATCTTGCGTCTCTTGTGTTGTTCATGCTAGTAGTTTAGGTTCTTGCGATTCGGCGAGGTACGAGACGGTGGAGGGTTGGATCTCCGCGCGCACCCCAGAGTTCGAACCTTAAAGGTCTGTCGGAAACCGAAATCCGACATTTGGCGCGCCAGGTAGGGGTGCGCCGGAATCTGCCTTTCGTCGCCTCGTTCTTCCCCGACCACCGCAACCATGTCTGACACTGTCGGGCTCGCGGCGAAGCGCCAACCGCCTCACCTCCCATGTCGCCCGACGGCTCCCTGCCGGCAGGCGCCCTCGCTGCTCCCCATCACCGCTGTCAACGCCGCCACCGCCCGGCGGGAACGAAAGCAAGCGCCGTATCAGCACCCGCCCATGAGGTGGGATGGCCGCACCGCCACGCTTTCGCCACCCCGCTGGTTCTCGCCACGCGCTACCGCTGCCATGGAGGCCCGAGCTGCACTCATCGCGCTAACGAGCTCCCCGTGCTATCGCCTGCCGACGACGCTCACGAAGAATGGCTCGACCGCATCGCTGAAGCTCGTCCGCTGCGGGAGGCGACCGCGCGCCGTCCGTCTCGCTGCACCGCACCCGCCCTGCTGGCGATGAAGCTCCCGGGCGCCTCAGCCGCCTCTCAAGACGGCGCCTGGCCCCAAGGCGCGCCCCTCGGGCAGAACCTGCTCCACCAGTGCTCCGGCGGCAAGAGCAGAGCTGCCAAGAAGTTCTCGCCCGCAAGAAGCTGCCCGCGCTCCCCACTCCAGCACGCCAAGACCTGCGTTGCCCCCAGCAGCGCGCAGGGAGGCCTGCAAGACCAAGCTCTCTGCCGCCCGAGGCCCCCGCGCCACGGGCGGGCTACCGAGCCTTTCACCACCGAAGGCGCAGCGCCGCGGGGCCCGCCAAGTTCAAGCCAGACCTGCCTCCACGCCACGACGGCACGGCTGACCCTACGGAGTTCCTCCAGCTTTCACGAGCTGGGCATCGAGGCTGCCAACGGGATGAAAAGGTCATGGCGAACTAGTTTCCCATGGCGCCAAGGACGGAGCCCACACTGCTCCTCGACCGGCCCTGTGCACGATCTCTTCTGGGCCGAGATGTGCACCCGCTTCATCGCCAACTTCCGTGGTACTCACGACCGGCCATCCGCCGTGAGCGACATGCGTCGAATCAAGCAGCAGCCATGGGAAACCCTGCAAAAGTACATCCAGCACTTCAACAACGCTACCAAGATCCCTGTGGTAACGGAGGAGGCCATCATCTCGCTTTCTCCGACGGCGCGGCGCGACGCCAAGATGAAGGAGGAGCTGGCGATGCATGAAGATCTGTGCACCTCCTCGAGCTGTTCAACTTGGTGACTGGCGCGCCAGGCTGAGGAGGGCCTCCCTCCTCGAGCTGCCTGCCGCGATCCCAAGAGAAGAATTCCAAGGCCAAGGACGAAGTGCAAGGGGCTGCCGTGCTCGCGGCCGAACCGCACACCAAGCGAGGCAGAGATCAACCCGAGTCCTCTAAGGGCAGCCGGTACTGCGTGTACCACGACCTCCACACCCACAACACCAATGAATGTCAAGAACTCCGGGCCGTGCGCGAAGGAAGGGTCGGTAGATTCCCCGAGCGTAGTGACCGGGGCTACGGCCGAGGAGGAGGAAGGAATGCAGGACGCTGGGAAGATCACGTCCCGCCAAGGGTGGCGCGACCAACCTCGCTAGGACTCACTGGCAAGACCCACCTCGCGAGGGGGCTGGAGGATCTGCCTCGTGAGGATCGCCTGCAAGGGAACGAGGCCTCCCTCCGCCGCCGCCGCCACCAAGGAGAATCAAGACCGCCATCGGACGAGGGGCTGGGGCTTCCAGAAGCGCGCGGCGATCGCTCGCATCCCGGGCGGAGCTCAAGCCCTAGCCTCTCACCGCATCTTCAAGCAGTTCGCCCGCGAAGTGAATGCAGTCCTCCCCAAGCTCGAGTCCACGTGCCCTCTCAGGTGGTCGGCGTGCGCCATCACGTTCAGCTCAGCGGATCAACTCAAGTGCGCAGCCACAGCCGGAGTTCTTCCGATGCTTTGCTCCCCAATCATCAGCAATGTGCTAGTCACCAAGACCCTCATCGATGGCGGAGCAGGGCTCAACATCCTGTCCGTGGAGACATTCAACAATCTTCAACTGCCTTACAGTCAGCTTCAGCCAACCAAGCCCTTCTCTGGAGTCACTGATGGCTCCACGGTCCCGATCGGACAGGTCCGCCTTCCTGTCACCTTCGAGGCCCGCGACAACTACCACACCGAGCTCATCGACTTCGATGTCGCCCACATTCGCCTGCCGTACAACGCCATCCTCGGGTACCCAGCGTTGGCCAAGTTCATGGCCGTAACCCACCATGGCTACAACATCCTCAAGATGCCAGGAAGCGGCGGAGTCATCACGGTGCCTTGTGAAGAGAGAGATGCAGTGTGCTCCCTGCAGCAAGCTTTTCAGGCCGCATCGCTGGAAGACCCAGACCACAGCAGCAGGATGCCTCCCGAGGCAGCACCCAAGAAGAAGACATCGACCGAGCCCGGCTCTTCAAGAGACAGGCCCCTCAGGGCTTGCACTGGGCCAGGGGAAGCCTCCTTCCATCGCATAGGAAAGCGCGCTGGCGCCTCCTCGAGCAGGGCTCGGGGCTCTCCCCGAGGGCCCGACCTCGCCAAGGTCTCGAGGGAGGCGCTTGGGCACCACGTGGAGGCGTGTTTGAAGCACGCTTCCATAAGGTGAGAAAGACCAGGAGGACAGAACCCTCAAGAGTTCATCAGCAAGGCCATCCAGAGCTACATGAGTCAAGGGTCATGAGGGCAGCCGCCGCCACTCACTGTGGCCCCCATCCAGCCTAGGATGGTGGGCTGCGCGGCCTGCATCGACATACCAGGGCTCAACCGAGCCGCATCTCAAGAGCGCCTGCCCTCGCGAGTTGGACGCCATGCAGGTCCGCCTCACAGCCACGCACGCATGCCTTATGGCTCGCCAAACGCGGCTGCCGCGCACCAGCTGCCTCATGAGGACCATCCCGAGGCTCAAGAGGTCGCACGCCGCAGTCCCGGGCGGAGATGGAGATTGCCCATGAGGAGCCGCCAGCCTCGAGCCTCCCGAGGCCCCGGGCCTGGGGCTCATGAGGATCGGCTCCCGCAGCCCACCGAGTCTGTTACATCAACAACCCTTGATCCCCAACATCACCAGTGACATCTTTAAGTTTTATTTCCGGCTGGGAGCGCCTTCAGGTCAGATTATTCCCGTGCCGCGTGGGTCCGCCCCTCATGCATGTATCCCTTTATTTCATGTCTTTAGCTTATCCTGCTGGGGGCGCCTGGCTGCATCATCCCCAAGCCGCTCGGGCCAGTCCCAGCGGCATGTATCCTTCATGCGTTTTCCTTAGGATTATGCTCTCGTTCCACCATGCATGTTATTTGGTGCCTTCTCCTGGGTGGCGAAATCTTGCACGTTAAAGGGGAGTGCCTGAGCATCACGACTCAGGGCTCCTACCGGCTCTCCGGCCCTCACCCTCTGGTCTTGTCTATGGCATCGCGACCTGGCTTGCCAGCGACGGTAGAGACCAGCCCGAGAGCCGGGACCCGAGGACGTAGAGTTTCGCCATCCAACCCAGCTTGCTAAAGGGGGTGCCCGAGCATCGTGAATCAGGGCTCCTACCGCCTCCGCCCTCACCCTCCGGTCTTGTCCATGGCATCGCGACCGGCTTGCCAAATGACGGAAGAGACCAGCCCGAGAGCCGGACCCGAGGACGAGAGTTGCTGCGCCCCACCCAGCTTAGCGTTAAAGGGGTGCCCGAGCATCACGACTCAGGGCTCCCACTGCTCTCCGCCCTCACCCTCGGGTCTTGTCCATGGCATCGCGACCTGGCTTGCCACCCGACGGTAGAGACCAGCCCAGAGCTGGGACCCGAGGATGTAGAGTTGTGTCATCTAACCTAGCTTGCGCTAAAAGGAGGGGGTGCCCGAGCATCGCGACTCAGACTCCTACCGCCTCCGCCCTCACCTCCGGTGTTGTCCATGGCATCGCGACCGCTTGCCACGACGGTAGAGACCAGCCCGAGAGCCGGACCAAGACGAGAGCACCGGAATCGCCAAACTTGCAGGAACACACTCAAGATAAGGCCCAAAGCCAGGCGCAACCCGCCTTGAGGTAGGGCCTCGTGAGTCCTGCTACTGGCTCACGGGTGCCCAGACACACCTCGCCCAGCCCTACCGTGCCAGCCACGTGTCGTGGGGGGCTGAGACGCCTCGGCTCTCCAGAGGGGAGCCCCTCCACGCTCCAAAGGAAGCACCATGCTCGCTACTGGTCGACGACACCGCCGAGGAGCGGCTATGCCCGACGCATGCGAAGCGCTTATGCTCCGTGCTGGTGATAAACAACCGAGGGTGGCCTCTGGCTGCATCAACCTCAGGAGCCCAGAGCTCAGTGTCCGCCTCATCGCAACGCCTCTCCTCGGGGCGCCGCGAGGGGTGGGCACGGGCTGCGCTGGTCACGCCTGCACGACGCCACCCAGCCAGCCCTCGGCCTGGTTCATCGTGACGCTACTCCCAGAGCGGAGCCAAGGTACGCATGCCGCTTGAGCGCCAAGGGGACTCCTCGAGCATCGCGACTCAGAGCCTAACTGGTCACGTAGCCCTCACCCTTAGTTATGAAAGGCTAACGGCGGTTGAGGTATGCGCTGGGCGGGCTCGCAGCGAGAACGGTGGATCCGCCACGCCTCCACCTCCTACTTGTTGTTCGTGGCGCTAAGGGGACTCTGAGCATCGCACTCAGAGCCTAACTTGTCACGTAGCCCTCACTCCTTGGTCCCGCCCCGGTCTCCGGTCGGGCTAACGGCGGCCGACGATGCGCTGGGCCGGCTCTGCCGGCGAGAACATAAGCAAGTAGGAAGCACAAATTTCAAGGAATTCAAAAGCAAATATTATAGTCCACACTGTTATCGCAGTACCAAACGCAGTTTAAACGCCCCGAGGCATGATACATGTGCAGGAATTAAAAGCAAAACAGGAGCCGCAGCGAGTCACTTGTCGGCGGTGGAGCAGCTGAGCGGCCTCGCCTCGTGAAGCAGCAGGGCGGCAGCGCCGCTCGCTTGGTGCTAAAGGCCCGAACTTCCCAACAGAGCCTCCACATGACCCTTCACAGCCTCGGCAGCGGCAGCTGCATGCTCGCCGCTGCGGCTCCAAAGAAGCTGTCCATGTCGATGCTGGGATCACAAGATAGATGTGGGTGAGGATCCGCCGATGCCGCAGAAGACAAGACACGCCGGGCCTCACCGGGGGCCAAGACCAAGGGAGACATCTTCAAGAGCGAATCAGAAGGGAAGCAACTTGGCGGGGCTGCCCTCTCGCGCTGGCGCTGGGCTCTCCAGGCCGCTATCATAAAGCTCCCTCAGCAAGGCGCGAGCCTTCACCTCCATGTCCATGAAGGCCACGCGGTCTTCGGCAAGAACCCGCGCCTTGGCGTCCAGCTCGACCTTCCTCGCCTCCAGCTCCTGCTCCAGCGCGCCTAGGCGGTCGAGGCGCTTCTTCAGCTTGGCCTCCTGGTCCTTGATGGCCACCTCGCGAGCCTTGATGCCTTCCTCCTGTCCTGGCGGAGGCGGGCCTCCTCGGCGAGCTGGTTCTGCAGGCCCTTCAGCTCGCCCTCCAGCGTCTCACAGCAACCTCGGATGCTGGCTGCCTCCCCCAGGGCAGCATCGCGGACTACCTTCGCCTCGCGAACAGCCTGCTTCTCCTCGTCACAAGCCGTCAAAGCCTGGACCAGCGCCGCCCGAATCAAAGCGTTGGCGCGAATCCAGCCAGAGGCCAGCTCCAAGCGCCCGGCCACCAAGGGAGGGTCGGCGCCCAGAAGATCCTGCCGCAGCCGGTCTAGTTCAGCAGCAGCGCGATCCAGGACCGCGGGAGGAGTCGGAGAGACAGCGGTTGGCGGAGTAGGAGGAGTTGGCGACGGCGTAGCCGCAACTCCTTGAGGCGGAGCCAGCGGCGCCACGGCAACAGTGGAGGTAGCGCAAAGCAAGGCCACCTCGGAGGTCGCCTATACCAAGGGGGCTGAGCTCGCCCCAGCGGGCTCAGCCGGGCCTCGCGAGGACGCCCGTACAGGAGAGGCCTGGGCGTCGGGATCACCTTCCTTTTCGGGCAAAGGCACCGCCACGGATGGGTCCTCATGAGCCCCCTTCAGCTTCTTCGCCGCGGGCGCCAGCCTGGCCGAAGAGCATGGACATCAGATCTCGTCGACTGAACAATAATCAAGACAGGAAGCAGGTACTTACAAGTCGTCAGGTGGACCCGAGCAGCCTCCGCCATACTTGAAGCCCGAGAGCCGGCTGCAGGGATCAGCTTCAAGGGGACCAGGAGCGGAGGCGCTCATGGATCGCCTCGGGCCGGGCGGACCTGCTGGGACCAGCCCAGTCCGTCCTTCGGGATCGGGCAGGCTTTGCCTCCCCGCCACCCCCATCCTCGCTGCCATCACTCTCGAAGGCGGAGAACGCTGGGCTCAAGCCAGGGAGGAGCCTTGACTCGCCCAATCAACCCCTCTCTTGGCTCTTTTCTCCACCTCTTCGCCGAGTCAAGAGGACACGCCCACCAGGTCCTCCGGAGCCTCCGCGGGCACGAGCCCGCCCCCATTGAAGGCGGCATGGGCCCCACAACCTGCTCCCAATCTCGCGAAGGAACAGGGCGCTGGGCGCCCGGCCTCGCCAGACGCTTCCCCAACCAAGGACTGGAGGACTGTGCTAGATCCTCGCTGGCCAGGCCACGGGCTCGGGTGAGGCCTCCACATCGAAGCGAGCATCGGCGGAGCGGAGCCGCTTGGTGCTCCAGAACTCCTCGGCAGCGACGCACTAGCCAGCCGCCCGCCGCGTCGTCTGACTTCAGATCAAGGCCCATCTTCTCCAAAGACCAGCTTGGCTGGGATCCCGAAGCTCCATTCGAGACCAGTCGTCGGAGCTCTCAGCGGGCTCCGTTGGTAGGATCAGCCGAGGGTGGATGCGCTCGGCATCAACCTGGACCCACTTGCTCCTGAAGCCCTCTATCCGCTTCCCAGGGTTCAAAATGGCGATGGCTCTGCCTTAAGCGATGAAGCTCGCGCACGCGGAGACGGAACCACGGGAGAGTCGGAGGAAGAAGTAGTGGCGCAGCAAGGCCACCGAGGGCTTCACCCCAACATGGGCCTCACAATAGTAGGTGAAAATTGCCAAAAGAAGGACGGAGTTGGGATGAAGGTGCAGAGCGTGAATGTTGTAATGGCGAAGGACGGAAAAGAAGAACTCAGAAAAGGGAGGCACCAGACCGACAATGATGGCGCTCAGGAAGAACGGGTAGAAGGTACTCCCCCTACCCTCAGGAGCGGAGGAGCCGGCCTTGAACACCGTCGTTCCATTAACGCCATGCGCCTCCGCCAACCGGTGCATCAGGGCAAGGCTCGCCGCTGACACGTTCAGCGGGTCCAAGGCAGGAGAGTACCAGGTTCCGGCCGGGGTTTGACGAGGAGCCATGACTGGCTAGGGCACGAAGGTGGAGTGGATCCGAAGGTCTTGGAAGCAGGGAGGAGAGGTGCAAGAAAGGGGATCTGAGCAGCAACTGGAGAAAGTAAAGGAGGCAAGGAAGATGCCGCTCTATTATCAACCCGCGCGGTTGCAGAGGCGCCCATGTCCAATCAACCGCCACGCGGTGCCCAAGGCCGCAGGCTGTTAGGGCCCATGACGCTTCGCACTTGCCCTTTCTCCTCTCTCGCTCGCCAAGTTCGGCACGCCAGGCCCGGGCTACTGCCGGCGTTCTAGGAACGGGGTCCCTGACTTGTTCACTGCCATGCCTGCGGCGTGGCTCAAAGGAGGCCCAGGACAGCCCATCTTCATCAACGCAAACTCAAGACCCTCGGAGGGGCCAAGCCTCGCGGGGAGGACGACCAAGAGCTTCCTCAGGCGCAGCCTCGTCAGGCTGGCTCACGAGGAGGCGGAGAGTTCAAGGCAGGGTACCTCGCGAGGTGCCCGTGACGCAAGCCATGACGACCAAGGGCGCAAGTCGGGCGCCAGCCCGCGCAGTGTCCTCCTTTCCTCTTTGGTGCAAAGGGAGCAAGCGCAGGCAAGAGGATCAAGCAAAGGCATCCGCTTGATGCAACAAGACCAAGACCAGCCCCAACGGCTGGAATGCAGTCATCGTGGAGCCCAAGCAGGCCATCACCAGAGCCTTTGGCAAAGAGGGCCAACTTTAGTCGATAAGTGTACCCGCTGTTCCCTTCAAATGGCTAACTGTTGCGCCTTCCCGCTAATATTTGGGAAGAGGCCCAGGCCTTCGCTTATATAAGTAGAGCTAGCCACCATAGTAGAGCCTCTCTCCTCGAGGCAGGCATTTTGGAATCCAGGGAGAGAGAAAGAGAGAGAGAGAGAGAGAGAGATACCCGATCCTCAAGCTAGAGCGACGGGACACCACTTAGCAGTTCATCACACCCACCAAGAACAGACCCTCGTGAGGTTGTTCTTCCCCGTCATCGTTCTTCATCAGCCCTGAGGCAATCCACCACACCACAAACTAGAGTAGGGTATTACACCACAACGGTGGCCCGAACTAGTATAAATCTTATGCCTCTTGTGTTGTTCTTGCTAGTAGTTTAGGTTCTTGCGATTCGCGAGGTACGAGACGGTGGAGGGTTGGATCTCCGCGCGCACCCCAGAGTTCGAACCTTAAGGGTCTGCCAGAACCCGAAATCCGACAATTATTCCTCTAAAGGTTGTAATGCTTCGCTCAATGCGGCTCCAGTCTATTTCCATTTTTTGGAGGGTTTCCTCGTAAATGAGGTTCAATCCGCTGCCACCGTCCATGAGTACCTTGGTAAGGCGAAAGCCGTCCACTATCGGACAGAGGACCAATGCGGCTGGTGCTCGGGTTGTTCGGAATTTAGGTTCGTCACTGGCATTAAAGGTAATAGTCGTGTCACTCCATGGGTTTATTGTTGCTACTTGGTATACTTCGGCAAGGCTATGGAGTGTTCGTTTCTGCATATTATTTGATGCGAAAGTCTCGAAGACTGTTAATACCGTACTGGTATCCATGGGCTGATGCTCTAGAGCTAGAAGCTCTTCGCCACTTTTGGCCACCTGCCGTAGTATCCAACATGCTCTAAGGCTATGAGTTGGAGTGGCGCCTCGTACTATGAATTTTACACTGTCCATTGAGCCATCCTCCAAAGATGGTTCCATGCCCTATAGAGGGTTTTTGCTTTCGGTATTTAACCTGTGTCCATGATGATGCACCCTTTTATTTAGGACTGGGGTTGTATTCAAGGCCGGATTGTCCCAAAATCTTGCTTCGTTTTCAGCGCTTTCATCGCACAAGATTTTCAGATTATGGACGCAAAGTCGGCAAAGCGTGAAATGTCACGACGACTTATAGCGTTAGATCCCGTTGTCGGTGCAATTATTGCGAAGAATGAGATTATGCCTCCTCGCGGCAGTCCTTTATCCTGTCCATAACCAGGAGGAATCGCCCAAGAATGGTGTACTGTTTCATGAGCTCTTGTCGAATTTGAGATAGGTCGCTTATGTTTGGGTGGGCGGTGGAATTAAATCCGAACCTCGCCGATCTGAGACTTATGGGACTAGGAGCTCAACTTGGAAGCTTGGATTCTTGGATGTTGTCCAATGAATCTAGCCCGCTGCCTGACTTTAGGTTCGTGGCTTGAGTGACATCCTCTCCTCCGCGGAATCCGCATGGAGGGGTCGGGAATCCGGACGTAGCTAGTCCTTAAGATAGAAGAAGGGTCGCCGTATTGTTCCTCTACCACAGGAACGTGGTGGGTAACCTGGGGATAGTTAATCTCTCTCGATCGGGTTTAGGCCCAATTTGATCATAGTCTGTAGCGACTCCTGTATATGATGCGATCCAAGAGCTCGTTTAAGGAAGAGAGCTCCATCGATCTAAATGCTCGGCGAGTTCCGAGTTAACGTGAAAATTTCTTTCGATGACCCGAGAAGTCATCGTCGCGCAAGCGCCGAACAGCGGTCATAAGAAAACTGCCTAGCCGGAGAGTTTGGACGACAACCGAGCTTTTTAGCAACAGTGCCGCCTTTTAAAGACGGATGAGGCATCCTTCCCGACGGCGACGACACGAGGAACTCTCAATAAAAGCACCAATGTCGTGTCAAACCGCGGATCTCGGTAGGGGGTCCAGAACTGTGTGTCTAGGCGGATGGTAACAGGAGACAAGGGACACGATGTTTTTACCCAGGTTCAGGCCCTCTCAATGGAGGTAAAACCCTACTCCTGCTTGATTGATATTGATGATATGGGTAGTACAAGAGTAGATCTACCACGAGATCAGAGAGGCTAAACCCTAGAAGCTAGCCTATGGTATGATTGTTGTTCGTCCTACAGACTAAAACCCTCCGGTTTATATAGGCACCAAAGAGGGTTAGGGTTACATAGAGTCGGTTACAATGGTAGGAGATCTACATATCCGTACCGCCAAGCTTGCCTTCCACGCCAAGGAAAGTCCCATCCGGACACGGGACAAAGTCTTCAATCTTGTATCTTCATAGTCCAGGAGTCCGGCCAAAGGTCATTGTCCGGCTATCCGGACACCCCCTAATCCGGGACTCCCTCAGCCGGGCTGGTGGCCCAGTTGGGCCGAACGGCCCAGGGGGGTTGGTTTCTTCTTTCCTTCATTTTCTGTTTTATTTTCCTTTTCTTTTGCTGTTACATTTTAGTTCCTCTTTTATTTTAGTTTTATAAACTATAAAAAGTATTCCCTAATTTAGTGTTAATAACTACGCTACTACCACATAAGTTTGGGCAACTAAACAAAATAGTTTAATATTTTATTTAATGTAAAATGCATTTAACTAATTGTTTTGCCACTGTTTTATCTATTCTTCTGCACTCAAATATTTCTACTACAATGTGGTTTCTCCACCATAACTACTTATGCTTTAATTGGCACAACTTGAACATTGTTATTTGAAAACCTTTATCGCTTGACTTAAATTCAAGTTCGAGTTTGAATCGGTTTTGAACTAATGCGAGATTAACAACAGTAACCGTGGTGACGTGGCATCATTAACGTGTGATCACTGTAGCCTAATTATCCGGGCGTCACAATTGACAACCCCTGTATCGCTTTGGTTGCAAGGTTCTTATTTGTTTGTGTAGGTACGAGGCGATTTGGGTGTATCCTCCTACTGGATTGATAGCTTGGTTCTCAAAAACTGAGAAAAATACTTACTCTACTTTGTTGCATCACCCTTTCCTCTTTAAGGGAAAACCAACGCATGCTCAAGAGGTAGCAAGAAGGATTTCTGGCACCGTTGCCAGGGAGGTGTACACCAAGTCAAGTCGAGACATACCAAGTAACCATCCCAAACTCTTATCCCTTGCATTACATTATTTGTCGTTTGCCTCTCGCTTTCCTCTCCCACACTTCACCTTTGCCGTTTTATTCGCCCTCTTTTTCCGTTCGCCTCTTTTCGCTTGCCTCTTGTGTGCTTGTGTGTTGCATTGTTTGTCACAATGGCTCAAGAAAATACTAAATTGTGTGACTTTTCTAATACCAAAAACAATGGTTTTCTTAGCACTCCGAATGCTCCTATTACCGATGCTGAATCTTGTGAAATTAATGTTGCTTTGCTGAATCTTGTCATGAAAGATCAATTCTCTGGCCTTCCTAGTGAAGATGCCGCTACCCATCTAAACAACTTTGTTGATTTGTGTGATATGCAAAAGAAGAAAGACATGGATAATGAATCATTCTGTGAGGAAACTAAGGCTAATAAATTTTGTTGGGCTATTTCTATGCTATTTTGTACGAAATTAAGACTAAAAAAATTATGTTGGGAGATTCCTATCATCCTATGTCATTCTGTGAGGAACTAAGGCTGAGAATTTTCTACTTATGCTTATTTGATTTTCTAATATGTCATTCTATGATAATCTGAACGCTTATTTCATGTGGTGCCCTTCTCAGATTTCATTTTGTGACAATTTGAGTCTGTATGTGAATGTTGTGCCATGTTATGTGATTTTCAAGGTATTATGTATACGTGTTTTGATAGGACCCGATGGGTATCCATTGGATATGGATATCCATCGGGTTTGGACATGGACACAATTTTTTGCCCGTGGGTTTTTTCATGGATGGGCAAAGAATAACCTCGTGGATTCAGATATGGATTTGATTTTGTTCAACCCGGGCCGAACCCGATCCATAGCCATCCTTATTAATGATTTTGTTAAATTGAAGCTACTTCCGTTTTCACTTAGAGATCGTGCTAAAACTTGGTTTTCATCTTTGCCCAAAAATAGTATTGGTTCTTGGAATAAGTGCAAAGATGATTTTATCTCTAAGTACTTTCCTCCCGCTAAGATCATCTCTCTTAGAAATGATATTATGAATTTTAAGAAACTTGATCATTACATGTTGCGCAAGCTTGGGAGAGGATGAAATTAATGATACGTAATTGTCCAACACATGGTTTGAATTTATGGATGATTATACAAAAAAATTATGCTGTATTGAATTTTGTTTCTAGAAATCTTTTAGATTCGGCCGCGAGAGGCACCTTTATGGAAATTACCTTAGGAGAAGCTACTAAACTCCTAGATAATATTATGGTTAATTATTCTCAATGGCACACCGAGAGATCTACTAGTAAAAGGGTTCATGCGATAGAAGAGATTAATGTTTTCAGTGGAAAGATGGATGAACTTATGAAGTTGTTTGCTAATAAGAGTGTTTCTTCTGATCCTAATGATATGCCTTTGTCTACTTTGATTGAGAATAATAATGAATCGATGAATATGAATTTTGTTGGTAGGAACAATTTTGGTAACGACGCGTATAGAGGAAACTTTAATCCTAGGCCGTTTTCTAGTAAGTCCTCTAATAATTATGGTAATTCCTACAACAACTCTTATGGAAATTTTAATAATATGCCCTCTGATTTTGAGACCAGTGTTAAAGAATTTATGATTTTGCAAAAGAATTTCAATGCTTTGCTTGAAGAAAAAATTCCTAAAATTGATGAATTGGCTAGGAACATGGATATAATTTCTCTTGAGGTTGATTCTTTGAAACTTAGATCTATTCTACCTAAGCATGATATCAATGAGTCTCTTAAAGCTATGAGAATTTCCACTGATGAGTGCAAAGAAAGAACCGCTAGGATGCGTGCAAAAAAAGATTGCTTTATGAAAGCGTGTTCTTCTAGTTTTCATGATAATAAGGATGAAGATCTAAAAGTGATTCATGTGTCTCCTATTAAATCTTTGTTTTCCAATATGCATCTTGATAATGATGGGACTAGATATGAGTCAACTTTAGTTAAAAGGCGTCCCAATGATTCAGAGTTTTTAGATTTTGATGCAAAAATTGGTAAAAGTGGATTTGAAGAGGTCAAAACTTTACATAGCAATGAACCCACAATTTTGGATGTCAAGGAATTTAATTATGATAATTGTTCTTTGATAGATTGTATTTGCTTTTTGCAATCCGTGCTAAATTCTCCTCATGCTTATAGTCAAAATAAGGCTTGTCCTAAACATATCGTTGATGCTTTAATGCAATCTTATGAAGAAAAACTTGAATTAGAAGTTTCTATCCCTAGGAAACTTCATGATGAGTGGGAACCTACTATTAAAATTAAATTTAAAGATAATGAATGCTATGCTTTGTGTGATTTGGGTGCTAGTGTTTCCATGATTCCAAAAACTTTGTGTGATGTGTTAGGTTTCCGTGAATTTGATGATTATTCTTTAAACTTGCATCTTGCAGATTCCACCATTAAGAAACCTATGGGAAGAATTAATGATGTTCTTATTGTTGCAAATAGGAATTATATGCCCTTAGATTTCATTGTTCTTGATATATATTGCAATCCGACATGTCTTATTATTCTTGGTAGAGCTTTCCTTAGAACGATTGGTGCAATTATTGATATGAAGGAAGGGAATATTAGACTCCATTTTCCATTAAGGAAAGGCATGGAACACTTTCCTAGGAAGAAAATTAAATTACCCTATGAATCTATTATGGGAGCCACTTATGGATTGCATACCAGAGATGATAATACCTACATCTATTCTTGCCTTTATGCCTAGCTAGGGGCGTTAAACGATAGCGCTTGTTGGGAGGCAACCCAATTTTACTTTTTGTTTCTTGCTTTTTATTTATGTTTAGTAATAAATAATTGATCTAGCATCTGGTTAGATGTGGTTTTATGTTTTAATTAGTGTTTGTGCCAAGTAAAACCTATAGGATCTTCTTGGATGATAGTTATTTGATCTTGCTGAAAAAGTCAGAAACTTTCTGCTCACGAAAACAATTGTGAAAAATCACCAGAACGTGATAAGATACTGATTCCAATTGAAGTAGATCAATAAACAAATTATTTAGGTCGTCCTATTTTGGTATAATTTGTGATTTAAGAAAGTTTGCGTTTGATACAGATTAATACAGGCTGTTCTGTTTTTGACATATTCTGTTTTTCGTGTGTTGTTTGCTTATTTTGATGAATCTATGGCTAGTATTGGGGGGGGGGGGTATGAACCATAGAGAAGTTGGAATACAGTAGGTTTAACACCAATATAAAGAAAGAATGAGTTCATTACAGTACCTTAAAGTGGTGGTTGGTTTTATTTCGCTAACGGAGCTCATGACATTTTCTGTTGAGTTTTGTGTTGTGAAGTTTTCAAATTTTGGGTAAAGATTTGATGAATTATGGAATAAGGAGTTGCAAGAGCCTAAGATTGGGGATGCCCAAGGCACACCACACTACTGGAATCAGCTTCTTTGCTATCTGCCGACTCTTTGCCGTCAGCTAGCTGACGGCAAAGAAAGGCTTTGCCGTCAGCCACCGTAAAACAGATGGCAAAGAAGCAGCGGACGGCAACGGAAGGCTTTGCCTTAAGCATATCTTTCCTGTCCGCTAGCTGACGGCAAAGAGGATGAGTGGTGGGCTTACGAGGATGACCTAACGGACATTTTATTTGCTGTCTGCTGACGGATGGCAAAAGTTCTTTGCCCTCAGCCAGCGGACGGCAAAGAAAGTGGCCGTTAGGTCGTCTGTTTCCCCCCGGCCCCACCCCACTAGGTACGCTCTTTGCCGTCCGCGAGCAGACGGTGAAGAGCTGTGCCCTACTAGCTAGCTAGCAGAAAAGGGGTCGCGCCCGCGCCCTCCCGGCCCTCTCTGATCTGTACATCCCTTGCCCGAGCCGCCGCCACCCCTCACCCCTGCCGCCGCCCTAACCCGCGCCGCCACCCCGTCCCCCGTGCCGCCTCACACCCCTGTCGCCCGCCCCACACACCCCTGCTGGCACACCCAGCCTCACACCCTGTCACGGCCACCCTTTCCATCGCCGCCTCGCCACCCATGTCATGTCACCCAAGGCTTCATGCCACCCCGCCTCCCTTGACCCGCTCGAGCCGCCGCCCGTCCCGCCGCCGCTACCGCCCGTGCCACCCGCCTGCGGCAAGCTGCCTCGTCTGAGTCGCCGCCGCCCGCCCCGAGCCACCGCCGCCCGCCCGCCCGCCGCCTGCCCCTCATCGTGGTGAGTTTTTTTCTATTTTTAGATTTAGTTTATGTTTGTTTAGTTTAGGTTAATTAGGTTAGTTTAGTTTAGGTTATTTAGGTTATTAGTTTAGGTTAATTTAGTTTATTTTAGGTTACATTTAGTTTATTGTTTTGTTTAGGGTTTTTTTCTTGTTTTTAAGAATAATCAAGAAAGATGAAAGACTAATAAAAAGAAGAAGAGGAAGAAGAAGAAGAAGAAGAAGAAAGAACAACAAGTAGTAGAATAAGAAGATGATGAAAAAAAAAGTAGAAGTTGAAGATGAAAAAAGAAGTAGGAAAAGGGCGCCGAACGAAGCGGAGTTAATTAGGGGTTCTCGGTGTCGATGGAACTCTAAATAGCAAGTATCGTCGGTGCGAGATACATGTAGCCGTCGGTGTCGAACACTACATCCATGTCCCACAAGTGACGCCGACGTCCGGCGTCCCAAAGCAACTGTTCTCGGCGTCGATGGCGATCGAACACCATCGCGACTTTGTCTGGCAGCCTCTGTGATGACGATTAAAAGGCAAAGTGTTGTCAGTTTGGTTGTTTGAAATTTCAAAACTTGGCTTCAATCCTCATAGCAGAGGGTGCCAAACAAATTCGCGATGGTGTTCGACCGTCATCGGCCACCAGAACTATTGTTGCGGGACGCCGGGCGTCGGCTTCACTTGGGGAATGTGGATCTAGTGTTCGACGTCGAGCGCCACATGTATCTCGCACCGATGATACTTGCTATTTAGGGTTCCGTCGATGCCATGGACCCCCTAACCCACTCGTCCTGTTGTCAATATTTAGTTAGGTCGATCGAAGAAACAAAATTGCTTTGTTACTCATCTTTGGATTTAAATGTGCAGTTATTTCGTCACTGCGCGAGGGTCTAGTGTTCGACGAGCTCCGCCCCTGCGTTCATTGGTGAGCAAAAATGACATCTCCCGATGAAACTTGCTAGCTATAGGTGTCAATCATCAGTATGCGTAACCACTATGCGTCTCCCGTTCGAAAGGGTTATATCTATAAATATGCTTGCATTTGCATATTTATAATCGTGATTCTTTCGAACTGTCCAACGTTATCCATGGACAGCCCGAGTATGTGTAGATTGGGTTCTTTTTCCCATATGCTCTGCTCCAGATCCGATGCAGAATTTCGTTAATGCCTCCCTGTTGTTCTCCGGGTACACATCCTCTCTGCTTATTGTCGAGACGTGTATCAGGAGAACAGCGGGGAGGTGCTACGGAAATTTTGCGTCGGATCTGGAGCGGGGAGGTGCTATGGGAAAATGAACCCAATCTACACATACTCGGGTGGGATTAGGACCTATCTTTACCTATTAGCGTGTAGGTTGCATGGACGTAATAAAACTGACAAACTCCATGAACTGATGGATATGTTTTGCTTAATTATGTATATATTTCTTGTGTGTCCAGTAGGAAGTCAAGATGAGTGATCGTGCATGGATGTACACCGGTTACACTAGTCAGAAAGTTTGGACCGAGGAATGGTTAACAAAACCAAGGGGTTTGTTAGAGCCGCATTTGCAAATGGCCAGAATTTAGCTGGTACCCTGTGCCCATTAAGCATAATTATAAAAAGAGGGACGTGCTTGAAATGAGTAAAGACCTGCAGAAGTTTGGTTTTACGCCTGGTTACACGGTCTGGACATTACATGGTGAGTCTGCCCAACGTGCCAGAGCCGAGGTTCGTCGTCGCACCGACGAGCATGGTACCGGGACCGGAGACATGGTGCAAGACTTTGACGATGCTCGGGACTCGGACGAGGAGATGGAGGAATCTGCAAAGGCCTTCACTGAAATGTTGGAGTCCTCAAAACGTCCTCTCCACGAGCACACTAAGCTTTGTCAGCTGGATAACATCTCACAAATAATGGCTTTGAAGGCTCAATTCAACTTGGGAAGAGAAAGCTACGACGCGATGATGACAGTATTCAGACGATTCCAACCCAAAGGCCATGTGCTACCTCCAAACCTATACCAGTCAGACAAAATCGTCCGTGCTCTTAAGATGCCCTATAAGAAGATACATGCCTGTGAGAAAGGATGTGTCTTATTTAGGCTTCAGTATGATGACTTGAACTATTGTCCCATTTGCAATTCTTCCAGGTATGTTGTGGTAGACAACGGTATGGGTGAGAAGACGCAGAGCAAAATACCCGTTAATGTTCTTCGGTATATGCCAATCGTACCAAGACTTCAACGTCTTTTCATGGTCGAAGAGACGGCTAGACAGATGACATGACACAAAACGAGCAAAAGAACCGAGCTAGATGCAGATGGGAATGTGATGATGGTGCACACATCGAATGGTGAAGCGTGGAAGCGCTTCGATGCATTACATAAGGAAAAAATGGCAGATCCAAGGCATCCTCAAGTCGCCGTCAGCACAGATGGGTTCAGTGTGTTTGATCAGATGGCAACCCCATACAGCTGTTGGCCCGTGTTTGTCATTCCACTCAATCTCCCCCCGGGCAGATTATGCAAAGAAAGAATATTTTCCTGACGTTGATAATTCCAGGGCCCAACTATCCGGGGAAGAATATGAATGTGTACATGCATCCGCTTAAGGACGAATTGCAAGAAGCTTGTGATACTGGGTTCAAGACATACGATGCCTTTAGCAAACAGAACTTCATAATGCATGCCTGGTACATGTACTCGACGCATGACTTGCTGGCATATGCGCTATTCGTTGGCTGGTGTGTGCATGGAAGGTTCCTGAGGGAGTCCTGGATTAGGGGGTGTCCGGATAGCCGGACTATGACCTTTGGCCGGACTCCTGGACTATGAAGATACAAGATTGAAGACTTCGTCCCGTGTCCGGATGGGACTTTCCTTGGCATGGAAGGCAAGCTTGGCGATACGGATATGTAGATCTCCTACCATTGTAACCGACTCTTTGTAACCCTAACCCTCTTCGGTGCCTATATAAACCGGAGGGTTTTAGTCCATAGGACGAACAACAATCACACCATAGGCTAGCTTCTAGGGTTTAGCCTCTCTGATCTCGTGGTAGATCTACTCTTGTACTACCCATATCATCAATATTAATCAAGCAGGAGTAGGGTTTTACCTCCATCGAGAGGGCCCGAACCTGGGTAAAAACATCGTGTCCCTTGTCTCCTGTTACCATCCGCCTAGACGCATAGTTCGGGACCCCCTACCCGAGATCCGTCGGTTTTGACACCGACATTGGTGCTTTCATTGAGAGTTCCTCTGTGTCGTCATCTTTAGGCCCGATGGCTCCTCCGATCATCAACAATGATGCGCTCCAGGGTGAGACTTTTATCCCCGAACAGATCTTCGTATTCGGCGGCTTTGCACTGCGGGCCAATTCACTTGGCCATCTGGAGCAGATTGAAAGCTACGCCCCTGGCCACCAGGTCAGATTTGCAAATTTGAACTACACGGCTGACGTCCGCGGAGACTTGATGTTCGACAGGTTCGAGCCATAGCAAAGCGCGCCGCACTGTCACGAGGGGAATGATCTAGCTCTGCCGACGAACAGTGTCCTGGAGGCCGCACCAGTGTCCCTCCAACCTTTAGCTCGGAGTCGACTGCGCCGATCGAGGACGGATGGCTGGACACCACCTCGGGGGCCGCGATCTCTACGACGATTGTTCCGTACACCTACCCCGTCCTTTGCGAAGCTCGTGACTCCAAGATGTCGGACTCCTCTCCGGACTCCGAGCCTTCCGCGCCCCCGCCAATCGAATCCGATTGGGCGCCGATCATGGAATTCACTACCGCGGAAATCTTTCAGCACTCGCCCTTTGGCGACATCCTGAATTCACTAAAGTCTCTCTTTATCAGGAGAGCCCTGGCCGGATTATGGTCAGGAAGGTTGGGATGCGGACGACGAAGAAATTCAAAGCCCACCCACCACCCACTTCGTAGCCACTGTTGATGATTTAACCGACATGCTCGACTTTGACTCCGAAGACATCGACGGTATGGACGACGATGTAGGAGACGACCAAGAACCAGCGCCCATAGGGCACTGGAAGACCACCTCGTCATACTACATATACATGGTGGACATCCCAAAAGATGGGAATGGTGATGGAACATCGGAGGATGACCCCTCCAAGAAACAGCCTAAGCGCCGGCGTCAGCGGCGCCACTCTAAATCCCGCCATAGCAAAAATGGTGATTCCGGCACGTGAGACAATAACACCCCGGACAGTGCCGAAGACAACCCCCTCAAGAAGGATTCAGCGCAGGAGGATGGAGAAGCCATCCCTCATGAGAGAGCGGCAGAAAGAGAGGTAGAGGACGATAATTACATGCCTCCCTCCGAAGATGAGGCAAGCCTCTGCAATGATGAATTCGTCGTGCCCGAGGATCCCGTCGAACAAGAGCGTTTCAAACGCAGGCTTATGGCCACGACAAGCAGCCTCAAGAAAAAGCAGCAACAGCTTAGAGCTGACCAAGACTTGCTAGCTGACAGATGGACTGAAGTCCTTGCGGCCGAAGAGTATGAACTCGAGCGCCCCTCCAAGAGCAACCCAAAATGCTGGATGCTACCCCGATTAGAGGAGGAAGCACCCAAACCTACATCACCAGCGCATGATACGGCTGACCGGCCACCTCGTGGCTGCGACAGAGAGGCCTCTCAGCCCTCAACTCAAGCTGCACCACGGCGCCGCCAAAAATACCAAAGGCTGGGAAATGCGCCACCCTGCGAGATATATTGAGGACAAGGCAAGGCAAACAAGATCGATCTACGGATCGCGTGGGCGCCCCACGACATGTGACGATAACCGTCACGCCGGATATGGCAACTTCGGCTGGGCCAAACACAGTAGACAAAGCTCATTTGAGCTGCGTCGTGTTATAGCCCAATACAGAGGCGCCGCACACCCACTATGCTTCACAGATGAAGTGATGGATCATCATCAAATCCCTGAGGGTTTCAAACCCGTAAACATTGAATCATACGATGGCACAACATATCCTGCGGTTACATCCACATGGCCCGTGGTGATGATCTACACGCCATCAAATACCTCCCACTCAAGCTTAAAGGACCAGCCCGTCATTGGCTTAACAGCTTGCCATCAGAGTCAATTGGTTGTTGGGAAGACCTGGAAGCCGCATTCCTCGACAATTTCCAGGGCACATATGTGCGACCACCAGACGCCGATGACCTAAGCCACATAATTCAGCAACCAAAGGAATCGGCCAGACAATTCTGGACACGGTTCCTAACCAAGAAAAATCAAATCATTGACAGTCCGGATGCAGAGGCCCTTCCAGCCTTCAAACACAACATCCGCGACGAGTGGCTTGCCCGGCACCTAGGACAGGAAAAAGCCAAAATCCATGGCAGCCCTCACAACACTCATGACCCGCTTTTGCGCGGGAGAGGACAGCTGGCTAGCTCGTAGTAACAACATGACCAAGAGCCCTGGTAATTTGGATACCAAGGACAGCAATGGCAGGTCGCATCGCAACAAGCACAGCCGCCGCACTAACGGCGATAATGCTGAGGATATGACAGTCAATGCCGGATTCAGAGGCTCTAAACCCGGTCAGCGGAAAAAGCCATTTAAAAGAAATACTCCGGGCCCGTCCAATTTGGACCGAATACTCGATCGCTGCGTGCGGATACACGGCACTTCAAAAACCAGCCAACGACGCCAATAGGGATTGTTGGGTGTTCAAGCAGGCAGGGAAGTTAAATGCCGAAAACAATGACAAGGGGCTGCATAGCGATGACGAGGAGGAGCCCCGCCCGCCGAACAATAGAGGACAGAAGGGCTTCCCCCCACAAGTGCGGACGGTGAACATGATATACGCAACCCACATACCCAAAAGGGAGTAGAAGCGTGCACTAAGGGACGTATATGCGATGGAGCCAGCCGCCCCAAAGTTCAACCCGTGGTCTTCCTGCCCGATCACTTTTGATCGAAGGGACCACCCCACTAGCATCCGCCCTGGCGGATTCGCTACATTGGTTCTAGACCCAATCATTGACGGATTTCACCTCACTAGAGTCCTAATGGATGGCGGCAGCAGCCTGAACCTGCTTTATCGTGATACAGCAGCAAAATGGGCATAGACCCATCAAGGATTAAACCCACGAAGACGACCTTTAAAGGCGCCATACCAGGTGTAGAGGCCAACTCATGCAGCTCGCTTACACTTGAAGTGGTCTTCGGATCCCCAGATAACTTCCGAAGCGAGGAGTTAATCTTCGACATAGTCCCGTTCCGCAGAGGCTATCACGCACTGCTCTGACGAACCGCATTTGCAAAGTTCAATGCGGTGCCGCACTACGCATATCTCAAGCTCAAGATGCCAGGTCTTCGAGGAGTCATTATGGTCAATGGAAACACCGAACGCTCTCTCCGGACGGAGGAGCATACGGCGGCCCTCGAGGCGGAAGTACAAAGCAGCCTCTTAAGGCAATTCTCGAGTTCAGCTATTAAACGTCCGGACACCGTCAAGCGCGCCCGGAGTAACCTACAACAAGACCGCCTGGCACGTTCCGAGCACGCATAGCAATGCGGCCCAAACCCCAGCCCTCGCGAAATTGCGAAACCAGTACTACGCATACATAATTACGCTCTAGAAATACCATGGGCATAGGGGGAGGGGCACGACCACGGCATGCCCAGAATGCGGCTCAACCGGACCAAGGGCTCCCGATTGTGTCATTGTTTTCTTTTCTTCTTTCTTTTTTACTTTGAGGACTCCGTTCTCACGAAGCCCTGTCCGGTAGTAGAATCGCCGAACACACGATGCAACAGCCAAGGAAGCAGAAAGCTACGTCGAGTGTCCTGGTGGTCTCTATTACGAGCAGTATACCTGTTTTACATACCATCCCGCAACTTAGCCCTGGAGGGGGACATGTTAAAAAGTCTCGTCCCTTGCTTATCGCACTATTTGTATCGTTCTGCTCTTACTGCAGCCCTTTTGAATAAACTATACATAGCTTCTGCCTATTATTGAATTCCTTTTTTCTATATATATATGTTTAGTTATGACATTGTGCAACCGTACACTTTGGTACGGGCAATACACCAGGGGCTTAAGTACCCCACAATATAGTGTGATAAGTCCGAACACTTTCACAAGTGCGGCACCCCGAACTTATAGCATTATATGCATCGGCTCCGAATCATGTCTTGGGTCAATAGTTGGGTTTGCCCGGCTCCCATGTTTTGGTACCTTATGTTCCTGTTATATCGGCTAAGGTAGCGCTGGGAGAACCACTGCGATTGTGCCCCGGTTGAGCTGGGTTAAGCACCTCAGTGGAGAAACCTAAAACTGACCGTCATGATAGGGCGAGAGCCGGTCGCTGTTTGTGAAGGAAATATGCCCTAGAGGCAATAATAATGTTATTATTTATTTCCTTATATCATGATAAATGTTTATTATTCATGCTAGAATTGTATTAACCGGAAACATAATACATGTGTGAATACATAAACCTACAGAGTGTCACTAGTATGCCTCTATTTGACTAGCTCGTTAATCAAAGATGGTTATGTTTCCTAACCATGAACAAGGAGTTGTTATTTGATTAACGGGATCACATCATTGGTTGAATGATCTGATTGACATGACCCATTCCATTAGCATAGCACCTGATCGTATAGTTTGTTGCTAGTGCTTTTCTTCATGACTTATACATGTTCCTATGACTATGAGATTATGCAACTCCCGTTTGCCCGAGGAACACTTTGGGTGCTACCAAACGTCACAACGTAACTGGGTGATTATAAAGGTACATTACAGGTGTCTCCGTGAAGGAAATATGCCCTAGAGGCAATAATAATGTTATTATTTATTTCCTTATATCATGATAAATGTTTATTATTCATGCTAGAATTGTATTAACCGGAAACATAATACATGTGTGAATACATAAACCTACAGAGTGTCACTAGTATGCCTCTACTTGACTAGCTCGTTAATCAAAGATGGTTATGTTTCCTAACCATGAACAAGGAGTTGTTATTTGATTAACGGGATCACATCATTGGTTGAATGATCTGATTGACATGACCCATTCCATTAGCATAGCACCTGATCGTATAGTTTGTTGCTAGTGCTTTTCTTCATGACTTATACATGTTCCTATGACTATGAGATTATGCAACTCCCGCTTGCCCGAGGAACACTTTGGGTGCTACCAAACGTCACAACGAATCGGGTGATTATAAAGGTACATTACAGGTGTCTCCGAAGGTACATGTTGGGTTGGCATATTTCGAGATTAGGATTTGTCACTCCGATTGTCGGAGAGGTATCTCTGGCCCTCTCGGTAATGCACATCACATAAGCCTTGCAAGCATTGCAACTAAATGTGTTAGTTGTGAGATGATGTATTACGGAACGAGAAAAGAGACTTGCCAAGAACGAGATTGAACTAGGTATTGGATACCGACGATCGAATCTCGGGCAAGTAACATACCGATGACAAAGGAACAACGATGTTGTTATGCGGTCTGACCGATAAAGATCTTCGAGAATATGTAGGAGCCAATATGGGCATCCAGGTCCCGCTATTGGTTATTGACCGAGAGGTGTCTCGGTCATGTCTACATAGTTCTCGAACCCGTAGGGTCCGCACGCTTAACGCTTCGATGATGCTTATTATGAGTTTTATGATGTTGATGTACCAAGGTTGTTCGAGTCCCGGATGAGATCACGGACATGACGAGGAGTCTCAAATGGTCGAGACATAAAGATTGATATATTGAAGCCTATGTTTGATTCGGAATCACTCCGGTGAAATTGGGAATTTTACCGAGTACCGGGGTTACCGAACCTCCCGGGAGTCAATGGGCCTTGATGGGCCTTAAGGGAAAGAGAAAAGGGGCCCTATAGCTGGCGCAGCCTTCCCCTTCCCTAGTCCTATTAGGATTAGGAGAAGGGGTGGCGCCTCTCTCCCTCTCCCTTGGTCAAACCCTAGTTGGACTAGGATTTGGGGGAATCCTACCCTAGTAGGAGTAGGACACCCCGGTGCGCCTCCCTCTTGGCCGGCCAGCCCCTCCCTTCCCTCCTTTATATACAGGGCAGGGGCACCCCATGACACAAGTTGATCATTAGATCGCTCTTAGCCGTGTGCGGTGCCCCTTCCACCAGATTACACCTCGATCATACCGTAGCGGAGCTTAGGCGAAGCCCTGCGCCGGTGGAACATCATCATCGCCACCACGCCGTCGGTCGATTTAAACTCTCCTCAACACTCGGCTGGATCGGAGTTCGAGGGACGCCATCGAGCTGAACGTGTGCAGAACTCGGAGGTGCCGTGACGCTCGGTACTTGGATCGGTTGGATCGGGAAGAAGTACGACTACATCAACCGCGTTGTTATAACGCCTCGCTTTCGGTTCACGAGGGTACGTGGACGGACACTCTATCCTCTCGCTGCTATGCCATCACCATGGTCTTGCGTGATCGTGAGGAAAAATTTTGAAATTACTACGCTCCCCAACAGTGGCATCCGAGCCTGGTTTTATGCGTTGATGTCATGTGCACGAGTAGAACACAAGTGAGTTGTGGACGATACAAGTCATACTGCCTACCAGCATGTCATACTTTGGTTCAGCGGTATTGTGAGATGAAGCGCCCGACCGACATTACGCCAGACGCTTACGCGAGACTGGTTTCACCGCTGTGAGCACTCGTTGCTTAAAGGTGACCGGCGGTGTCTGCTCTCTCACTTTAGTTGAATCGAGTGTGGCTACGCCCGGTCCTTGAGAAGGTTAAACGGAGTCTATTTGACGAAGTATCGCTGTGGTTTTGATGCGTAGGTAAGAACGGTTCTTGCTCAGCCCGTAGCAGCCACGTAAAACTTGCAACAACAAAGTAGAGGACGCCTAACTTGTTTTTGCAGGCATGTTGTGATGTGATATGGTCAAGACGTGATGCTATATTTTATTGTATGAGATGATCATGTTTTGTAACCGAAGTTATCGGCAATCGGCAGGAGCCATATGGTTGTCGCTTATTGTATGAAATGCAACGCCATGTAATTGCTTTACTTTATCACTAAGCAGTAGCGATAGTCGAGAAGCAATAGTTGGCGAGACGACAACGATGCTACGATGGAGATCAAGGTGTCGCGCGGTGACGATGGTGATCATGACGGTGCTTCGAGATGGAGATCACAAGCACAAGATGATGATGGCCATATCATATCACTTATATTGATTGCATGTGATGTTAATCCTTTATGCATCTTATTTTGCTTTGATTGACGGTAGCATTATAAGATGATCCCTTACTAAATTATCAAGAAGTGTTCTCCCGAGTATGCACCGCTATGAAAGTTCTTCGTGCTGAGACACCACGTGATGATCGGGTGTGATAGGCTCTACGCTCAAATACAACGGTGCAAAACAGTTGCACACGCGAATACTCAGGTTATACTTGACGAGCTATGCATATAAGATATGACCTCGAACACGGAGACCGAAGGTCGAGCGTGAATCATATAGTAGATATGATCAACATATTGATGTTCACCATTGAAACTACTCCATCACACGTGATGATCGGTCATGGTGTAGTTGATATGGATCACGCAATCACTTAGAGAATTGAGGATATTTTTCTAAGTGGGAGTTCTTAAGTAATATGATTAATTGAACTTTAATTTATCATGAACTTAGTCCCGGTAGTATTTTGCAAATTATGTTGTAGATCAATAGCTCGCGTTGTTGCTTCCCTATGTTTTCATATGTGTTCCTAGAGAAAATTGTATTGAAAGATGTTAGTAGCAATGATGCGGATTGGATCCGTGATCTGAGGTTTATCCTCATTGCTGCGCAGAAGAATTATGTCCTTAATGCACCGCTAGGTGACAGACCTATTGCAGGAGCAGATGCGACGTTATGAACGCTTGGCTAGCTCAATATGATGACTACTTGATAGTTTAGTGCACCATGCTTAACGGCTTAGAATCGGGACTTCAAAGACGTTTTGAACGCCATGGACCATATGAGATGTTCCAGAATTGAAGTTAATATTTCAAGCAAATACCCGAGTTGAGAGATATGAAGTCTCCAACAAGTTCTATAGCTAAAAGATGGAGGAGAATCGCTCAACTAGTGAGCATGTGCTCAGATTGTCCGAGTACTTCAATCGCTTGAATCAAGTGGGAGTTAATCTTCCGATAAGATAGTGATTGACAGAATTCTCTAGTCACCATCACTAAGTTAGTAGAACTTCGTGATGAACTATAGTATGCAAGGGATGACGAAAAGATTCTCAAGCTCTTCGCGATGCTAAAATCGCGAAGGTAGAAATCAAGAAAACATCAAGTGTTGATGGTTGACAAGACCACTAGTCTCAAGAAAAGGGCAAAGGGAAGAAGGGGAACTTCAAGGAAAACGGCAAGCAAGTTGTTGCTCGAGTGAAGAAGCCCAAGTCTAGACCTAAGCCTGAGACTAAGTGCTTTTGCTGCAATGGAACTGGTCACCGAAGCGGAACTACCCCAAGTATTTGGTGGATAAGAAGGATGGCAAAGTGAACAAAGGTATATTTGATATACAGATTATTGATGTGTATTTTACTAGTGTTCATAGCAACCCCTCAGTATTTGATACTGGTTCAGTTGCTAAGAGTAGTAACTCAAACGGAGTTTCGAATGAATGAAACTAGTTGAAGGGAAGTGACGATGAGTGTTGGAAGTAGTTCCAAGATTGATATGATCATCATCTCACACTCCCTATACTTTCGGGATTAGTGTGGAACCTAAATAAGTGTTATTTGGTGTTGAGCATAAATATGATTTGATCATGTTTATTGCAATACGGTTATTCATTTAAGTAAGAGAATAAATTGTTGTTCTGCTTACATGAATAAAACCTTATATGGTTACACACCCAATGAAAATGGTTCATTGGATCTCGATCATAGTGATACACATATTCATAATATTGAAACCAAAAGATGCAAAGTTAATAATGATAGTGCAACTTATTTGTGGCACTCGCCGCTTAGGTCATATTGGTGTAAAGCGCATGAAGAAAACTCCATGCGATGGACTTTTGGAATCACTTGATTATGAATCATTTGATGCTTATGAACCGTGCCTTTTGGGCAAGATGACTAAAACTCCGCTCTCCGAACAATGGAACAAGCTACTGACTTATTGGAAATAATACATACCGATGTATGCGATCCAATGAATGTTGATGCTCGTGGCAAGTATCGTTATTTTCTGACCTTCACAAGATGATTTGAGCAGATATGGGTATATCTACTTGATGAAACATAAGTCTGAAATAGTTGAAAGGTTCAAAGAATTTCAGAGTGAAGTGGAAAATCATCGCAACAAGAAAATAAAGTTTCTGCGATCTGATCGTGGAGATGAATATTTGAGTTACGAGTTTGGTCTTCAATGAAAACAATGTGGAATAGTTTCACAGCTCACGCCACATGGAACACCACAACATTATGGTGTGTCCGAACGTCAGAAACCGTATTTTATTTTGATATGGTGCGATCTATGATGTATCTTACCGATTTACCACTATCGCTTTGGGGTTATGCATTAGAGACAGCTGCATTCACGCTTAATAGGGCAACCATCTAAACCGCTGAGATGACACCGTATGAACTATGGTTTAGCAAGAAACCTAAGCTGTCGTTTCTTAAAGTTTGAGTTGTGATGCTTATGTGAAAAGTTTTCACCGATAAGCTCGAACCCAAATCGAGAAATGCGCCTTCATAGAATACCCAAAGGCAACTATTGGGTACACCTTCTATCACAGATCCGAAAGCAAGATATTTGTTGTTAAGATGGATCCTTTCTAGAGAAGAAGTTTCTCTCGAAAGAAGTGAGTGGGAGGAAAGTAGAACTTGATGAGGTAATTGTACCTTCTCCTTATTGGAAAGTAGTTCATCACGAAATCAGTTCCAAGTGATTCCTACACCAATTAGTGAGGAAGTTAATGATGATGATCATGAAACTTCAGATCAAGTTGCTACCAAACCTCGTAGGTCTTCCAGAGTAAGATCCGCACTGAGTGGTACGGTAATCCTATTCTAGAAGTCATGTTACTAGACCATGATGAACCTACGAACTATGAGGAAGCGATGATGAGCCCAGATTCCGCGAAATGGTTTGAGACCATGAAATCTGAGATGGGATCCATATATGAGAACAAAGTGTGGACTTTGATGGAGTTGCCGATGATCGGCAAGCCATATTATATAAATGGATCTTCAAGAGGAAGACGGACACCGATAGTAGTGTTACTATCTACAAAGCTCGACTTGTCGCAAAAGGTTTTTGACAAGTTCAAGGTGTTGACTACAATGAGATTTTCTCAATTGTAGCGATGCTTAAGTCTGTCTCAATCATGTTAGCAATTGCCACATTTTATGAAATCTGGCAAATGGATGTCAAAACTACATTCTTTAATGGATTTATTAAAGAAGAGTTGTATATGATGCAACCAGAAGGTTTTGTCAATCCTAAAGGAGCTAACAAAATGTGCAAGCTCCAATGATCCATCTATGGACTGGTGCAAGCATCTCGAGTTGGAATAAACGCTTTGATAGTGTGATCAAAGATATGGTTTTATACAGACTTTGGAGAAGCCTGTATTTACAAGAAAGTGAGTGGGAGCACTACAAAGATTTCGATAAGTATATGTGAATGACATATTGTTGATCGAAATAATGTAGAATTATTCTGCAAAGCATAAAGGAGTGTTTGAAAGGAGTTTTCAAAGAAAGACCTCGTGAAGCTGTTATATATTGAGCATCAAGATCTATAGAGATAGATCAAGACGCTTGATAAGTTTTTCAATAAATACATACCTTGACAAGATTTTGAAGTAGTTCAAAATGGAACAGTCAAAGAAAGAGTTCTTGCCTGTGTTACAAGGTGTGAGATTGAGTAAGACTCAAAACCCGACCACGGCAGAAGATAGAAAGAGAATGAAAGTCATTCCCTATGCATCAGCCATAGGTTCTATAAAGTATGTCATGTTGTGTACTGATCTATTGCATACCCTACCACTAAGATTGGCAAGGAGTGCAATAGAGATCTAGGAGTAGATCAATGGACAGCGGTCAAAATTATCCTTAGTAGAATAAGGATATGTTTCTCGATTATGGAAGTGAAAAAGGTTCGCGTAAAAGGTTACGCCGATGCAAGTTTTAACACTAATCTAGATGACTCGAGTCTCAATCTAGATACATATTGAAAGTGGGAGCAATTAGCTAGAGTAGCTCCGCAAGAGCATTGTAGACATAGAAATTTGCAAATACTTACGGCTCTGAATGTGACAGACCCTGCTGACTAAAATTATCTCACAAGCAAAACATGATCACACCTTAGTACTCTTTGGGTGTTAATCACATAGCGATGTGAACTAGATTACTGACTCTAGTAAACCCTTTGGGTGTTGGTCACATGTCGATGTGAACTATGGGTGTTAACCACATATAGATGTGAACTATTGATGTTAAATCACATGGCGATGTGAACTAGATTATTGACTCTAGTGCAAGTGGGAGACTCAAGGAAATATGCCCTAGAGGCAATAATAATGTTATTATTTATTTCCTTATATCATGATAAATGTTTATTATTCATGCTAGAATTGTATTAACCGGAAACATAATACATGTGTGAATACATAAACCTACAGAGTGTCACTAGTATGCCTCTACTTGACTAGCTCGTTAATCAAAGATGGTTATGTTTCCTAACCATGAACAAGGAGTTGTTATTTGATTAACGGGATCACATCATTGGTTGAATGATCTGATTGACATGACCCATTCCATTAGCATAGCACCTGATCGTATAGTTTGTTGCTAGTGCTTTTCTTCATGACTTATACATGTTCCTATGACTATGAGATTATGCAACTCCCGCTTGCCCGAGGAACACTTTGGGTGCTACCAAACGTCACAACGAATCGGGTGATTATAAAGGTACATTACAGGTGTCTCCAAGGTACATGTTGGGTTGGCATATTTCGAGATTAGGATTTGTCACTCCGATTGTCGGAGAGGTATCTCTGGCCCTCTCGGTAATGCACATCACATAAGCCTTGCAAGCATTGCAACTAAATGTGTTAGTTGTGAGATGATGTATTACGGAACGAGAAAAGAGACTTGCCAAGAACGAGATTGAACTAGGTATTGATACCGACGATCGAATCTCGGCAAGTAACATACCGATGACAAAGGGAACAACGATGTTGTTATGCGGTCCGACCGATAAAGATCTTCGAGAATATGTAGGAGCCAATATGGGCATCCAGGTCCCGCTATTGGTTATTGACCGAGAGGTGTCTCGGTCATGTCTACATAGTTCTCGAACCCGTAGGGTCCGCACGCTTAACGCTTCGATGACAGCTTATTATGAGTTTTATGATGTTGATGTACCAAGGTTGTTCGAGTCCCGATGAGATCACGGACATGACGAGGAGTCTCAAATGGTCGAGACATAAAGATTGATATATTGGAAGCCTATGTTTGATTCGGAATCACTCCGGGTGAAATTGGGAATTTTACCGAGTACCGGGGTTACCGAACCTCCCGGGGAGTCAATGGGCCTTGATGGGCCTTAAGGGAAAGAAAAAGGGGCCCTATAGCTGGCCGCAGCCTTCCCCCTTCCCTAGTCCTATTAGGATTAGGAGAAGGGGTGGCGCCTCTCTCCTCTCCCTTGGTCAAACCCTAGTTGGACTAGGATTTGGGGGAATCCTACTCCTAGTAGGAGTAGGACACCCCGTGCGCCTCCCTCTTGGCCGGCCAGCCCCTCCCTTCCCTCCTTTATATACAGGGCAGGGGCACCCCATGACACAAGTTGATCGATTAGATCGCTCTTAGCCGTGTGCGGTGCCCCTTCCACCAGATTACACCTCGATCATACCGTGCGGAGCTTAGGCGGCCCCGCGCCGGTGGAACATCATCATCGCTACCACGCCGTCGTCGGTCGATTTAAACTCTCCTCAACACTCGGCTGGATCGGAGTTCGAGGGACGCCATCGAGCTGAACGTGTGCAGAACTCGGAGGTGCCGTGACGCTCGGTACTTGGATCGGTTGGATCGGGAAGAAGTACGACTACATCAACCGCGTTGTTATAACGCTTCGCTTTCGGTTCACGAGGGTACGTGGACGGATACTCTATCCTCTCGCTATGCCATCACCATGGTCTTGCGTGATCGTGGAAAATTTTGAAATTACTACGCTCCCCAACACCAAGGTACATGTTGGGTTGGCATATTTCGAGATTAGGATTTGTCACTCCGATTGCTCGGAGAGGTATCTCTCGGCCCTCTCGGTAATGCACATCACATAAGCCTTGCAAGCATTGCAACTAAATGTGTTAGTTGTGAGATGATGTATTACGGAACGAGAAAAGAGACTTGCCAAGAACGAGATTGAACTAGGTATTGATACCGACGATCGAATCTCGGGCAAGTAACATACCGATGACAAAGGAACAACGATGTTGTTATGCGGTCTCGACCGATAAAGATCTTCGTAGAATATGTAGGAGCCAATATGGGCATCCAGGTCCCGCTATTGGTTATTGACCGAGAGGTGTCTCGGTCATGTCTACATAGTTCTCGAACCCGTAGGGTCCGCACGCTTAACGCTTCGATGATGCTTATTATGAGTTTATATGATATTGATGTACCAAGGTTGTTAGAGTCCCGGATGAGATCACGGACATGACGAGGAGTCTCAAATGGTCGAGACATAAAGATTGATATATTGAAGCCTATGTTTGACTCGGAATCACTCCGTGAAATTGGGAATTTTACTGAGTACCGGGGTTACGGAACCTCCCGGGGGTCAATGGGCCTTGATGGGCCTTAGTGGGAAAGAGAAAGGGGCCATAGTGCTGGTCAAGACCTTTCCCCTTCCCTAGTCCTATTAGGACTAGGAGAAGGGGCGCTCTCTCTCTCCCTTCCCACTTGGGGAAACCTAGTTGGACTAGGATTTGGGGGAATCCTACCCCTAGTAGGAGTAGGACACCCTGGCGCACCTCTCCTTGGCCGGCCAGCCCCTCCCTTCCCTCCTTTATATACAGGGCAGGGGCACCCCATGACACACAAGTTGATCATTGAGATCGCTCTTAGCCGTGTGCGTGCCCCTTCCACCAAACTACACCTCGAATATACCGCTATGGAGCTTAGGCGAAGCCTGCTGCGCCGGTGGAACATCATCATCGCCACCACGCCGTCGTCGGTCGACGAAACTCTCCTCAACACTCGGCTGGATCGGAGTTCGAGGGACGCCATCGAGCTGAACGTGTGCAGAACTCGGAGGTGCCGTGACGCTCGGTACTTGATCGGTTGGATCGGGAAGAAGTACGACTACTTCCTCTACGCTATGCCAACGCTTCCGCTGCTGGTCTACGAGGGTACGAGACAACACTCTCATCTCGCTGCTATGCATCACCATGATCTTGCGTGATCGTAGGAAATTTTTGAAATTACTACGCTCCCAACAGTGGCATCCGAGCCTGGTTTTATGGTTTGATCATATGCACGAGTAGAACACAAGTGAGTTGTGGACGATACAAGTCATACTGCCTACCAAAGATGTCATACTTTGGTTCAGCGGTATTGTTGGATGACGATCCGGACCAACCTTACGCTGCATTTTACGCGAGACCGGTTCCCTCGACGTGCTTTGCACATAGATGGCTTGTGGAAGACTGTCTCTCAACTTTAGTTGAACTGAGTGTGGCTACGCCCGGTCCTTGAGAAGGTTAAAACGGAGTCTATTTGACGAAGTATCGCTGTGGTTTTGATGCGTAGGTGAGATTGGTTCTTGCTTAAAGCCCGTAGCAGCCACGTAAAATTTGCAACAACAAAGTAGAGGACGCCTAACTTGTTTTTGCGGGCATGTTGTGATGTGATATGGTCAAGACATGATGCTGAATTTTATTGTATGAGATGATCATGTTTTGTAACCGGTTATCGGCAATCGGCAGGAGCCATATGGTTGTCGCTTATTGTATGCAATGCAATCGCTTCAGTAATGCTTTACTTTATCACTAAGCGGTAGCGATAGTCGAGAAGCATAAGATTGGCGAGACGACAACGATGCTACGATGGAGATCAAGGTGTCGCGCGGTGACGATGGTGATCATGACGGTGCTTCGAGATGGAGATCACAAGCACAAGATGATGATGGCCATATCATATCACTTATATTGATTGCATGTGATGTTAATCCTTTATGCATCTTATTTTGCTTTGATTGACGGTAGCATTATAAGATGATCCCTTACTAAATTATCAAGAAGTGTTCTCCCGAGTATGCACCGCTATGCGAAAGTTCTTCGTCTGAGACACCACGTGATGATCGGGTGTGATAGGCTCTACGCTCAAATACAACGGTGCAAAACAGTTGCACACGCAGAATACTCAGGTTATACTTGACGAGCTATGCATATAAGATATGACCTCGAACACGGAGACCGAAGGTCGAGCGTGAATCATATAGTAGATATGATCAACATATTGATGTTCACCATTGAAACTACTCCATCACACGTGATGATCGGTCATGGTGTAGTTGATATGGATCACGCAATCACTTAGAGAATTGAGGATATTTTTCTAAGTGGGAGTTCTTAAGTAATATGATTAATTGAACTTAAATTTATCATGAACTTAGTACCGATAGTATCTTGCTTGTCTATGATGTGTAGATAGATGGCTCGTGTTGTTGTTCCGCTGAATTTTAATGCGTTCCTTGAGAAAGCAAAGTTGAAAGATGATGGCAGCAATTACACGGACTGGGTCCGTAATTTGAGGATTATCCTTATTGCTGCACGTAAGAATTACGCCCGGAAGCACCGTTAGGTGCCGTGCCTGGTGTAAGGGCTGCGCCGAAAGTTGTGAACGTCTGGCAAAGCAAAGCGATGACTACTCTATAGTTCAGTGTGCCATGCTTTACGGCTTAGAACCGGACTTCAACGTCGCTTTTGAACACCATGGAGCATATGAGATGTTCCAGAGTTGAAGTTAATATTCCAAGCGAATGCCCGGATTGAGAGATATGAAGTCTCCAATAAGTTCTATAGCTGTAAGATGGAGGAGAACGGTTCACAAGGAGCATATACTCGTAATGTCCGGATATAACAATCACTTGATTCAACTGGGAGTTAATCTTCCGGATGATTGCGTAATTGACAGAATTCTCCAATCACTGCCACCAAGCTACAAGAGCTTCGTGATGAACTATAATATGCAAGGGATGACCAAAACAATGCCCGAGCTCTTCGCGATGCTGAAAGCCGCGGAGGTAGAAATCAAAAAGGAGCATCAAGTGTTGATGGTTAACAAAACCACTAGTTTCAAGAAAAAGGGCAAAGGAAAGAAAAAGGGAAACTTCAAAAAGAGCGGCAAGCAAGTTGCTAATCAAGAGAAGAAACCCAAGTCTGGTCCTAAGCCCTGAAACTGAGTGCTTCTATTGCAAGCAGGCTGGTCACTGAAGCGGAACTGCCCCAAGTATTTGGCGGATAAGAAGGATGGCAAGGTTAACAAAGGTATATGTGATATACATGTTATTGATGTGTACCTTACTAATACTCGCAGAGCACTGGTATTTGATAATCGGTTCATTGCTAATATTTGCAACTCAAACAGGGGCTACGGATTGCCAAGATTGGCTAAGGACGAGGTGACAATGCGCGTGGGAAATGGTTCCAAAGTCGATGTGATCGCAATGGCACGCTACCTCTACATCTACCTTCGGATTAGTATTAGACCTAAATAATTGTTATTTAGTACCAGCGTTGAGCATGAACATTATATCTGGATCTTGTTTGATGCGAGACGGTTATTCATTTAAATCGAGAATAATGGTTGTTCTATTTATATGAATAATATCTTTTATGGTCATGCACCATTGAAGAATGGTTTGTTTTTACTTAATCTTGATAGTAGTGATACACATATTCATAATGTTGAAACCAAAAGATGCAGAGTTGATAATGATGGTGCAACTTATTTGTGGCAATCGCCGCTTAGGTCATATCGGTGTAAAGCGCATGAAGAAACTCCATACCGATGGACTTTTGGAGTCACTTGATTATGAATCACTTGGCACTTGCGAACCGTGCCTTATGGGCAAGATGACTAAAACACCGCTTCTCCGAACTATGGAGAGAGCAACAGATTTATTGGAAATCATACATACCGATGTATGTGGTCCAATGAATGTTGAGGCTCGTGGCGGATATCGTTATTTTCTCACCTTCACAGATGATTTGAGCAGATATGGGTATATCTACTTAATGAAACACAAGTCTGAAACATTTGAAAAGTTCAAAGAATTTCAGAGTGAAGTGGAAAATCATCGTAACAAGAAAATAAAGTTTCTACGATCTGATCGTGGAGGAGAATATTTGAGTTACGAGTTTGGCCTACATTTGAAACAATGCGAATAGTTTCAAGAACTTACGCCACCGGAACACCACAACGTAATGGTGTGTCCGAACGTCGAATCGTATTTTATTAGATATGGTGCGATCTATGATGTCTCTTACTGATTTACCGCTATCGCTTTGGGGTTATGCTTTAGAGACGGCTACATTCACTTTAAATAGGGCACCATCTAAACCGCTGAGACGACGCCTTATGAACTGTGGTTTGGCAAGAAACCAAAGTTGTCGCTTCTGAAAGTTTGGGGCTGCGATGCTTATGTGAAAAAGCTTCAACCTGATAAGCTCGAACCCAAATCGAGAAATGTGTCTTCATAGGATACCCAAAGGAGACAGTTGGGTACACCTTCTATCACAGATCCGAAGGCAAGATTTTTGTTGCTAAATTGGAAACTTTTTGGAGAAAGAGTTTCTCACGAAAGAAGTGAGTGGGAGGAAAGTAGAACTTGATGAGATAATCTGTATCTACTCCCTTATTGAGAAGTAGTACATCACGTAAAACAGTTTCGTGACACCTACACCAAATAGGAGGAAGCTAATGATGATGATCATGAAACTTCAGATCAAGTTTCTACAGAACTCAGAGATCAACCAGAGCAAGATCCGCACTGAGTGGTACGGTAATCCTATTTTGGAAGTCATGTTATCGGAACATGATGAACCTACGAACTATGAAGAAGCGATGGTGAGCCCAGATTCCACAAAATGGCTTGAGGCCATGAAATCTGAGATGGGATCCATGTATGAGAACAAAGTGTGGATTTTGGTTGACTTGCCCGATGATCGGCAAGCAATTGAGAATAAATGGATCTTCAAGAAGAAGACCGACGCTGATGGTAATGTTATCGTCTATAAAGCTCGACTTGTTGCAAAAGGTTTTCGACAAGTTCAAGGGATTGACTACGATGAGACCTTCTCACCAGAAGCGATGCTTAAGTCCGTCTCAATCATGTTAGCAATTGCCGATTTTATGATTATGAAATTTGGCAAATGGATGTTAAAACTGCATTCCTGAATGGATTTCTGGAAGAAGAGTTGTATATGATGCAACCGAAGGTTTTGTCGATCCAAAGGAGCTAACAAAGTGTGCAAGCTCCAGCGATCCATTTATGGACTGGTGCAAGCCTCTCGGAGTTGGAATAAACGCTTTGATAGTGTGATCAAAGCATTTGGTTTTATATGCACTTTTGGAGAAGCCTGTATTTACAAGAAAGTGAGTGGGAGCTCAGAGCATTTCGATATTATATGTGGATGACATATTATTGATCGGAAATGATATAGAATTTCTGGATAGCATAAAGGGATACTTGAATAAGAGTTTTTCGATGAAAGACCTCGTGAAGCTGCTTACATATTGGGCATTAAGATCTATAGAGATAGATCAAGACGCTTAATAGGACTTTCACAAAGCACATACCTTGATAAAGTTTTGAAAAGTTCAAATGGATCGTGCAAAGAAAGGGTTCTTGCCGGTATTACAAGGTGTGAAGTTGAGTAAGACTCAATGCCCGACCACCGCAGAAGATAGAGAGAAAATGAAAGATGTTCCTATGCTTCAGCCATAGGCTCTATCATGTATGCAATGTTGTGTACCAGACCTGATGTGTGCCTTGCTGTAAGTTTAGCAGTGCAGTACCAAAGTAATCCAGAGTGGATCATCGACAGCGGTCAAGAACATCCTTAAGTACTTGAGAAGAACTAAGGATATGTTTCTCATTTATGGCGGTGACAAAGAGCTCGTCAGAACGGTTACGCCGACGCAAGCTTTGACACTGATCCGGACGATTCTAAATCGCAAACCGGATACGATTTACATTAAACGGTGGAGCTGTCGGTTGGTGCAGTTCCAAACAAAGCGCCGCTATGGATCTACATGTGAAGTTGAGTACATAGCTGCTTCGAAGCAGCTAATGAAGGAGTCTCGATGAAGGAGTTCATAACCGATCTAGGTGTTGTACCTAGTGTATCGGGTCCAATGAAAATCTTTTGTGACAATATCGGTGCAATTGCCTTGGCAAAGGAATCCAGATTTCACAAGAGAACCAAGCACATCAAAAGACGCCTAACTCCATCCGGATTTGGTCCGGTGGGAGACATAGAGATATGCAAGATACATACGGATCTGAATGTTGCGTAGACCCGCTGACTAAGCCTCTTCCACGAGCAAAACATGATCAGCACCAAGACTCCATGGGTGTTAGAATCATTACTGTGTAATCTAGATTATTGACTCTAGTGCAAGTGGGAGATCAAGGAAATATGCCCTAGAGGCAATAATAATGTTATTATTTATTTCCTTATATCATGATAAATGTTTATTATTCATGCTAGAATTGTATTAACCGGAAACATAATACATGTGTGAATACATAGACCTACAGAGTGTCACTAGTATGCCTCTATTTGACTAGCTCGTTAATCAAAGATGGTTATGTTTCCTAACCATGAACAAGGAGTTGTTATTTGATTAACGGGATCACATCATTGGTTGAATGATCTGATTGACATGACCCATTCCATTAGCATAGCACCTGATCGTATAGTTTGTTGCTAGTGCTTTTCTTCATGACTTATACATGTTCCTATGACTATGAGATTATGCAACTCCTGCTTGCCCGAGGAACACTTTGGGTGCTACCAAACGTCACAACGTAATCGGGTGATTATAAAGGTACATTACAGGTGTCTCCGAAGGTACATGTTGGGTTGGCATATTTCGAGATTAGGATTTGTCATCCGATTGTCGGAGAGGTATCTCTGGCCCTCTCGGTAATGCACATCACATAAGCCTTGCAAGCATTGCAACTAAATGTGTTAGTTGTGAGATGATGTATTACGGAACGAGAAAAGAGACTTGCCAAGAACGAGATTGAACTAGGTATTGATACCGACGATCGAATCTCGGCAAGTAACATACCGATGACAAAGGAACAACGATGTTGTTATGCGGTCCGACCGATAAAGATCTTCGAGAATATGTAGGAGCCAATATGGGCATCCAGGTCCCGCTTATTGGTTATTGACCGAGAGGTGTCTCGGTCATGTCTACATAGTTCTCGAACCCGTAGGGTCCGCACGCTTAACGCTTCGATGATGCTTATTATGAGTTTATATGATATTGATGTACCAAGGTTGTTCGAGTCCCGGATGAGATCACGGACATGACGAGGAGTCTCAAATGGTCGAGACATAAAGATTGATATATTGGAAGCCTATGTTTGACTCGGAATCACCCGGTGAAATTGGGAATTTTACCGAGTACCGGGGTTACCGAACCTCCCGGGGTCAATGGGCCTTGATGGGCCTTAGTGGGAAAGAGAAAGGGGCCATAGTGCTGGTCACACCTTCCCCTTCCCTAGTCCTATTAGGACTAGGAGAAGGGGCGCCTCTCTCTCCCTTCCCACTTGGGGAAACCTAGTTGGACTAGGATTTGGGGGAATCCTACCCTAGTAGGAGTAGGACACCCCGGCGCACCTCTCCTTGGCCGGCCAGCCCCTCCCTTCCCTCCTTTATATACAGGGCAGGGGCACCCCATGACACACAAGTTGATCATTGAGATCGCTCTTAGCCGTGTGCGGTGCCCCTTCCACCAAACTACACCTCGAATATACCGCTGCGGAGCTTAGGCGAAGCCCCGCGCCGGTGGAACATCATCATCGCCACCACGCCGTCGTCGATTTAAACTCTCCTCAACACTCGGCTGGATCGGAGTTCGAGGGACGCCATCGAGCTGAACGTGTGCAGAACTCGGAGGTGCCGTGACGCTCGGTACTTGGATCGGTTGGATCGGGAAGAAGTACGACTACTTCCTCTACGCTAAGCCAACGCTTCCTGTTGGTCTCACGAGGGTACGTAGACAACACTCTCATCTCGCTGCTATGCATCACCATGATCTTGCGTGATCGTAGGAAATTTTTTGAAATTACTACGTTCCCCAACAGTTTGAGAGGTTTTCGAGTCCCTAAAGACTTATGCCGCTTAGAGTGAGGAGTCGTCCGGCCTAGGCGTGGATAGCGCCCCGAAATCGGTCTTCCGAATACCAGGGGCTTCGCCGAAATTTAAAATTATAGAGTTCTATGGCTAAGTGAGAGTGTTCAAGCATTATAGTCCGGTTGCCTTGTTCGTTGCGTTGAGCGCTTCCCTCGAAGGACCCAAGAATGGGAACAAGAGCGCTAAAGTTTAACCGAACACCCCATCACTCGTTGCATGGGGGCTGAAGCCGACGACTCGCCATCTCTCAAATTTAATACACGGCCGCACAGAAGGTAATATTTTAAATTCAAAAGTGTTGCTTAGCGCATATGAACAAGTTTTCAGCGTACAGGATAACAAATGCGAGTCTACTCAAAAATTACATCTTTAGAGCATTCACCCGCTATAAGGCGGGCACCTTCAGACGCCTCATAATACATTTCAGGCTTGCGATGCTCCTTGCCCGGTGGTGGTCCGTCCGTCACAAGCTTCTCAGCGTCCTTCTTGCCCTAGTGCACCTTAGCACGGGCAAGGGCCCTACGGGCACCTTCAATGCAGACAGAGCGCTTGACGACTTCAACCCATGGACAGGCGTCCACCAGCCGCCTCACCAGCCCGAAGTAGCTCCCAGGAATGGCTTCCTTAGGCCACAGGCGAACTATGAGGCCCTTCATGGCCTGTTCAGACACCTTATGGAGCTCGACCAGCTGCTTCAACTGGTCGCTTAAGGGCACCGAGTGTCCGGCCTCAGCATACTGAGACTAGAACACCTTCTCCGTCGAGCTTCCCTCCTCAGCTCGGTAGAATGCGGCAGCATCGGACACACTGCGGGGCAGATCTGCGAATGCTCCTAGAGAGCTCCGGATTCAGGTAAGTAACAGATAATTCACTTTGACATGCTTGCTTTGCATAAAGAATGCCTTACCCGCTGCTATCTTCTTCATCGCCTCAATTTCCTGGAGGGCTTTTTGGGATTCGGCCTTAGCGGCTTTGGCGCTCTCAAGGGCCGAGGCGAGCTCGGACTCTCGAGTCTATGAGTCACGCTCCAAACTCTCGTGTTTTTCCACGAGAGCCTGGAGCTCTTGCCGCACCTCCGCCACCCGCGCCTCCTGCTTCTCTCGCTCGGTGCGCTCCGCGACCGCATTGCTTGCGGCCTTGGACACCGCTTTCTTCAGGGTCGCCACCTAGTTCATGGCCCCTGCAGTATTCACGTTATTCCTGCCATTTTTTGCAACCACATTTTTTAAATACTCCCATAAGGTATTACTTACCTTCCTTGTCCTCGAGCTGCTTTTTGGCAAGGTCGAGCTCGTTCTCGGACCTCTCGAGGTTCTGCTTCAATGCATCAACCTCCGCAGTCAGTGCGGCAGAGGTCAGCAACGCAGCCTGCATTCCCATATTGACATACTTATGTTAGACTCCTGCATATATCTTTTAGATCCTCAGTTCGACTTTTTCTTTCCGAACACCAAACTAAGCATCAGGGGCTACTGTCTATGCGGTAATATTTTTACATATCTTAAATACATACCTCAAAGCCTGTTAGAAGGCTGGCGCAGGCTTCAGTCAGCCCGCTCTTGGCGGGCTGAACTTTTCGGATCACCACACTCATAACAGTGCGGTGCTCCTCGTTGATGGAAGCGCCGTTAAGCACCTCCATCAAATTATCCGGTGCCTCCAGTTGGACGGAGGTCACCGGCGTCGCAGTCTTGCCCTTCTTACGAAGGGGTCGCCTGCCGGACTCCGGAACCACTGAAGGTTCCAGTACAGAGTCCGGCACAGGGCCGGACTTAAAGCCCTTCGGGGTTTTATCCCCTTTGCACCCAGAGTCCGGGAGTTCGCCTTGCGGCGCCTCCAGGGCCACCTCCTCCTGGCTGGGCCCCTTTTGGGACTCCACCTCGGCGTCATCCGCGGCGGGAGGAGACGAGGCGGTCGGAAGTGAGGTGCTATTCACATCCGACGAATCCTGGGAGCCGCTCGTCGGAGCGTCGAGCCCGTCCTTGGGCGGGCTGCATGGTTATATTCGGCGTTAGAAGATGTTGTGCGAAAACTCGAACGCCATGAGTTATTCTGGTGTCCGGACACTTATGAATTTGCCAGGGGCTTGGTCCTCGGTGGCCACTCCTCTTCTCCGTCGTCGGTGTTGGTGGTGTAGTCCGGAGGAAGGGTCCTTCCTTCTGATTCTCCGCCTCCCCAGGTTGGGGCGGCCTTCCTTTTCTTCTCTCCCCGGGAGAGGGCCTATTTTCCTCCTCCTCGCTCGCGGGAGGAGTCCGCCGAGTCATCGGACAATGAGTCCGACAACACTGGCGCGCCGAACTCCTTCGAGTTCCCGTGGCCTTCTTCTTGGCCTTCTTCTCCGGCACCACGTAAGGTGCCGGAACCAGCAGCCCCGTCAATCGGGCATCCGCTGGGTCTTCTGGCAAGGGAGCCGGACAGTCAACCTGTCCGGACGTCTTCTGCCAATCCTGTCAAAGGTGAGGGAGTTTTAGATCCCGCATAGAGTCAAACTGTGAAAAAAGAGTCCCGTAAAGGGTAAAATAGCTTACCTCGCTGGCTTGATGCCGCGAGCTGAACCCACGATCTTTGGTAGCGGATGCGGGAGCCTCGGCGCCCTTGAACAGCACCTTCCAGGCATCTTCGTACGGTGTGTCGAAGAGCCGGCTCAAGGTTCAGTGTTGTGCCGGATCAAACTCCCACAAGTTGAAGGCCCGTTCCTGGCATGGGAGGATCCGGCGGATGAGCATAACCTGGACTACGTTGACAAGCTTGAGCTTCTTGTCCACTAGGTTTCGAACGCAGGTTTGGAGTCCGGTCAGCTCTTCCGAATTACCCCACGTCAGGCCCATCTCTTTCCATGAGGTGAGCCATGTAGGGAAGCCAGATCGGAATTCGGGGGCCGCTGCCCATTTAGAGTCGCGCGGCTCGGTGATGTAGAACCACCCCGATTTCCACCCCTTTATGGTCTCCACGAAGGAGCCCTCGAGCCATAGGACGTTGGCCATATTGCCCACCATGGAATCTCCGCACTCCGCTTGGCGGCCTCCCACTACCTTCGTCTTGACATTGAAGGTCTTCAGCCATAAGCCGAAGTGGGGCTGGATGCAGAGGAAGGCCTCGCACATGACGATGAACGCCGAGATGTTGAGGATGAAATTCGGGGCCAGATCATGGAAATCTAGGCCGCAGTAGAACATGAGCCCCCGGACAAATGGGTGAAGTGGAAAACCTAGTCCGTGGAGGAAGTGGGGGAGGAACACCACCCTCTCATGGGGCCTGGGGGTGGGGATGAGTTGCCCCTTGTCGGGGAGCCGATGTGCGATGTCGTCGAACAAGTATCCGGCCTTCCGCAACTTTTTGATGTGCCCCTCCGTGACGGAGGAGGCCATCCACTTGCCTCCCTCTCTGGACATAGTTGGAGAAGGTTGAGGTGGGATGTGCGGACTTGGGCGCTAGAGCTCAAGTGCGCGGAAATGGATGAGCAAAGGAGGAAGAAGGCGTGTGTGAAAAAGTGGATCCTTATCCCCTTATATGGATGGACAAAGCTATGCGTCCCCACCGGCCTGATAAAACTCGCTTATCTCCCAAGCGCCGTAATCGATGGCGCGGTTGGGTTACCCACGCCCGTATTGATGAGAATCCCGGAATAAGGGGACACGATCTCTGCTTTGACAAGATGTGCCAAGGAAACTGCCTCGCTAAACGCGATGAGGTGGGACAGTGAAAACGATTTGAATAAAGGCTTGGCCGTGGTATGATGTCACGCTGCGGAATACGTCAGCAGATTGAGGTTGTGTAAATAGTATTCTCTCTACGGTGGTATGTGGAACTTATTTTGCAGAGCCGGACACTATCCTTGTGTCCAAAATCTTCTATGAAGAATTCATAGGAGGAACCCGCCTTGCAATGCCGAAGACAATGTGCGCGTCGGACTCATCGTCATTGAAGCCTGGTTCAGGGGCTACTGAGGGAGTCTTGGATTAGGGGGTGTCCGGATAGCCGGACTATGACCTTTGGCCGGACTCCTGGACTATGAAGATACAAGATTGAAGACTTCGTCCCGTGTCCGGATGGGACTTTCCTTGGCGTGGAAGGCAAGCTTGGCGATACGGATATGTAGATCTCCTACCATTGTAACCGACTCTGTGTAACCCTAACCCTCTTCGGTGCCTATATAAACCGGAGGGTTTTAGTCCGTAGGAAGAACAACAATCACACCATAGGCTAGCTTCTAGGGTTTAGCCTCTCTGATCTCGTGGTAGATCTACTCTTGTACTACCCATATCATCAATATTAATCAAGCAGGAGTAGGGTTTTACCTCCATCGAGAGGGCCCGAACCTGGGTAAAAACATCGTGTCCCTTGTCTCCTGTTACCATCCGCCTAGACGCACAGTTCTGGACCACCTACCCGAGATCCGCCGGTTTTGACACCGACAGTTCCCGTGCCCCACATGCAAGGGAGCTCTTGAGTTTTGTTGGCTGATGGCAGGGCGCAAGTATAGTTGCTTCGACTTGCATAGAACATTTCTACATCCTGGCAATAAGTTCAGGAAATACAAGAAGAACTTCATCAAAGGCAGAGTTGTCAAACACTCTGCACCACCTCCGTTGAAAGGCCAATAGACTCTAGATCAGTTAAACACTCTCGAGCCAGATCCAGAGCGTCTAGGGTATTTGAAGGGATATAATAAGGAACACACTTGGACTCACAAGACATGCTTCTAGGATCTGCCTTACTTCAAAGACCTCCTTTTCCCACACAACATCGACGTGATGCACACGGAAAAGAATATCGCCGAAGCCATTTTTGGTACATTGTTCGGCATAGAGGGGAAATCAAAGGATAATGCTAAGGCTAGAGCCAATCAAGAGGAGCTATGTGATAGACCGTTACAAAACATGAAAGAACCGAAAGGAAAGGGGATCAACTGGACGAAGTGAAAGGCATGGTTCAATCTTGGAAGGCCATCTATGAAGGAGATTATTCTGTGGGTGAAAATGCAGTTGATGTTCCCCGATGGGTATGCACCAAATCTAAGGAGGGGAGCGAATCTTCAAAAAATGAAAATATTTGGTCTAAGAAGTCATGATTGGCACATATAGATTGAGCGGATAATGTCGGTGATGCTGTGTGGCTTCATACCTGAGGATGAATGGCTAGTACTGGCAGAGTGAGCTATTTCTTCCGTGTTCTTTGTGCGAAAGAACTATCTCCTGACCTCCTAGACGAAATGGAACAGTTGGCGCCGGAGTTGATCTGCAAGTTAGAGAAGATATTTCCGCCAAGCTTATTTAATCCAATGCAACACTTGATTTTGCATCTCCCGACCGAGGCACGATTGGGGGGGGGGGCGTGCAAAATCGTTGGTGCTACTCAACTGAGAGGATGTAGAGGACGCTTCACTCATCGAAACTGAATTTGCCATCGATCGCTCTTTGCCATCGGCAGGTGATGGCAAAGAACGCCTTGCCATCTGCTTATAAAAACAGATGGCAAAGAACCGACGACGGCAAAGAACATGGTTGCCATCAGCCAATTCTTTGCCATCCGCTAGTGGATGGCAAATAATCTTTGCCATCCGCCAGCCAGATGGCAAAGAGGTGGGTAGGGGTCCAGGTCTGTAACGGCTGTCAACCCACCTCTTGCCATCTGCCAGAGATGGCAAGAATCTTTTCCATCTGTTGGCGATGGCAAAGAAGTGGGTGGGGCCCAATGGATGACGGCCAGAACGGCCCAAGAGCCCACCTCTTTGCCATCTGCCACCCACCGGCTGATGGCAAGATATGGGCCTTTGCCATCCGCTCACGATGGCAAAGAGGTCTCTTCTAAAAAATTATCCTCCCTCTCTCCCAGCCCGCCCCTCCTCTCTCTCTCTCTCCCAGCCCGACCCCACCCTCTCTCTCTCCCCCACCTCACCCACCCACCACTTGTCAAAAACCCAACCCCAAACCGCACCACTAGGCCCCACCACGGACGACCCCAAGACCGCCCGCCGCCCGCCCCTCCCCGCCACCGCAGCCCTCCCCGCCCTCCCGCCACCGCAGCCCCTATGCCCGTCCCTCCACCACAGCCCGCCTCTGCGCCCGTCCCAAGATCGCCGCCCGTCCCTCCACCGAGCCGGCCTCCCCGCCCTCCCGGCCACTGCCCTCCCGGCCACCACAAGGCGTGCCCATGCCCTCCTCGCCACTGCTGCCCTCCTGCCATCATGGCGTGCCTCATGCCCTCTTCGCCAGAGGAGCCGTTATAGATGCCGCCAGTCTGAGTCCCATTCAAGTCCGCGCTGCTCAGATCTCCAGCCTCCCTGCTCCTCGACCCTCCGCCCCACGGACTCTCGCGCCACCGCCTTCTTCCCCGGACGCCTTCCCGAGGCTCATGGTGCAGCAATGTTATTGCAGAGGTTAGTTAAGCTTGCTTGCCTAACCTGCTATGGATGAATGGTGTGTCTCACCAGAAACATTAGATTAATGAATTACTTGGCCTCTACAAATTTCAAAATATTGGTCCGGGATATATTAATTTCCACTCCTTATTGTTCATGGCATAAACAAGCACTATAAAAGGTCACAAGTAGAAACTTAGGTCAAGTTATTGCTGGATGTAGCCTTCTTTGTTCAATTGAAATATATTTGCAACATGAGTTGGTTGTTGATCATTACTCTTGATTGAGGAATGGGAAAAATCACATCTTGTGGTGTTTACTACTTTTTGCATTGTCAAATTGAAAATGTTCTGCAAAAAATAGTAGGTTTCCCTTTCAATAGTTCATTTTGTCAATCCGGTTGTATCGACAGTTCAATTTTTGTTGGTCTGGGCATAGCAACGGAGGTCCCCCATATTTGATGAGTGGCTTGAAGCTGAACTTCTGTATTTACCTGTGCTTCCTATGCATCTAATATGACCTATAAATTTAAACAGAATTTCATGAGTTGCAAGTTGCAACTTATTTTCTTGTACAGTCTTGCTATTTGATTATTCTCCTTATGCCTCCATCCCTGTAATATTCTCCCAATGGCCCATCCATGAACTCACAGAAAAACATTAGGTTCTATGCCAAGTTGTTGGCACCGTATATATACTGAAAGTGGAGTGGTAATAGTTGAACTTTTTCCTTCTCCTTGTAGTAACACAGACGTCGGTAGCAGGAGAAAGTATGTGACTTGGTTGAGTCAGCCAAGAAATATGTTGGTACTATGCACATATTTCCTTCGATGCATGTCTCCGTGACCACAGTATAAATACTGCTTCATTTCTTCTGCACACTCTTTATTCAGAGATGCTCTGAATTAGAACTCCCCATTGGCATATCTGTAGTTCCATGCTATACATCCCCCAAATGACCAAAATTAAGTTCAGGGGCATGTTTTTTTATATATGCTTGACTTAACTGGAGCTTAAAATTGTCATTTGTTTAATTACCAATCTGATTTATTCTTGACTCTTGATTGCAGCCGACGGAACTGAGGGATGTTGACACGGGTAACAAAATAGTTGAAAGATTTCGTACCGACGAGGCTCTTGAGACTACAAACATTTCTTCACTCCTTATACGAAAGGATTCTAGGACTAAGTTATAGGATTTTATATTTTAGTCGGATTTTCCTTCTGTTAATATGTGCTCCTGTGCAATTTTTCATAGGCTTCTCTTTCCTTTTTCTGGTTACGATTTACAAAGCTGAGCAATAGTATCTCTACTAATATAGCTTGCGTGAAAAACATCCATCTTTAGTATGCTTTTGTGGCATGTGTAACTGCCTCACATTAGCCTATGCTTCTATCCAAGTTGTTTACTACTAAGACCATAATGGATCATGCTTTTTAACTGGTATATAAGTGTTGATGGAAAATGATATGTCTTATTTTTTGCCTGGTAAATTTTAATTGGTGCATGCAATCCATGCTTCCCAGTCTTTGGTGACAATGTTGTCAGGCCTAAAAATAGAAGTTTTCGATTTCCTTTCTCTGGTTTTTAGTTGGTTAGATGTTAATGCGTGGAAATGTATATGCTGATTTTTTTCCTGTTTTAATAAATTGCTAATACGTGGATCTTGTCTGCTTGGCATGGACTATAGTATATATTCACAGACTTTGTCTGCTTGCTTCAAAACTAAAATGCGACTTTTACTTGCCTATTACCAAAGAAGATTTCATGCATGCCACATCAAGTCGCCATAGATGCCTCCAAGTGAAATTTCAGCGACGACAAGGTATATTTTCCCCAACACCTGATCTTCTTCAATCAGACCATCGTTCATTATTGCGTATAGGCTTCTTACTCTGTGCCTGAATAAGCGATTGGTATCCACATGTTTGTTTCCATGTGTTCTACTGTCTTTCTGGTACTTGAAGCATAGTATGTTCATGTGTGCGACTACAGTTCCAGCGAGTTGGAAGTCCTGTTGTTCTCAAAGTTTGCATCATATGCCCTTTAGAGAAATCTTTATTGAACATTTTAATTTTCCTCATACATGCTTATCATTTGGCATCATGTTATTTTGTGACACAGTAACTGAATATGCACACAGGAGGATCACTCTGGATGTGTAGGAGGTATGAAGTAATAGCCATATTTTTTTTCTCTGTGTAGATTTGGCATCATATTGCCCAGTAACTGAATATGCACGCAGGAGGATCACTCTGGATGATGGAAAATGAATTATCCGTGGTAAGAAGCTAACAGTGTCGCCCCATTTATACCACATTTAGATATTAAATAGATCTCTGCATTCATGGGTACATAGATGAGCTGAGCTACTATTTTCTTGTTTGGGAATGAGGTAACACTATGCAAACAGCATGTTGACACTCTGAACAGCTTAATACTAGACGGAAACAGAATTTCTCTTCCTACTATGTCTATACCATGAACAAGATGTTCGCAACAAGTGGTCAACAAATGGTATTCCGTTCCTGTCTTTTCTCCTTTTTATGAATCTTCATAGCTGCATCTTAACCATGCTTAATATCTACTGCAGTACTTTTCCACTCACTTCACACAAGAATATCTCAAGGGGCACATGCATGAAGAGCATACTAATTTGCTGATCAAAGCTGGAAACAGACCTGCCATCGTCATTGCTCGGCTTATCATACAATCACAAGAAGCTGGACTCAGTTCTTTGACATCGCAAATATCAAAGAAGGAGTGCCATATGCATTTGCCTTTAAGGAATTGGCGGGAGAACTCATATCATCGTGCACTCCCTTTGATAGCGTCATGAGCAACCACTGCCATCATCTCATAATATAGCTTAGGTTCAAGACCTAGGTCATGCACTACTTTTCTCGACCATATAATGTGCTCTGCGTCACCTTATCCTTTCAGCTCCAGTACTTCATAATATAAAGTAGATGGAACATCTTATATTTACTAATTGGAAGCACCATTCGAGCTTCCACGTTAATCCTCATAAACTAATTATAATAACCATTAGATCTTTATTCTGCGTCTAGAATTGAACAAGACACGAAAACTCTTTTTCCTCATGTTTAGAAGTCCATGCGTTACAAGTGAGATCCAATCCAGCCAAGAGTGTCCATGTGTATTACGTTAGCTTGGAAGGGTGTGGTGTAAAGAAAAGAAACGTGCAAGGAAAAATCAGCTACCAACTTGAAGTTTTTTTTTCTGGAAACGTGTTGCTGGATTGACACACGTAACACAGCTAGATGTCATTCCACTAAAATGTATGCGTACAACATGGATGGAGGGTGTTATCTTTCCTAAAAAATTAGCGTCCGTTACTTAAGTGTATTACGCAAAAATCTAGGTATATGAACTAATTTTTCTTATTAATAAATCATCAGGCAAACAACCAGAATAGATATATGCATGGACTATATATACTAATCACAGGTACGATTTATATTTCAAAATTTGCATGTGACATACGCATATTTTTTTTTCTGTAGATATATAGAAATTAGTACAGAAAAGGTCTTAATCCGCGTCACAAATATAATTAATAAAAATCTAAAATTTCTAAACTAAGCTTGTGCATCAGAAACTTTAAAAACCCGAAAAATTGCTAAACCTCGCGAGTGCAGCAGAAACCTTCTGATTTCAGGATTTTGGACACATGGTATACATTACATATACTACACTAATCACGTCCATTAATCACACTTTTTTTGCCAAAATTCATACGAAAAGCACGTAGTATTTTTTGGAAAATATAAAGATTTTTTTTATAAAAAAAGTATTGAATCTATATCACAAATATATTTAATAAATAAATCATAGATTACATTTTAAATATCAAAAATTGCTACCGCGTGAGTGCATTAGAAACTGACTAATTTAAACGTTCGGCGACAACATTTAAGTTTCATATTGATAAGATATCAAAGGAATAAGTGAAAAATGTGGGAGAACTTGGTTAAAACACAATTTAATAGGATTCAAAAAGAGAGAAGTGTTGCAGATAAATCTATAAATCATGGACTAGGATACGGCCTTCTCGCAAACAAATGAATGGGATAAGAGCTAGCGGTCATGGCCTTAATAAAATCATCATTGCTACTTTTTTTATGTCTGACTTGGGATGTCAACGGGATCAGTTCAAAAAAAATGTAAAATAACTTTACAGTAGACATCGAATAATTAGGGGAATTCTCAGAAAGAACAAAAGGGTAAGCATATAGAAATATATGTGCCTATTCAAAAATATTCGAGCAGACTTTAACCCTTTAGTGTTGAAATTTTAAACAATCCGAGGATGTATTCAAGAACAAGTCCAAGTAAAAAAATGATCCGATCTGAGCACAAGAAAATAGTGAATTATTAAAAAAGACAATTAGGGATTCCATAAATTTGAAGAGAAATTCAAGAAGCAAGAAGTTCAACGAGTGTATGGTTGAATTGGGCCACAAACTGAAGAAAGGCATGCAGCTCATGGGCATGTTGAACTGATGAACACCTGGGATATGTGCAGCGACAAGTTAGATTTGCATATATTTCTCTCCTTGTGCGCATATGTAACACACATAACGCGAGAGAGAGCACACAGGGATGGGTCTGAGAGTGATCGGCGTAACTAACTGCTCGGAGAATGGTTGTTCGTTACACATGTTTCGGAAAAATATTTTAATCACATGTACGCAAGCAGAAACATGGAGTGCCCAGCCAATAGTTAATGGTAGGGAGCAAAATCATAGATGATATATGTATAATTACATTTAAATGATAGGACATCTTTGCATGCCTTTAGTCATTACTAAATAAGAACCATTAAATATGTATAATGGTGTCATCATATTTTATTGTAATACGATATTCTAAAATATATATGATGATCCACTATGTTTTAAGTATACGGCGTATGTAAATATAATATTTTACACGCTACCAAAATGAGTAGTCAAAATAATAATAATAATAATCATAATAATTTCATCCTTTCAATTTGTATGAGAGTTAAAGTAAAAAATTACCAAAACTATTTATGCAAAATATTATTCCTTTTCAAAAATCCTAGCCCGTGCAGTAGCACGGGTTGACGACTAGTCTTTTTAAATTGGTGTGGAAATACCAATGCAGACGGAGCTATGTAATCCAGCTTGCTTTCTATCATGAGTTGGTCTCATAACTTTGTTTTCAGCCATCTTGGTACCATGCAATGGAATATATAACACTATGTTTGAACATCGTATCTAAATATTCTCTAAACACTCTTGCTTGGTCCCCTCTCGCCCTTTGCACCATCGGCACAACGGGTAAACCAATGTATGCTATTATCAAGCGATCTTATTACTTCCTTTTAGTCTATCATGGTATCAAATCTATATTGTAATTAATGGGATATAAGTATCCATGAAGTTGGTTCTAGATCAATCACATGTGCATGGGCTTGATCTCGCTTTTTGCGCCATGGGCGCAACTGTTCATCTAGTATTTCTAATTCTTTCTATTTCCCATTTTGTAGATTTGCTTCAGATCACGGAAGCTTGGGTTGATGGAGTGCTTGTCTTTAGTTTTTGTTTTGACTTTGTGAAACTTGCTACATATGATGAAACTGTGTAATATTGATGAAACTATGTATATGTATGGATGAAACTTGCTACTATTGGTAAACTATTGGTAACATGTGTTGTATATGTGTTCGATATATATGTGTTCATGACTATTGGTAATATGTGTTGAATATGCTATATTGGTCATATAAATATATTTCTGTTTGATTTTCTGTGAAAATGAATTGATATAAGAAAAATATATTAAATGGGGCAATATAGGCACTTTGCCATCTCCTGGCAGATGGCAAAGAGCTTTTCCATCAACTGGCAGATGGCAAAGAGGCCACGTGTCATCTACATGTAAAATTTGGGCTGGCCTATTTGGGCCCTTTGCCATCTGCCAACAGATGGCAAAGAGCTTTGCCATCTGCTGGCAGACGGCAAAGCATGCAACCTTTGCCATCTGTTGGCAGACGGCAAAGTATGTCATTAGCCTTCTAACGGGGCTAACCCCGTTAAGAGGCTTTGCCATCTGCCAACAGATGGCAAAACCCTGAGCTCTTGCCATCAGCCAGCAGATGGCAAAGAAGCCTTTACCGCAAGGTTTCGATTTAACTGTTTGTTATCTCGGCAGATGGCAAAGCCTTTGCCATCCGCCGACCATGCCTTTGCCATCTGCCATGGCAGATGGCAAAGTGCCAGATTCCAGTAGTGCTTCGAGCAAAATGTAAAAATAAACATAGAATAGAAGCATCGATGGCGGAGGCATTCATCACTGAGGAGGCGGCAAACTTCGTGACAGCACACTACGAAGCCAAAAATCGTCATTTGCATAATTCGAAGCCTCGGTAAAATGCTGACGAACCTCTCTTCAAAAAACTAACAGAAGTGCGGCCGTACATCGAGTAGGATCTCAGTACATTGTTTCACAACTTCTAATTCCTTTGAACTTCTCTTATTCCTGGATATTTGATGTAGTCGATACGTCGCCATATTCTCGTATGGAGCGGTGATCCAAAAGGATTCCATCGAAGAGTATGAGCTTCTGGCAAAACAGGGAGCCGAATATCCCGGTTTCATCTCTTGGTTCAAAAAAACGGTAATTTCCATTAGACCCTTTCTTTTCTTTGGCTAATTTGCGACTAATGCAACAATCCTTTCGTATTAAACTTGTAGGCTAATTCAGAAATTATGGATGCCGAATTGAGACAAGTAGCTAATGGTTTTGACTATAAGGTCCGTTCATTTGACAAATACGACATCAACGGGTATCGCTTTCGTACCTATGGCAAAGAGGTATCTATGGCTGACCGAAAGTCTACAAATTGTTGTGTCTTTGCTATCGGCGAAGGAGGTATCGAGTATTATGGAAGAGTTGAAGCAATTTATGAACTTTAATTCTATGGTGAAAACCCACCAAACGTCGTAGTCTTCAGATGTTATTGGTTCCAGCCGAGGGAGACTAGAAGGACTCATGAACATATAGGGCTAGTCGAAATCAAACAAAGCACCCATTCGGATGTTCCCGATGTCTATATTACGGCTCAACAGGCAACCCAAGTTTTCTATATACCGTGGGCCTGTCAAAGTGATCCAAATCTCAGTGGTTGGGACGTCATTTATGAAGTGCTGCCACGTGTTAGACCACCTCCCACCAATGAAAAGGATTATGAACCTCACATTAACCAAGACACATATGACGAAGGAGAATTCTTCCAAGAAACACGTCTTTCCAAACAACGTTTCAAGAACCGCTCTACTCCACCCCAGAACATTGAAGTAGACAACGATAGTGAATCCGACTTCACCCCTGAGCCGGAACAAGAAGAGCCGGAAGAACAAGAAGTTACTGCTGCTGATGATGAGCATGTCATTACCGATAGTGATGATGATGCTTTTATTAATGATGATGACGAGCATGTCATTACCGATACTGATTATTAGGTATTCAAATTTTTACCTTGTACTTGATTTATATAGTTATTTGTATGATTTTATGATTATGTAGTTGCTATTTATAATTTTCTTACTTTGTATGATTGTTTCTTATACATAGTGCCATGGTCTTGATGTTCGTCCCGGTTGGCCCTCGCCCGCTTTATGATTCGGATGTGGTAAATACTCTTTCATAACTATTTGTTGCATTTCGCATTTATGACAATTATGGCCATCAAGTTTACATAGAGATATTTTAATCTAGGAGGTATGTGAACCGGAATTTGAAACGGACTCTCTTGTCGAGAAGTTAAATTTAGTTGAAAAAGAAAATGAGTATTTGAAAGAAAAAATTAAAATAATTGAAGAAGAGAAGATGACATTGGAGTTGTATGTTGCCGATGTCATCGATGATCACAAGATGAAGATGAATGCAATGCGCTTGAAGATGGATGCAATGCGCCTGAAGCTTAAGAAGATTAGAAAATATGCCATTGATAATGAGGCTTGGTATCATTATGCCGTTGGATCAATTGTTACCTTAGTTGCGATCTTCATCACATTTGTTGTGATGAGGGTAAGTTTTCTCTAGTGTTTTACTTTACAAATGGATACTTAGCTTATTTTCCTCCTAAATGGCATAATTACCTAAGTTAGGTAAAAAATGAGCTATACTTAGCTTATTTAGTTCATTTGTGGCATACTTAGCATACTTAGGTAAAAAATGGCATGATAATCTTTGTTAGCTCCTAAATGATATAGACTTAGCTTATTTTCCTCAAAAATGACATAATAACCTTACTAAGCTCGAAAATGACCTATTTACCTAGCTTAGCTCTAAAATGACCTACACTTAGTATTTTTATGTAGCTTAGCAATAAAATGACATTTTTACCTACCTTAGTTAGAAGAAGAAGAAGAAGATAAAGAAGAGGAGAGGAGAAACAGAAAGAGAAGAAAAGAAATCTTCTTCTTCTTCTTCTTCTAACTAGTCTTCTTCTTCTTCTTTTTCTTCTAACTAGTCTTCTTCTTCTTCTAACTTTTATCTTTCCCAATTTGCAGATTTGCTTTACATGACACTACTAGGAAAAGGGCTATAGATGGAAATGAGACTAATGGCGCACCGGAAAGATGGTGCGCCATTAGTATATACTAATGGCGCACCACCATCCGATGCGCCATTAGAGTCTAAACTACTAATGGCGCACCATGCTTTGGGTGCGCCATTAGTACCAAATTTTTTTAAACTAGTGCGCTTGTCCAAACATACTAATGGCGATCCTGCCCAAGTGCGCCATTAGTAGTTGTAACTACTAATGGCGCACCAGGTGTGGGTGCGCCATTAGTATATAAACTTTTTTGAACTAGTGCGCTGTCCAAACATACTAATGGCGATCCTGCCTCGTGCGCCATTAGTAGTTGTAACTACTAATGGCGCACCAGGGTGTGGGTGCGCCATTAGTATAGAAACTTTTTTGAACTAGTGCGCTTGTCCAAACATACTAATGGCGATCCTGCTTAGGTGCGCCATTAGTAGTGGTAACTACTAATGGCACACCATGCAAGAGGTGCGCCATTAGTAAGTGGGCAGCAACAAGATATTTGGGACAGCCTCTCCTACCCACACACTCACTTTCTCCCCACTTCATTCTCTCCACCTCCTCCTTGTCTCGGTGCCTCCTCTTTTCACCTCATTTCCACCATAGATTCATTCAAATTAAGTGGTTAAATTACCTTGTTTTAATAGGTAAGTAAGGGGAAGCTATATTTAGGTTGTTCTCCTTACAACAATGTGCACATGCACTTTTTACGGCCTAGCTAGATCTATGTATGTTCGTGGTGTTGCATATGTTTGTGGTGTTTGCATATGTGTTTGTGTTTGGAGGTGTACCGTATTTGAAATGCGATAGTTGCCAATATTTTGCGGAATGTTGATTCATTTCCGTTTAAGAGAATTTTGGCATTAAGCATCCTTTTGGTCCTATTTTTAGGAAAGTCATGCCAAATTTTTCTTGGTTCTAAAATATCGTTTTGCTCTACCCATGCAGCGACCATGGTCCGCACGATGACCGAAGGCATCGTGAATAGGTTTTGAGGTCCGCGAAGGCGAGATGCTTCAAAAGAATGAGACGGAGATAAGATGTCCGTGTCGAAGATGCAAGTGAAGAGCCTTATTGCAGACCGGATTCCGGCAGGTGCGGACCACCTGCTGTTGCGTGGTTTCATGGATGGCTATCGGTGGCAAGGTGATGAAGATGACTACGAAGTCGCCCATGCGGGCGGGCAAGAAATGAGGAAGGGCAGCAAGACAACCACCGCGGCTCGGGCGGGCGAGAAGACGAAGAATCCTCGGAGATGATCACGATCGTGATGTTGTACACAGTCATCATGTAGAAGATGCAGGACATGATGATGAGGAAGATGCGGAGCAGGCGACGGGCATGATCATGAAGATGATGATGCCGGCGGAGCGACGACGCTGGACCATCGATGGGCTGGGTGCAGGACCCTCATATTCAAGAGCTGCTTCTCAAGCGGATGGATAACGCAAGAGCTGCCGCCGAGAGAAAGCCAAGATGGATCAACTTGAGTTAGACGCGTTACTCCATTGTATGAAGGATGCAGGCCCGAGGATACCCGCTTTGAAAGTAACGCCATGGCCACGGAGATGAAGGTAAAACACAAAATGACCGACGATGCTTCGACGAGAACATGTCATTCTGGCAAGAACGTCTTCCCAAGGGGAACAAGTGCCCGACCAGTTTGGAGGAGGCGAAGAAAATCGTGTGTCCTCTGGATTTACCGCACGTGAAATACCATGTGTGCATGAACAATTGCATCATTTATCGGGACGAGCACGCGAGTCTACCATATGTCCGGTGTCGGCGCCACTCAATACAAGAAGAGGAAGAAAGCTCCTCGAAAAGTGGTGTGGTACTTTCCGATCACTCCTCGTCTGCAGCGCTATTTCGCGGACCCTAAGGTAGCAAAGCTCCTGCGTTGGCACGCGGATAGGGAGGAGAAGAAGCGGGAAGATGACGCAAATGATCCGGAGATAGATAAAAAAGACAAGATGCTGAGTCACCCTAAGGATGCGAGCGGGCAGCGTTGAACTTCAAGACTCGGAATTTGGGAACGATCCAAGGAACATCGTGCTGGGCGCGAGCACCGATGGAGTCAATCCGTTTGGCAGCCAGAGAAGCACACATAGCACCTGGCCTGTGTTTGTGTGGATGTACAACCTTCCCCTGGTTGTGCATGAAGAGGAAGTACATTCACATGAGTATGCTAGGCGAAACAACCAGGAACGACATCAATCTGTATCTAGGGCTGCTGAAAGAGGAGCTTGACACGCTGTGGAAAACGCCAGCCAATACGTGGGGCGCCGCAGAAAGAATATTTCCCTATGAGAGCCGCACCGCTCACGACGGTGCACGACTATCTCGATTACGGATATGTCGCGGGCAGGTAGTCCACGGATTTTTGGATGCGTAATGTGCATGGATGACACAACGACGCCAGCTAGATAGAGATCCCGGTCTTGAAAACCGTGTTCATGGGACATCGAAGGTGGCTTCGCGACGATGACCCGTGGAGGAAACGCAAGGATCTGTTCGATGGTGAAACCGAACCCAGCGCCTGTACGAGGAGCGGCGAGAAATAGACAAGTTGTTGGAAAATTGGAAAGACTGCCCACCGCCGAAAGAAGCAAAAGGCGCCAGAGCCGAAAGAAGCGAAGGCGCCAGAGCAGCTGCTGAAGGTATGGAAAACGAGGTCTGTTTTCGGGACTTGCCGTCTCGAAGATCCACCGTGTGCCTCACAGCCTTGATGTCATGCATATCACGAAGAACGTGTGCGAGAGTCTGCTTGGTACCCTGCTCAACATGCCGAGAGAGGACCAAAGATGGGCGAAAGAAAGGGCAGACTTGAAATCAATGGGCATCGGCAGAGCTTCACGCTATATATGATGATGATGATGATGATGATGATGATGATGATGATGATGATGATGAGGCGAAGCAGGACACGTAAAGTCGTCGCAAAGGCAAAAGGCCAAGAAGACCGGAAATGACTACCCTCCCGCGTGCTTCACTCTAAGTCGAGGAGGAGATCGAGCAGTTTTTCACCTGCCTCCTAGGAGTAAAACTTCCTTATGGTTACGCGGGGAAGATAAGCAGATACCTAGACCCAGCGAAGCAGAAGTTCAGCGGGATGAAGTCTCACGACTGTCACGTGCTGATGACGCAGATACTTCCAGTTGCAATCCATGGGATCATGGACGCGCACGTCCGTGAAACGCTATTTGGCCTATGCAACTTCTTCGACGTCATCTCTTGTAAGTCGATTGGCGTGAGGCAACTCAGAAGGCTACAGGAAGAGATCGTGGTGATACTATGCGAGCTTGAGATGTACTTCCCGCCCGCATTCTTCGACGTTATGGTGCATCTGCTGGTCCATATAGTGGAGGATATCATCCAACTCGGGCGACGTTCCTGCACAGCATGATGCCGCTCGAAAGGATGAATGGTGTCATCAAAGGATACGTTAGCAACATGTCACGCCCGAAGGAAGCATAGCGAGGGCTTTTCGACGAAGAGTGCATCTCCTACTGCACGAATTATCTAGGCATCGAGAACCCGCTGGTCTGCCCATCAACAGCACCTCGGCAGGCTCGCTGGATGGGGTCACCGTGAGGGTCGCCGCAAATGCATGTCGACTTCGAGGGTCGACTCGCCGACTTTGAAAGAGCAAACCTAGTCCCGCTACAACACATATACGTGGTCGATCCTTGGGTGGTAGAGCACAAAACCTTTATTAAAAAGACGTACAATGACCGAGGCCAACAGAGGACGGACGGAGATACACTCAAAGAGCACAACTCATGTTTCACGCGTTGGTTCAAGCATAAGCTTCGTCGCACCCTTTACATGAGGATTCTTCCGGAAGAACAACTCATATTCGCCTTGTCACGGGCGCCGAGCACAACCTGATGACCTATGAGGCGTCATTTATATCAACGGCTACACATTCTACACCGAGGCCAAGGACATGAAGAGCGATGGTTATCGAACTCCGGGTAACGATGGAATCCTACACCGTAACGACAAGGACAGATACTACGGAAGGATCGAGGAGATCTGGGAGCTGAGCTACGCGGAGAGAAGGTCCCATGTTCCGTGTCGATGGGCCAAGAACGTCATAAAAGAAGACCGTATTTCACCACCATGGTTATACCCGGCCAAATCCAAGACCATGCGCAAACGTCACCGCTAAAAATGAGCCATGGGTACTGGCTTCCCAAGTGGACCAATGCTTCTTCATTACCGACCCGCCAAAGCCCAGTCGTGTTGTCGTGAGGAGAGACAAAGGAAGATCATCGGAATGGATGGAGTAGCCAATGAGCAAGACTTGACAAGTACGGCGACCGAGGATCGAACATGACGACGATGATGAAGTAGCAGCATACACCACAAGAAGAAGCAGGACCACCCTACCTAAAGGACGTCCGTTCCACGTAAGAACTCCATTTGCGAAAAAGAAGGGCAAGAAGATTGTGAACAGATAGCTAGCTAAGATCGATTGTATTTAAATCGTAGCCTTCATTTCTCGATTGTATTTCATGGGTACTTTTTGAACTATCATGAATATTTTTAAATTTCATGGACACTCGATCTCGATCCCCCTCCATCTCGATCGCTATCCCACCTCGCCAGATCCGGCCCAGGACCTCCTGGTGTGAGAACTGGAGGCTGACCAGTCGAGCTAGTAGAGTGGGCTTGACATGGATAGGTTATGGTAGTAGATAACCTTTTGGCTTTTGTGGAAATAAAAAAAAAATACTAATGGCGCACCACGGTGAGGTGCGCCATTAGTGTGGACATGCTAATGGCGCACCGCGGTGAGGTGCGCCATTAGTACTATGGGCCCCTTCGCCCGATCCCCCTTCGCCAGATCCCCTTCGCCGATCCCCTCGCCAGATTATCTCCCTCTCGCCCCCACCGCCGCCCGCCGCTGCTGCCTGCCCTCGCCCTCGCCCTCGCCCTCTCCCTCCCTCGCCCTCTCCTCGCCGCCCGGGCCTTGCGCCGGGCCGCCGCCACGCCGCCTCGACCCGCCCCACCCCCGCGCCCGGGCCGCCGCCCGACGCCGCCCCGACCCCGCCGCCCGGACGCCGCCCAGACGCCGCCCGACCCCGCCGCCCGGGCGCCGCCCAGACGCCGCCCGACCCCGCCGCCCGGGCGCTGCCCCGCCGCCCAGCGCCGCCTCGACCCGCCCAGCGCCGCTGCCCCACCTCGACCCGCCCGTCCACACCACCGTCGACCCGCCTCCCTCGACCCGCCCAAGGTACTTACTTCACCACCGTCGACCCGCCTCCCTCGACACGATGATCACTCCATTGTCTTAGGAAATACAACTTCACCATCGAACACATCTAGCTCTGCCTATCTCTTTGTTTTCATTTGTTCTCAGTAGTACTCGATGTGATATTGTGCTTTATTTTTCTTTAGCAGGAGCACAAAACCACAAATTAATATTTAAAAGATTTTTTCTAAAACAATATTAAATAGATTGTGCCGTGTCAAGAACATATCTGATTTATTGCTTGCCAATGTGACACCAATATTCGAGTAGTAGATCACAAATTAATAGTCATATTTTTTGAGGAATTTACTGTAGGTTAAATTTCACAATGTTCCTAAACCCTGATTTTCCATGAATTTTGTAAATCCTGAACTGCAAAACCACTGTCCAAAACCCAGATATGGTTTAGTTTAAATGTTTTTGCAAAGTGTGGAGTCCACCAGTAAATTTGAGCATAGGTTTTCCAAAGCATCTAGCCTAGTCATGTCCTCTCTTTCTTTCTTGCATAAAGCTAGTTAGATGCGGGAATTCTTTCATTTCCTCTGGATGCTGATATATAATTAAGTTCTTGTTCCACGACTTCGAATGGTCGAGAGAACTAATACTAGTCGTGCATTGCATGGCCCAACATATTCGCTCAGTCTTGAAGCGCACAAAATGTAGGCCCTTGATAGGTTGTTTGGACAAGCATTTCCCCTCCTTTCGGGTTTAGAAGGCTCCTCATCAAAATTATATATTTTGAGAAATAGAAGCCCCGTTAATTAGTATGGCACTAATTAATCACTAGACCATACTACTATCATCTTTCCTCATTAACCACTAGACCATTCTCCTTTGGTTGATGTGCACATCTGAGCACATACGTAAGGGTGAAAGTAGGTGGGATTTTGTTAGTGCGATGTTGGGTGTGGTTCATTAGAAAGATGAAATATTTTAATTGGTCGAGTGGGTACTTCTTTTGATTAGAACAACTGAATTAATAGTGCATATTTTAATTCAGTTCTGTTTGTGTAATTCAGTTCTGTTTGTGTAAGAAGAAATTCAAGAAAAGGCACAAGTCGTGTGGTGCCCAAAGTGTGCGTCTTTTCTTCTACCTCCAGTTAGTGTGTGTGTGTATGTGTGACCTGGACAAACCCACCAAATGCAATTTAGGTTATTTGTTCGACAACAGTCTGATTGCTGAAAACATCATTGCCGTATCGATATAATCTTTTACCACAAGTTTGAGACCATGTAAATAATATTGCTGTTTGACATGACATGACATTCTGGTATATTGCTTATCTAGGCTATATGGAAAGGCAGAGTACTACTCCTTTCTCAGCCATGTTCAATCAATCTTATGGCCTGTCAGCTTTACAACATATTTCATTAGGAGCTAACAGTCTCATTTGATCACTATTAGATTTCTGGAGCTGTAGTAATGATGCTAGCCTGTTAAACTCTTTCTTCGTAATATTGTCCTGCGATTCCAAGGATTGTCATAATTTTTTTCCAAGTTTGCAACGGACTGATGGTGTCACTCATCTAATCCGGAAATGTGCTGTTTTATATACTCTTGCTTGACCTATCTTTAATCATGTAAAAGAAAGTCCGTAAAGCCGCTTAAGTTGAGTAGTTGAACCTGGTCCATGGATATTTTGAAAAATTTAAGTTTGTTATATACCCTCCTTTTGACATATTCAATGCAATAAATAATGTCAATTCCATGCTAATCGTGGTGTGCCCAATGCTTATTAGTGACAAGCTGTTGTTTTAATTGCAACATTTCTTGACACACCCTTTGTGCTTTAGTGGTTGGATTATTAGTTTAGTAATTTCTTGACACACCCTTTGTGGTTTGCCATGTGTACATGTGTGAGACATAGTGAGAGGAGACAAGAAGAAGGGATTTTTTTAATTGGCTTCTTGCAGTTTTGAAAATTCAGTTTATTCGATTCTTGAAAATTCAGTTAATTCAGTTAGGCACACAAATTGATGTGCTTTGTAAAACTTGTTCATGTACTGAACTACTAATGCCTTGTGATGCTCTGAATTACTTGTGATGCCTCTGAATTACTTGTGATCACATTGAGAAAGACTTGTAAAGATGATGATCATCTTTAACGAGAAAACAATTTGTGATGATTTTGCTAGTTTGTTGGGTTTTGTCTCCGACCATCGTGTCGTGATGATATTGCAGGTACCCGAGAGGCCCTTGAGTTTGCGGAATGTCGATTAACTTCCGTTCCGGCAAATTGGTACTCCATATGTCCTATTTTCAGCAAAGGTCATGCTGAAATTTTCCGTGAATTTTAGCATGACTTTGCTAAAAATAGGACATATGGGGTACTTGTGACTAATGCATGGGCCGGGTATCTTAGTAGTTAATTAAGTAGGATCAAGTGCCCGGCGTACTTGTGACTAATGCATGGCTTTTAGGGTGCCTCGGTGTCGATAAAACCGAAATGATGAAAAGTTAGGCTTTTAGGGTGCCTTGGCGTCGAAAAACCCTCAATGATAAAAGCTTAGATTTTAGGATGCCTCGGTGTCGACAAACCCTAAATGATGAGACCATGATCTTGTTCCTTGACAATAACCAACTTTTGACCAAACTTTGTTTCTATTTAGAGAAAACATGGCCCACAACGATGAGGCCGGGATTCGGCGGCAAGGCATTCAGGAGCTATCCCAGAGATGGAGGAACAACCTCACTTGTATGAGGCCGCCGCCTTCCCCACCGATCCTGAGACCACGGATGGTGCCGCCGAGGATGTGAAGGAAATATGCCCTAGAGGCAATAATAAATGTTATTATTTATTTCCTTATATCATGATAAATGTTTATTATTCATGCTAGAATTGTATTAACCGGAAACGTAATACATGTGTGAATACATAAACCTACAGAGTGTCACTAGTATGCCTCTACTTGACTAGCTCGTTAATCAAAGATGGTTATGTTTCCTAACCATGAACAAGGAGTTGTTATTTGATTAATGGGATCACATCATTGGTTGAATGATCTGATTGACATGACCCATTCCATTAGCATAGCACCTGATCGTATAGTTTGTTGCTAGTGCTTTTCTTCATGACTTATACATGTTCCTATGACTATGAGATTATGCAACTCCCGTTTGCCGAGGAACACTTTGGGTGCTACCAAACGTCACAACGTAGCTGGGTGATTATAAAGGTACATTACAGGTGTCTCCGAAGGTACATGTTGGGTTGGCATATTTCGAGATTAGGATTTGTCACTCCGATTGTCGGAGAGGTATCTCTGGGCCCTCTCGGTAATGCACATCACATAAGCCTTGCAAGCATTGCAACTAAATGTGTTAGTTGTGAGATGATGTATTACGGAACGAGAAAAGAGACTTGCCAATGCGAGATTGAACTAGGTATTGGATACCGACGATCGAATCTCGGGCAAGTAACATACCGATGACAAAGGGAACAACGTATGTTGTTATGCGGTCTGACCGATAAAGATCTTCGTAGAATATGTAGGAGCCAATATGGGCATCCAGGTCCGCTATTGGTTATTGACCGAGAGGTGTCTCGGTCATGTCTACATAGTTCTCGAACCCGTAGGGTCCGCACGCTTAACGCTTCGATGGCAGTCATAATGAGTTTATAAGTATTGATGCACGAAGGTTGTTGAGTCCCGGATGTGATCACGGATATGACGAGGAGTCTCGAAATGGTCGAGACATAAAGATTGATATATTGGAAGCCTACATTTGGACATCGGAAGGTTCCGAGTGAAATCGAAATTTATCGAGTACCGGAGGTTACCGAACCCCCCGGGAACTACATGGGCCCATAGTGGGCCTTGGAGGAAAGGAGAAGGGCCAGCCCTAGGTGGCGCGCCCCCTCCCCTAGTCCTATTAGGACTAGGAAAGGTGGGCCGCCCCTCTCTCTCTCCCCCTCCGGGAATCCTATTCCAACTAGGATTGGGGGGGGAGTCCTACTCCCGGAGGGAGTAGGACTCCCTTGGTGCGCCTCCTCCTCTTGGCCGGCCACCTCCCCCTTGGCTCCTTTATATACGGGGGCAGGGAGCACCCCAAAACACACAAGTTGATTTCCTTAGCCGTGTGCGGTGCCCCCTTCCACCATATTCCACTTCGGTCATATCGTCGCGGAGCTTAGGCGAAGCCCTGCGCGGGAGAAGTCATATCGTCGCGGAGCTTAGGCGAAGCCCTGCGTCGGTGGAGCATCATCATCGTCACCACGCCGTCGTGCTGACGGAACTCATCCCCGACACTTTGCTGGATCGAGTCCGGGATCGTCATCGGGCTGAGCGTGTGCAGAACTTCGGAGGTGCCGTGACGTTCGGTGCTTGGATCGGTCGGGTCGTGAAGACGTCGACTACATCAACAGCGTTGTTATAACGCTTCGCTTTCGGTCTCACGAGTGCGTGGGCGGACACTCTTCCCGCTCGTTGCTATGCCATCACCATGGTCTTGCGTGATCGTAGGAAAATTTTGAAATTACTCGTTCCCCAACAAAGGTATCGAGCCTGGTTTTATGCGTTGATGTCATATGCACGAGTAGAACACAAGTGAGTTGTGGGCGATACAAGTCATACTACCTACCAGCATGTCATACTTTGGTTCAGCGGTATTGTGAGATGAAGCGGCCCGGACCGACATTACGCGTACGCTTACGCGAGACTGGTTTCACCGCTGTGAGCACTCGTTGCTTAAAGGTGATGGCGGGTGTCTGCTCTCTCACTTTAGTTGAATCGAGTGTGGCTACGCCGGTCCTTGAGAAGGTTAAAACGGAGTCTATTTGACGAAGTATCGTTGTGGTTTTGATGCGTAGGTAAGAACGGTTCTTGCTCAGCCCGTAGCAGCCACGTAAAACTTGCAACAACAAAGTAGAGGACGTCTAACTTGTTTTTGCAGGGCATGTTGTGATGTGATATGGTCAAGGCGTGATGCTATATCTTATTGTATGAGATGATCATGTTTTGTAACCGAGTTATCGACAATGGCAGGAGCCATATGGTTGTCGCTTTATTGTATGAAATGCAAGCGCCATGTAATTGCTTTACTTTATCACTAAGCAGTAGCGATAGTCGTAGAAGCAATAGTTGGCGAGACGACAACGATGCTACGATAGAGATCAAGGTGTCGCGCGGTGGCGATGGTGATCATGGCGGTGCTTGGAGATGGAGATCACAAGCACAAGATGATGATGGCCATATCATATCACTTATATCGATTGCATGTGATGTTAATCCTTTATGCATCTTATTTTGCTTTGATTGACGGTAGCATTATAAGATGATCCTTACTAAATTATCAAGAAGTGTTCTCCTGAGTATGCACCGTTGCGAAAGTTCTTCGTGCTGAGACACCACGTGATGATCGGGTGTGATAGGTTCTACGTTCAAATACAACGGGTGCAAAACAGTTGCACACGCGAATACTCAGGTTATACTTGACGAGCTATGCATATAAGATATGACCTCGAACACGGAGACCGAAGGTCGGCGTGAATCATATAGTAGATATGATCAACATATTGATGTTCACCATTGAAACTACTCCATCACACGTGATGATCGGTCATGGTGTAGTTGATATGGATCACGCAATCACTTAGAGAATTGGAGGATATTTTTCTAAGTGGGAGTTCTTAAGTAATATGATTAATTGAACTTAAATTTATCATGAACTTAGTACCGATAGTATCTTGCTTGTCTATGATGTGTAGATAGATGGCTCGTCTTGTTGTTCCGTTAAATTTTAATGCGTTCCTTGAGAAAGCAAAGTTGAAAGATGATGGCAGCAATTACGGACTGGGTCCGTAACGAGAGGATTATCCTTATTGCTGCACGGAAGAATTACGTCCCGGAAGCACCGTTAGGTGCCAGGCCTGAATGCAAGGGGCTGCGCCGAAGTTGTGAACGTCACGGCAAAGCAAAGCTGATGACTACTCTATAGTTCAGTGTGCCATGCTTTACGGCTTAGAACCGGGACTTCAACGTCGTTTTGAACACCATGGAGCATATGAGATGTTCCAGGAGTTGAAGTTAATATTCAAGCGAATGCCCGGATTGAGAGATATGAAGTCTCCAATAAGTTCTATAGCTGTAAGATGGAGGAGAATGGTTCGTCGGTGAGCATATACTCGTAATGTCCGGATATAACAATCACTTGATTCAACTGGGAGTTAATCTTCCGGATGATTGCGTCATTGACAGAATTCTCCAATCACTGCCACCAAGCTACAAGAGCTTCGTGATGAACTATAATATGCAAGGGATGACCAAAACTATGCCCGAGCTCTTCGCGATGCTTGAAAGCAGCGGAGGTAGAAATCAAAAGGAGCATCAAGTGTTGATGGTTAACAAAACCACTAGTTTCAAGAAAAGGGCAAAGGAAAGAAAAGGAAACTTCAAAAGAGCGGCAAGCAAGTTGCTGATCAAGAGAAGAAACCCAAGTCTGGTCCTAAGCACTGGCTGAGTGCTTCTATTGCAAGCAGGCTGGTCCTTTGAAGCGGAACTGCCCCAAGTATTTGGCGGATAAGAAGGATGGCAAGGTTAACAAAGGTATATGTGATATACTTGTTATTGATGTGTACCTTACTAATACTCGCAGTAGCACTGGTATTTGATCTGGTTACATTGCTAATATTTGCAACTCGAAGCAGGGCTACGGATTAGCGAAGATTGGCTAAGGGCGAGGTGACGATCTTGGCGTGGAAATGGTTCCAAAGTCGATGTGATCGCAGTCGGCACGCTACCTCTACATCTACCTTCGGGATTAGTATTAGACCTAAATAATTGTTATTTAGTACCATCGTTGAGCATGAACATTATATCTGGATCTTGTTTGATGTGAGACGGTTATTCATTTAAATCGAGAATAATGGTTGTTCTATTTATATGAATAATATCTTTTATGGTCATGCACCATTGAAGAATGGTTTGTTTTACTTAATCTTGATAGTAGTGATACACATATTCATAATGTTGAAACCAAAAGATGCAGAGTTGATAATGATGGTGCAACTTATTTGTGGCACTGCCGTTTAGGTCATATCGGTGTAAAAGCATGAAGAAACTCCATCTTGATGGACTTTTGGAGTCACTTGATTATGAATCACTTGGCACTTGCGAACCGTGCCTTATGGGCAAGATGACTAAAACACCGTTCTCGGAACTATGGAGAGAGCAACAGATTTATTGGAAATCATACATCTTGATGTATGTGGTCCAATGAATGTTGAGGCTCGTGGCGGATATCGTTATTTTCTCACCTTCACAGATGATTTGAGCAGATATGGGTATATCTACTTAATGAAACACAAGTCTGAAACATTTGAAAAGTTCAAAGAATTTCAGAGTGAAGTGGAAAATCATCGTAACAAGAAAATAAAGTTTCTACGATCTGATCGTGGAGGAGAATATTTGAGTTCTGAGTTTGGCCTACATTTGAAACAATGCGGAATAGTTTCGCAACTTACGCCACCGAACACCACAACGTAATGGTGTGTCCGAGCGTCGTGTCGTACTTTATTAGATATGGTGCGATCTATGATGTCTCTTACTGATTTACCGCTATCATTTTGGGGTTATGCTTTAGAGACGGCTACATTCACTTTAAATAGGGCACCATCTAAATCCGTTGAGACGACGCCTTATGAACTGTGGTTTGGCAAGAAACCAAAGTTGTCGTTTTGAAAGTTTGGGGCTGCGATGCTTATGTGAAAAAGCTTCAACCTGATAAGCTCGAACCCAAATCGAGAAATGTGTCTTCATAGGATACCCAAAGGAGACAGTTGGGTACACCTTCTATCACAGATCCGAAGGCAAGATTTTTGTTGCTAAATTGGAAACTTTTGGAGAAAGAGTTTCTCACGAAAGAAGTGAGTGGGAGGAAAGTAGAACTTGATGAGATAATCTGTATCTACTCCTTATTGAGAAGTAGTACATCACGAAAAACAGTTTACGTGACACCTACACCAAATAGGGAGGAAGCTAATGATGATGATCATGAAACTTCAGATCAAGTTTCTACAGAACTCAGAGATCAACCAGAACAAGATCCGCACTGAGTGGTACGGTAATCCTGTTTTGGAAGTCATATTCTTGGAACATGATGAACCTACGAACTATGAAGAAGCGATGGTGAGCCCAGATTCCACAAAATGGCTTGAGGCCATGAAATCTGAGATGGGATCCATGTATGAGAACAAAGTGTGGACTTTGGTTGACTTGCCCGATGATCGGCAAGCAATTGAGAATAAATGGATCTTCAAGAAGAAGACTGACGCTGATGGTAATGTTATCGTCTATAAAGCTCGACTTGTTGCAAAAGGTTTTCGACAAGTTCAAGGGATTGACTACGATGAGACCTTCTCACCCGTGGCGATGCTTAAGTCGATCCGAATCATGTTAGCAATTGCCGCATTTTATGATTATGAAATTTGGCAAATGGATGTTAAAACTGCATTCTGAATGGATTTCGGAAGAAGAGTTGTATATGATGCAACCAGAAGGTTTTGTCGATCCAAAGGAGCTAACAAAGTGTGCAAGCTCCAGCGATCCATTTATGGACTGGTGCAAGCCTCTCGGAGTTGGAATAAACGTTTTGATAGTGTGATCAAAGCATTTGGTTTTATACAGACTTTTGGAGAAGCCTGTATTTACAAGAAAGTGAGTGGGAGCTCAGAGCATTTCGATATTATATGTGGATGACATATTATTGATCGGAAATGATATAGAATTTCTGGATAGCATAAAGGGATACTTGAATAAGAGTTTTCGATGAAAGACCTCGGTGAAGCTGCTTACATATTGGGCATTAAGATCTATAGAGATAGATCAAGGCGCTTAATAGGACTTTCACAAAGCACATACCTTGATAAAGTTTTGAAAAGGTTCAAAATGGATCGAGCAAAGAAAGGGTTCTTGCCGGTATTACAAGGTGTGAAGTTGAGTAAGACTCAATGCCCGACCACCGCAGAAGATAGAGAGAAAATGAAAGATGTTCCTATGCTTCAGCCATAGGCTCTATCATGTATGCAATGCTGTGTACCAGACCTGATGTGTGCCTTGCTGTAAGTTTAGCAGCAGGTACCAAAGTAATCCAGAGTGGATCATCGGACAGCGGTCAAGAACATCCTTAAGTACTTGAGAAGAACTAAGGATATGTTTCTCATTTATGGCGGTGACAAAGAGCTCATAAATGGCAGTTACGTCGATGCAAGCTTTGACACTGATCCGAGACGATTCTAAATCGCAAACCGGATCGTATTTACATTAAGCGGTGGAGCTGTCGGTTGGTGCAGTTCCAAACAAAGCGTCGTTCGGGATCTACATGTGAAGCTGAGTACATAGCTGCTTCGGAAGCAGCTAATGAAGGAGTCGGATGAAGGAGTTCATATCCGATCTAGGTGTTGTACCTAGTGTATCGGGTCCAATGAAAATCTTTTGTGATAATACTGGTGCAATTGCCTTGGCAAAGGAATCCAGATTTCACAAGAGAACCAAGCACATCAAAAGACGCTTCAACTCCATCCGGATTTGGTCCGGTGGGAGACATAGAGATATGCAAGATACATACGGATCTGAATGTTGCGACCCGTTGACTAAGCCTCTTCCACGAGCAAAACATGATCAGCACCAAGACTCCATGGGTGTTAGAATCATTCTTGTGTAATCTAGATTATTGACTCTAGTGCAAGTGGGAGATGAAGGAAATATGCCCTAGAGGCAATAATAAATGTTATTATTTATTTCCTTATATCATGATAAATGTTTATTATTCATGCTAGAATTGTATTAACCGGAAACGTAATACATGTGTGAATACATAAACCTCAGAGTGTCACTAGTATGCCTCTACTTGACTAGCTCGTTAATCAAAGATGGTTATGTTTCCTAACCATGAACAAGGAGTTGTTATTTGATTAATGGGATCACATCATTGGTTGAATGATCTGATTGACATGACCCATTCCATTAGCATAGCACCTGATCGTATAGTTTGTTGCTAGTGCTTTTCTTCATGACTTATACATGTTCCTATGACTATGAGATTATGCAACTCCCGTTTGCCCGAGGAACACTTTGGGTGCTACCAAACGTCACAACGTAGCTGGGTGATTATAAAGGTACATTACAGGTGTCTCCGAAGGTACATGTTGGGTTGGCATATTTCGAGATTAGGATTTGTCACTCCGATTGTCGGAGAGGTATCTCTGGGCCCTCTCGGTAATGCACATCACATAAGCCTTGCAAGCATTGCAACTAAATGTGTTAGTTGTGAGATGATGTATTACGGAACGAGAAAAGAGACTTGCCAGTAACGAGATTGAACTAGGTATTGGATACCGACGATCGAATCTCGGGCAAGTAACATACCGATGACAAAGGGAACAACGATGTTGTTATGCGGTCGACCGATAAAGATCTTCGTAGAATATGTAGGAGCCAATATGGGCATCCAGGTCCGCTATTGGTTATTGACCGAGAGGTGTCTCGGTCATGTCTACATAGTTCTCGAACCCGTAGGGTCCGCACGCTTAACGTTTGATGGCAGTCATAATGAGTTTATAAGTATTGATGCACGAAGGTTGTTGAGTCCCGGATGTGATCACGGATATGACGAGGAGTCTCGAAATGGTCGAGACATAAAGATTGATATATTGGAAGCCTACATTTGGACATCGGAAGGTTCCGAGTGAAATCGAAATTTATCGAGTACCGGAGGTTACGGAACCCCAGAACTACATGGGCCCATAGTGGGCCTTGGAGGAAAGGAGAAGGGCCAGCCCTAGGTGGCGCGCCCCCCTTCCCTAGTCCTATTAGGACTAGGAAAGGTGGGCCGCCCCTCTCTCTCTCTCCCTCCGGGAATCCTATTCCAACTAGGATTGGGGGAGTCCTACTCCGGAGGAGTAGGACTCCTTAGTCGCGCTCCTCCTCTTGGCCGCCACCTCCCCTTGGCTCCTTTATATCTGGGGCAGGGAGCACCCCAAAACACACAAGTTGATTTCCTTAGCCGTGTGCGGTGCCCCTTCCACCATATTCCACTTGGTCATATCGTCGCGAGCTTAGGCGAAGCCCTCTTGCGGGAGAAGTCATATCGTCGCGGAGCTTAGGCGAAGCCCTGCGTCGGTGGAGCATCATCATCGTCCTGCGCCGTCGTCTTGTGGAACTCATCCCGACACTTTGCTGGATCGAGTCCGGGATCGTCATCGGGCTGAGCGTGTGCAGAACTTCGGAGGTGCCGTCGTTCGGTGCTTGGATCGGTCGGGTCGTGAAGGCGTCGACTACATCAACAGCGTTGTTATAACGCTTCGCTTTCGGTCTCACGAGTGCGTGGGCGGACACTCTTCCGCTTCGTTGCTATGCCATCACCATGGTCTTGCGTGATCGTAGGAAAATTTTTGAAATTACTACGTTCCCCAACAGGATGACCACACTGATGCCACCACTGATGGTGCCGCCGAGGATGCCACCACTGATGATGGCGGCGCACGCACAGATGGCAGCCAGCCGAAGAGGCAACGGAAGGACCGGCGCCCGATCGTGCTCCGCACCCTCAAGGAGGAAGTTACTGAAGTGGACTCCAATGGGAATCCAACGGCGCCCGAGCGAATAGTCAAGGGGTACTTGCTTCAGCTCGGGTGCATTGTCCGAGCACCGTCTCGATCAACACCGAGAACACGAGGCATCCCGACCGAGGGAGTTTGCGCAACCTCCTCTTCACGAAGCTGCACGAGCGATACAAGTTCCCGCTGAATTTGAAAACACAAGCCTCAAAGGGAATAAAGTGAACAATGCTGCCCTCACGAAGATGAGCAAGGCCCTGTCTACTTGGAAAAGCAATGTGAAGAGAATGATCGAGAAAGGTGAGAGTTATGAGAAGATCAAGGAGAAAATCCTTCGATCACGAAGATGACTACAACGACTTCAAGATCAATTGCTCGAGCACCGCAAGCTCCCAATCAAGTGAGTGGGGAAACAAATCGGGAGCTGAACATAGGGAACACACACTCGGTCCCGGCGGTTACTGAGTGGCGGAGCCTATATGGGACAAGGAGGAGGCGGACCGTGCGAGCAAGGCCTACCGCCCTCTTGATACATCTGGCGGTGACAAGCAGACCAGGAACTTTGTCAGGGCCCGGTACAAGAAGGACCCGAAAACAAAGGAGCTTACCACGGATCCGAAGACCAGGCAGCTTGAGCTTGTTCTGGTAAGGAATACACCCCCGCGTAATTAGCTCCATATGGTTGCATTCTAATTAATGAAGCCAATTTCTAAATGGTTCACATTCCTTCCGCAGCGATCGAAAGCGATGGCGCTGGGTCGACTCAGAGCAACCCTTGGGACACCACTCTAAATAGGGGTTGAATGTAATGAAGAACAAGGATAAGCTCGATGGCCGGCGTCGGCTGGTCGTGTGGCCGGCAAAGGCTTGTCGACAAAATGGGGGTCATACTATACTGCTGGTGTGCGGAAGGAGAAAAAGACCAGCTCGGAAAGCCAGGCGCGAGAGGTTCAAGAACTCAAGGCACAGGTGGCGCGGATTTCGGAGATTGTCCAAGAGCAAGTGGAACAACGACTCGGAGCGACGATCACCGCCCTTGTGCCTACCTTGATCTCGGGGTTGAGTGCGTGGATTGCGGGCGGCCAACAGGGGCCGCCCCCGATTCCTAGCTTCACGGCCAGCAACTCGCATAATGCGATGGCGGGGCCATTGGTGCCTCCCGCAGAGGCGGCATTGGTGTCTCCGACGCCGGCACGGGAGCTTAATGCACCGGGTGTCGCCCGGCGGCACCTCTGCAGCAAGCGGCCCCTCCGTCAATCGCCCGCCGTTGGCGGTGCCTCTACATTAGCCGAGCTCGGCGCCATCATCACGGTAACTAATTAAGCCTCTCGGCCGAGGACTTCATCTCCTTGCCTTTGACTGGGCATCCCTACCGCCCTACATGTTTTCGCAAGGCGCCGCCGACGTTCTATGCACTCTCCTGCACTTCGTGAACAACGAGTTGGTCGATGTCGCCAAGGGCAGAATCGTTCAACCGGCAACCCTTGTTCCACGGTACCCAGATGCCACCCAAATTGTTTAGGGTTCAACTGGTTGGTGCTGCCAGGCTGCGACGACTTGCTACCTCGAATCGACCCGTCGGGGCCGGCGATGATGACGTGATGACCCTCGGCGCCTGCTGAGCTGGCCCTGCTTTGGCGAAGAGCCAGATTCGTTTGAGGCGGGGACACCACCCAAAGACAACACCGCCAGATCGTGCGGCGCCAAGTCGGCCCCATGGCAAGACCGCCCGTACGGTGCGGACATCCCTATGCCATGGATCCAAACATGCATATGGCACAGGATCGAATGACGACGACGGCGACTATGATACATTTGGCAGCGTCGATCAGTACTTTGCCGAGCATGGAGTGCGATGGCGACTTCATGGGGCCTCCTTCTCAAGAACCAAACCCAACAAAAGGCGTGTGCGATCTAGCTCGTACAGCGGAGAAGCCAAGTTACAACAGCGCCGTCGGCGTTCAGCTCTCGGAGACGCCTCAGCTGCCGACTTCACCGAGCCTCGAGATAGCGAGGTGCGAAATATTATCAGCCCCAACACACTCAAGAAGGCGGTCTGTGAGCAAAACTCGGTCCCATTACAGGAGAAGAAGAAGGCACGCAAAGAAAGACTAAGAAGGTGCGAGCCAGCCGCACCGAAATGCGATCCGTGCTCGGGGCGGGCCACCTTCACCGCAGGATATCTCGAGGAGGGTGCATGTGGCGGGTAGGGCGATGCTACCGACAAATATGCTCAATGCTGCAACCGGTGCTATCGGAGTCTGCATGACAGTGTTCTTTCTTTGGAGAAGCGGCGTCTCGGCGAGAAGGATGTGGCATACCCGATTTTCGCGGCCAAGGTGCGAGGGCAAGGGCTTTGTGGATAACTCCATCGGGCGTCGATCGTCCTGCGTTTGATGACATCCACGCTATGTTGAACCTTCATCCGCTGCACTACACCTTCGTTCGGCTATTTTCGCTGAGTATGGAATCACGGATCATTCGCGACAAGACCCGGACATCGTGATAGTCGACCCCTTCTACATGCGTGCCAAGATCTTGGGCAGCGCTGGGGACGCAAGTCGCGAGTTGTTACCTCGAAGCGTCATTCGGCAAACCAAGATAAGGATAACTTCCTCGTGCCTTACTTTCCGAGTAAGTCCTCCCTCAACCGCCCGTAACATATGAATTCTTACATTTCGATCGTTTTCTTTTAACATTCCGTGTTTTCTCTGTGACACCGTTGCGCTCATCCTCCTAAGCCCTAAATATTCCATGGCCACGTATTTCGACCGGACCGTCGATCGAGCGTAGACTACACAAATGTCAAGAAGGTTCTTGATGATGTTCTCCCGGCTCGCCAAATCTGGAGGCACCTTCACCAGGCCTATTAAGTAAATCGGCAAGCACGTGTTCTCCCACAATCGACATTCTGCTCGTCAAGCATCCGCTGGCGGTCGAAGGGTGCCTACTCGCCATCCATCACATGCGAGCGATCGTGCGGGACCATCATCAACTTCGCTACCGAGTAAACTCCAAGATTGGGCGCGGCGTGTCGGCAATCCAGGGCGCGGACCTCCGACAAGAATTCTTTCGCATCCATCGGAGTTTGCGGAAATCATCCATCAAGATGTCGCCGTACCTCGGGGCAGTTCTACCTCGAAATCAACCGTCCAACGGTGACATCGACACAATGCTACAAATGCAGGATGACAACGCCCGTTCTTTCATGACTCCCACGATAGACGGCGGCTTCATCCACGCTCCGTCCCTTGAGTCGAGTTGTCTAGTTCTGAAACATCGATTGGGTCATGTTGTAATTAAACTTTAATGAACTTGTAGTATGTCTCTTTGGTTTGAGAGTCGTTCAACTTAGATGTAATCGATGCTATTAATGTCTTGCTTTTCTCTTCCGATCGTTACATTGCATACTTATATATTGCTTATGTATTGTCTGTGAATTGGTACTAACGTTTACGTTTGGCTAGTGCATAGCGATGCCGGCGTATGTCGTGTACAAGGGTAAGGTTCCCGAGTCTCGATGATGGGAGGAGTGTCGGAGACAGGTTCACCGATTCAGCGGTAACAGTTACAAAGGTACACCACTAGGGCGAGGCGAATCTAGATCGCCCGCTATCTAGCGGGAGAGGAGGGAGCGTTGGAGGAACCGGATGAAGACGAGTTTCATCGTGATGATGCTCATCGTGATGACCGCAGCTCTCTTCTATGTGATGGTAGTTTAGATGATCGATATCGACTTGTAATGCGAAGATAAACTCGCTACTCGCGGTCTCGAGACTTGTAATATAATGTTCTATCTTTATTCGGTCTTTTCAATTCGGAGACTAATATGATGAATTGTATTCGGAGACTAATATGATGAATTGTATTCAAGGACTAATCTTCTATTGTATTTGATGAATCTATTGTTGATGTGTGCTGTCTATATTTTGTCAAATTATACATTTTGTAACCTGTGCAAAAACAGAAAATAAAAAATAAAAAAACCTAATATTCATACTAATGGCGCATCACATGACAGTCGCCATTAGTATGACAATCTGCTACTAATGGCGCATCACGGGAAGTGCGCCATTAGTATGCTCTTGATTACTAATGGCGCATCCGGAGGTGGTGCGCCATTAGTATCTCAAAGCACTGGGTATACATGCCCACAGGAGGCATACTAATGGCGCACCCTTGCATATACTAATGGCGCACCAGGTGGTGCGCCATTAGTATCAGATACTAATGGCGCACCAGGTGGTGCGCCATTAGTAAAAATTACTAATGGCGTGCTGTCAATGGCGCACCTCTGATGCGCCATTAATGGCCATATTAGGTGCGCCATTAGTAGTGGTATTTCTAGTAGTGTGAGGAAGCTTAGATTCATGGAGTGTATTATTCTTCTGGTGCTTCCTTGTTGTTTATGGAAACTTGTTTGGATATGTTGTTGGAAACTTGTTTCTGGTTATGTATATATGGATATGTTGGACTTTGTTGACCTACGTTGTTGGATTTGACGAAATATGTTGTTGGACATGCTGTTGGATATGTTGGATATGTATGCATGTATATCTGTGTTTGAAACCATGTCTAATTAATGGGATTTATATAAAAACGGGGGATATATAGCCTCTTTGCCGTCCGCTAGCAGACGGCAAAAAGGACACGTGGCAGTCACCTCTACAAACTGGGAACACTGGTTGCCTATTTGGTCATTTTGACGTCCGCTAGTAGACGGCAAAGTGACCATCTATGCCGTCTGCCAGCAGACGGCAAAGATTCAAACCTCTTTGCCGTCTGCCGGCGGACGGCATAGATGGACACGTGGCAGCTTCCCAATGCTGCTGGTTGAAGACTATTGCCGTCGCGGCCGGACGGCAAAACTCGACTCTTGCCGTCCGCCGGCGGGCGGCAAAAGCCGACTCTTGCCGTCCGTGGCGGCGCGGCAAAAGCACTGTTAACCCCCTAACGGCGCTCACGCCACAACACTACCGTCCATTATCTTTGCCGTCTGCTGGCCTTGGTCGGCGGACGGCATAATCCTTTACCATCCGTTTCTATAAAGCGGACGGCAAAGAAGGCGTTTGCTGGCACGTGCTCATCCGGACAGTTTGCCGTCCGCCAGGGGACGACAAAGAAGTTTGCCGTCCGTGATCCATGCCTTTGCCGTCCGCCATGGTGGACAGCAAAGAAGCTGATTCCAGTAGTGCAAGGTAAAATTCAAGGACGACCAAAAGCCTGAGCTTGGGGATGCCCCGGAAGGCATCCCCTCTTACGATTATTTCTTCCATATCACAAGATCGTCTAAATCTTATTTTCTCCACACTAAAAGATCAGCCATATTTAGAGAGCAATTTTTATTGCATGCACCGATGACAACTTACTTGAAGGATCTAACTCAATCCATAGGTAGGTATGGTGGACTTTCATGGCAATACTGGTTTAAGGGATGTTTGGAAGAACAAGTAGTATCTCTACTTGGTGCAAGGAATTTGGCTAGCATGATGGGGAAAGGCAAGCTCAACGCGTTGGGAGATCCATGACAATATACTTTATTTCGGATATAAGAAAACATAACCCATTATGATGTCTTCCTTGTACAACATCAACCTTTTAGCATGTCATATTTTAATGAGTGCTCACAATTGCAAAAGATGTCCAAGATAGTATATTTATATGTGAAATCTCTCTTCCTTCAATATTCTTTCGTGAATTGTTCAAGTGACCAATACAATGTTTGCTAACCTTCAATGAATTTACCACCGCTACTTCTTATATGTAAAGTCATTACTCCCCATGTGATAAGCATATGAAACATATATAATTTCAGATTTATGATATTCAATTCATTCAACCATTTACTCTTAGGATATAATTGAAGCACACGAGTAAATGACAAACTACTCCAAAAAGATATAAGTGAAGATTAATGAGTAGTTAAATAATTATGTAGCTATGTTTAGACTCTCTCCCATTTAAGAATTTCAGATCATGGTATTTTATTCAAACAGCAATAAAAACAAAATAAAATGACATGGCGCTCCAAGAAAAACACATATCATGTTGTGAATAAAACTGTAGCTTCAAGTAAAGTTACCGATGAACGAAGACGAAAGAGGGGATGCCTTCCGGGGCATCCCCAAGCTTAGGCTCTTGGTTATCCTTGAATATTACCTTGGGGTGCCTTGGGCATCCCCAAGCTTAGGATCTTGCCACTCCTTATTCCATAGTCCATCGAATCTTTACCCAAAACTTGAAAACTTCACAACACAAAACTCAACAGAAAACTCGTAAGCTCCGTTAGCGAAAGAAAACAAAACACCTCTTCAAGGTACTTTAATGAACTCATTCTTAATTTGTATTGGTGTTAAATCTACTGTATTCCAACTTCTATATGGTTTATAAACTATTTTACTAGCCATAGATTCATCAAAATAAGCAAACAACACACGAAAAACAGAATCTATAAAAAACAGAACAGTCTATAGTAATATGTATCAAACGTATACTTCTGGAACTCCAAAAATTCTAAAATAAATTGGTGGACCTGAGGAATTTGTATAGTAATCATCTTAAAAAATAATCAACTAAATATCACTCTCCAGTAAAAAAATTTAGCTAATCTCGTGAGCGCTAAAGTTTCTGTTTTTTACAACATGATCATAAAGATTTCACCCAAGTCTTACCAAAGGTTCTACTTGGCACAAACACTAATTAAAACACAAAACCACATCTACACAGAAGCTAGATGAATTATTTATTACTAAGAATAACCAAAAATAAAAAATCTAAAATAAAATTGGGTTGCCTCCCAACAAGCGCTAACGTTTAACGCCCCTAGCTAGGCATGATGATTTCAATGATGCTCACATAAAAGATAAGAATTGAAACATAAAGAGAGCATCATGAAGAATATGACTAGAAAATTTAAGTCTAACCCACTTCCTATGCATAGGGATTTTGTGAGCAAACAACTTATGGGAACAAGAATCAACTTGCATAGGAAGGTAAAACAAGCATAATTTCAAGATTTTAAGCACATAGAGAAGAAACTTGATATTATTGCAATTCCTACAAGAATACATTCCTCCCTCATAATAACTTTCAGTAGCATCATGAATGAATTCAACAATATAACCAACGCCTAAAGCATTCTTTTCATGATCTACTTGCATAGAAATTTTACTACTCTCCACATAAGAAAAATTCTTCTCATTCGGTATAGTGGGAGTATCATAAGAGACTTGAATACTATAAATTGTTTCCACATTAAAAGAGTAATATTCAGAAAAAGGGTAATCATTATCATGACAAGTTTTATAAATATAATCATCACTACTCTTTATAGCATAATTTTCATCACAATAATCATCATAAGTAGCAACTTTGTTCTCATCATAATTGATTGAATCCTCTTCCAAGATAGTGGACTCATCACTAAATAAAGTCATGACCTCTCCAAATCCACTTTCATAAATATTATAAGATTCAACATCCTCCAAAATAGTGGGATCATTACTTCCTAAAGTTGACACTCTTCCAAACCCACTTTCATCAATATAATCATCATAAGTAGGAGGCATGCTATCATCATTATAAATTTGCATATCAAAACTTGGGAGGCTAATAACATCGTCTTCATTAAACATCGCACCCCCAAGCTTGGGACAAACATTAATTTCAGCAAATATATTCTCAAATATGTCATCCTCATCAAACATAGCTTCCCCAAGCTTGGGCCTTTTCATATCATAAGCATAATCATTCTCATCATTAATAGTATGGATAGCACCAATAGTATAGCAATTATCATCATCACAATGAGTAGTAGGAGCAACATCATTTGGGAAGGATACCTTTTTACCTTTGCTTCTCCGTTTTTTCCTTTTCTTATTCACATCATGTGCGGGTTTATCCCTCTTTTTTGAGCTCCTTATTGATGAGATTGGTTGAATAGAAAGCTCCTCCTTGTTACCTGATTCATCATAAGAAATAATAGGAGGATACTGGGAAGTCTCTTCCCTTTCATTAGCATTCTCTTCATCTTCTATTTGCTTTCTTTTCTTTATGTAATTGGCAATACAAGGATTTTCAATGCAATTCACCGCAAATACATATAAATTTCCTCTAGATCAAAATACAGAAGTTTATCACGGGCAAATACTGGAAGATAGTTAGTTATACGTTTCATTTCTTCATAACCCATAAGCAAACTAAGTTCATTATGATGTGCAAGGGAAATCAAGTCATCACAACTTTTGGAAACGATTATATCATGAAACAATTTGCATCGGATAGTTAAATGACCATGTTCATTGCAAAGTTCACAAGTACGGCTAAGAAAATTTAAATTTTCAGCACAAACATCTAGCCTTTGTTGCAACCATTTAGTTTCTAAATACTTATGCCTCTTGCAAAATCTATCTTCTCTATTTGGTATGTACTTGCAAACTCTATGCACTCCACAAAAATTGACATGCTTATAAGAGATATTTTCATCATGACTAGTGCAATCATCATTAGTACTATGGATATTAAAGGAGTTCATACTAACAACATTGCAATCATGCTCATCATTCAAAGATTTAGTGCCAAACATTTTATAGACTTCTTCTTCTAGCACTTGAGAACATTTTTCCTTCCCATCATTCTCATGAAAGATATTAAAAAGATGAAGCATATCAGACAAACGCAATTCCATTTTTTTGTAGTTTTCTTTTATAGACTAAACTAGTGATAAAACAAGAAACAAAAATATTCGACTGCAAGATCTAAAGATATACCTTCAAGCACTCACCTCCCGGGCAACCGCGTCAGAAAAGATCTTGATGTCTACTACGCAACCTTCTTCTTGTAGACGTTGTTGGGCCTCCAAAGTGCAGAGGTTTGTAGGACAGTAGCAAATTTCCCTCAAGTGGATGACCTAAGGTTTATCAATCCGTGGGAGGTGTAGGATGAATATGGTCTCTCTCAAACAACCCTGCAACCAAATAACAAAGAGTCTCTTGTGTCCCCAACACACCCAATACAATGGTAAATTGTATAGGTGCACTAGTTCGGCGAAGAGATGGTGATACAAGTGCAATATGGATGGTAGATATAGGTTTTTGTAATCTGAAAATATAAAACAAGCAAGGTAACAGATGATAAAAGTGAGCGTAAACGGTATTGCAATGCGTTGAAACAAGGCCTAAGGTTCATACTTTCACTAGTGCAGGTTCTCTCAACAATAATAACATAATTGGATCATATAAATATCCCTCAACATGCAACAAAGAGTCACTCCAAAGTCACTAATAGCGGAGAACAAACGAAGAGATTATTGTAGGGTACGAAACCACCTCAAAGTTATCCTTTCGGATCGATCTATTCAAGAGTCCGTAGTAAAATACAATGAAGCTATTCTTTCCGTTCAATCTATCATAGAGTTCGTACTAGAAAAACACCTTAAGACACAAATCAACCAAAACCCTAATCTCACCTAGATACTCCATTGTCACCTCAAGTATCCGTGGGTATGATTATCCGATATGCATCACACAATCTCAGATTCATCTATTCAACCAACACAAAGAACCTCAAAGAGTGCCCCAAATTTCTACCAGAGAGTAAAGACGAAAACGTGTGCCAACCCCTATGCATAGGTTCATGGGCGGAACCCGCAAGTTGATCACCAAAACATACATCAAGTGGATCATGTGACATACCATTGTCACCACAGATAAGCACGGCAAGACATACATCAAGTGTTCTCAAATCCTTAAAGACTCAATCCGATAAGATAACTTTAAAGGGAAAACTCAATCCATTACAAGGGAGTAGAGGGGGAGAAACATCATAAGATCCAACTATAATAGCAAATCTCGCGATACATCAAGATCGTGCCGAATCAAGAACACGAGAGAGAGAGATCAAACACATAGCTACTGGTACATACCCTCAGCCCCGAGGGTGAACTACTCCCTCCTCGTCATGGAGAGCGCCGGGATGATGAAGATGGCCCCCGGTGGCGGTTCCCCCCTCCGGCAGGGTGCCGGACCAGGGTCTCGATTGGTTTTTGGTGGCTACAGAGGCTTGCGGCGGCGGAACTCCCGATCTATTCTGTTCCCCGATGTTTTTAGGGTATATGGATATATATAGGCGAATGAAGTCGGTCAGGGGAGCCACGAGGGGCCCACGAGGGTGGAGGGCGCGCCCAGGGCGCCCCCCTGCCTCGTGCCCTCCTCGTTGATTCCCTGACATGTACTCCAAGTCCCCTGGATTGCTTCCGTTCCATATATAACTCTCCCGAAGGTTTCATTCCGTTTGGACTCCGTTTGATATTCCTTTTCTGCGAAACACCGAAACAAGGGAAAAACAGAAACTGGCACTGGGATCTGAGTTAATAAGTTAGTCCCAAAAATAATATAAAAGTGCATAGTAAAGCCCATTAAACATCCAAGATGGATAACATAATAGCATGAATACTTCATAAATTATAGATACGTTGGAGATGTATCAATGTGCCAGTAGCTATGTGTTTGATCTCTCTCTCTCTCTATCGTGTTCCTGATTTGGCACGATCTTGATGTATCGCGAGCTTTGCTATTATAGTTGGATCTTATGATGTTTCTCTCCCTCTACTCTCTTGTAATGGATTGAGTTTTCCCTTTGAAGTTATCTTATTGGATTGAGTCTTTAAGGATTTGAGAACACTTGATGCATGTCTTGCATGTGCTTATTTGTGGTGATAATTGGATATTCACGTGATCTACTTGATGTATGTTTTGGTGATCAACTTGTGGGTTCAATGACCTTGTGAACTTATGCATAGGGGTTGGCACACGTTTTCGTCTTGACTTTTCGGTAGAAACTTTGGGGCACTCTTTGAAGTTCTTTGTGTTGGTTGAATCACTACAAAAAAAATACACTTCCGTGATGATACATGTTTCTCACAGTAGGACGCGTTTTTTGTCATGCATGTACATCCATGAAAAATTTATGACATAATCAAGATAGTCATACCTGTGCTGTTGTAGAAGTGTTCCATGACATTACGAAATTTATCATCACGGAAGTGTCCACTTCCATGACGATAAATCGCACGTCACAGAAGTGCTTTCGTCAAGGGTGACCGACACGTGGCATCCACCGTAACGGAACGTCGTTAAGCTATCAGGTTGGATTTTGGATCTGATAACCCGTTAACATCCCCGACCAACGGGGATTTTCCACATGTAAAATCATCATTGGCTGGAGGAAACACGTGTCGGCTCACCGCTGGGATAGATGTCATCCACTCACTGGACAGAAGGAGCCTGTGATACGTCGACACATGGCACGACCCAACAGAGGTCCATTGATGTTAAAAGGTCGGCCCGTTTGACTTGGTCAAAAGGTGGCAGGCCGGCCCATGGAAAGCCTGTTAACGGCCTGTTCACATATAGCCCATTTACAGCCCGCTAACCCAAAGCCCATTACGCCCTATTCGAATTAGGCCCAGTAGCGTCATCTGGGCCATCTTCCAGCTCGTTTTCACTTCTGGCCCATGTATGGCCCATGACGTCTTTCGGCCCATATGAGGCCCTATGTAACTCTTGGCCTATTAACGGCCCGTGGTGAAACTGGCCCGTAATGAACAGTGTATCACTTTACACCCATTAACGACCCGTGGTGAAACTGGCCCGTATAGAACAGTGTATCACTTTATACCCATTAACGGCCCGTTATTCCGTTGGGCCGTTTCCAGCCCATGTTATCTTTCGGCCTTCTCAAAGCCCATTTATTCTTGGGCTCATTTCTCGCATTCGTTTACTTACGGCCCGTTACTGTCATTTTCTGCTTGTGGGCCAAATTCAGCCCGTGGTTACAGTCGGCCCGTTTGTGGTCTGTTAATACGTTGGGCCGTTTTCATAGCATCATCAAATACGGCCTATTAATGATGGCCCGTTATGGTAGGCCCATGAATGGATGATTCCAACTCTAGCCCGCTTACGGCCAGAATGCGGTCTGTTTGGCGCATGTTTGGCCAATCGATCATATAGCCCGTATAAGGCCCATTGATGATATGGCCCGTAGAAGGCCCGTAGAAGGCCCATTGTTTCTACGGCCCATAGAAGGCCCATTGTTTCTACGACCCGTAGAAGGACCACTGTTTCTACGGCCCGTAGAAGGCCCACTGTTTCTACGGCCCGTAGGACTAGTGTCACTACTATGGCGTTTATTGTGGCCCAGTTTAAAAAAATAGGTTATTGCAGCCACTAGCAAACCGCAGAAAAAGAACTGCACTGACTAAAAGCAAACAAATAAACAAGACAACAAGGAAATAAATAAGCAAGCAACTTACACTAGGCTATCACGACTATTACACATATTACATCCACTAGGCATTAAAGTTCGCCACCAGTGCAAATATAGGGAACACAACTGCATATAAGCATACAACAAAACAAGTCGAAACTAAAACCACTTGAAAGAGATCAAGAAACAATATCACAGGTACCCATAATGCTGGCAAGATGCTTAGCAAGCTTATTAACTTTCTCTTGTTTGGCGCTTAAGTCCTCCGGTAACTTCATTGCACGGAAAGTATGCATCTGAATTCTGCGGGACTTCCTTAGTCCTTGACTTCTGTCGCATAACATCTGATCAATGTCTTTCAACTTGAAGTTGAGACTCAAGAAGCCGAACTGATTCAGAACAGCGAGTTCAAGAGCTGGTGCCGGCGGTGGTAACCGATAACTCGAACACTACATCAAGACAAGACTTTGGGGTTGTCTCAGTGTCTTCAATATAGTTTTATCAGCTTTCTTGGAGACCAACAGGGATGTCTCACTATCTTGAAACTTTTCTGCATTACTTCCTTTACCATTGCATAATAGGGTACTCTTCTCCAATATTTTATCCGCGTTCTAAAAGAGAAACAAACAAACACATCTCAGGTTTACAATGTAGTATATGAAACTCATTTTGGTAAACCAGTTCAGTAGTACGGTGGACAGGATAACAACGTGAAACAAATATATATCTATGTAGTATGGTCACCGAATGGTCTATTTCATTCTAGTTTATGTTGCCAAATCAATATAGATACAGTTCGAATCATGTCTATTTAAGACAAAGCAGCATAGATAGAATATAAGTGTGGGAAACTACACAACAATAACAACACTTATAATGTGCATGGCATGAGAACATAACTGTTTATTCAATTGAAACTGAAATAAACATAGAGCAAGTTACAACAGCAAACAACCAAAAACGTTGAAGAAACAGGTTTCAAACATACCTGTTGCGCCATTGGAGTTTCAATTGCATCCTTCAAATTTGAAATTGGTTGGTATCAGTAAATACAGTGATGCAAGAGAAAAGTAGTATGAACCATAGCTACGAAACCTGACCTGAGAACAATTCTTCTTCTTCTTTAAGCATTGACTTCGGGTTCGGAGTGGTGGTCCTCGTGATTTGGGCACTGCAATTGCCTTACTAACTGCTCGTGTTTGGGTGCTCTGTGGTGGAGACGGTGCCGTGTCAATGGGAATTGGGTGTCTGGTTGGGGTTAGAAGGGGTGTAGCTGGTTCTCTGTCACACTGGGTAGGGGTACAATCTGCATGAGTGTGGGTTATGTGTGGTGGGGCTGGTTCTTGGGCAAGTACAACCGTGGTTCTATCTGCATCGACAGCTAGCACGATCTTTTTTGAAGACCGCGTTTTTACTCCCACAGATACTGCCATCACTCCCTCCAATTGAAATGGGTGATAAACAAGAAAAGTAATTGAATGTACAGACATTCTAAGATAGACATGTGCAATGGATAGTAGGGAATAAAACAGGGCATGAAATAATTCACATTTATGTTGTCTAAGCAAACAGAATAGCAGGACATAATTTCACATATATGATGGCTAATTAAAGAGGATAGCATGAGACAATTTGACATGTATGATGGCTAACTAAACAGGATAGAATGACATACTTCAAAATATGATGACTATGTAAATAGGATGACATGATATAAGTATACGATGTGTCTATTAAAGTGGTTGGCATGCCATAAATCACAAACATGCCGTCGATGGAAACATGATGGCATGATATAATTCACGGATAGAATGACATAATTTAAAATATGATTACTATGTAAACAGGATGAGATGATATAACTATATTATGTCTTTAGAAAATGGGTTGGCATGCCATAATTCAGATACATGCTGTCTATGTAAACATCATGGCATGACATAATTAAAATATATGATTTATATACTAAGGAAGTGAGCAGAGGGCAATCGCATATATGATGTGTCAACTAAGGAGATGGCATTCAATATTGTGTATATGATGTAAAAACTAAGCATTGCAATACAACATATGCATTATATGAGTAATATAACCCTGCCAAGTTTGAGCATACACCTCAGGGGGATAATAGGACTGGTCATCTGCCTCTGAATCATCCTCTGAAGAGCTATCTGTAACCAGCAAGATATCTGCTTCAACAGGTAACATTGTCTGCTCTGAAGACCTTGTTTTCACTCAAGATTTCTCCATCACCAACTCAAATGGCTGATGCACAGGAAGATCAGTTGAATATACAAACATTGTCGACAAAAGCAATGAGAAATACAAAAAAAGGACGGCATGATATAATTCACATATATGACGCTTGCCTAAACAGCATGGCATTGCATAATTCACATACATAATGCCTTGCAATAAGATAACATTGTATAATTCACATATATAATGTCTTGCAACAAGATGGCATTGCATAATTCACATATATGGTAATTAGACACTAAACAGGTGGCATTCACACAAAGCATGTCTAAACTAAGCAAATGACATAGCAATGCAAGATACCATACGCACGATATGAGGAACATAACCCTGCCAAGTTAGGGCATGCACCTCGGGGGGGGGGGAATATGACTGGTCATCTGTCTCTAAATCCTCCTCTGAGGAGCTATCGGTAACCAGCAAGACATGCGCTTCGTCAGATAGCATTGTCTGCTCTGAAGACCTTGTTTCCACTCCAGATTTTTCCATGACCGTGCTGAATGGTTGATGCACAGGAAGAGTAATTGAATGTACTAAAATTGTTGACAAATTTAACACGTAATAAAATGATGGCATGATATAATTCACATATAAGATGACCGCTAACCAGGGTGGCATTGCAAAATTCACATATATGATGCCTGGCTAGACAAGATGGCATTGCATGATTCACATATACGATAAACAAACTAAACAGATGGCATTGACACAAAGCATGTCTAAACTAAGTAGATGACATCTTTAATGTATACAGTAAGCAATGCAAGGCACCATATGCATGATATTACTAACATCAGCATGCCAAGTTAGAGCGAAGACCTCATGGGGTAAATAGGAGTGGTCTTCTCATACGAATCCCCTCATAACAGTTATCTTCCTCTTGATTACGATCCGAAATGGGTGGAGGGGGCTGCCTTTGCGCCCACCATGGAGCAGCGTCTGCATGAAATTTTATTGCCACGCAAGGCTCGTCTCTTTGCTCTACATGATCAGTTCCATTGTGTACAATAAGCGGCATGCATAGGAATAAAACATAGTGAGATTATGTAAGGAGTGCGTGCACAAATCCAGAGTGATGGTAGCAAATTGTGGATAGACCCAAAACCAATGATAGCGAGCGGATAATAGCTTTAGTTAAAAATACAGATAATGGCTCCTTTAATGTTTGTTTGCACCCAACATGAAACTCATAGTAGACACCGGCGATTAACCAGATAGTAGACAAATAGTACTGATTGCTGCCCCAATATGTACCCCACAACCATTTAAAAACTCAAGTTTCAGCATTAGTTTGGACCTGACTCGGAGTCTAATATGTGAACACGACGATAATGTAGCATGTCATCATATTAAGAGACGCATAACATATGCAGACACGGAAGAGTGCGACCTCTCTTGCGGACCCGTGTAGTCCTCAAGGTCATCTGCTCAGTTGATGATGGTAATGCAGTTGTCATGGCTGCCGGTGGCTGGAAAGAAGATCTAAGGCAGCGAAAGACTATCTGGAGAGCGGATCCCTGCTGTGATGAACCCTTCCATCGTTGGAGCAGCTGAGCTGGGGTGGAATACAGCGCCACAGGAGTAGGACAAACCACATAAGGTTTTCTTTGACACATATCTGTAACAGAAGTAATTGAGTAAGGGCTTGTTTGAATTTGAGGATTCTAACAATGCAGGGATAGGAAATAGACAGGAATAGGATAGGAATGCACGTGCAGAACATAGAATTTAAAAACACAGGATTTCTGCCAATCTGGGTGTTTAATTCACAACAATTGGAAGATCACAGGATGCAAAAAAGCATGGTGAGATTAAGTCAAACCACAAGAAAATGTACGGTTATAATGATATTATGCTACTATCTCTTAGTCTTGTGCTTGATGAATAGGAATATGAAAAGGAGGAGAAGTGGAAATTAGAATTCCTACGGTTTTTCTTTCAAGGAGACACTAAAGGAACAAATCCTACAATTTTCCTTTGCTCCATTCCTTTGCACCAAATTCATGAAAAGTAGTACCATAGGAAACTTTCCAATTCCTATGTTTTTCATTCACTTTTCCTTTCAAGCACTGGCGTTTCTAGTAGGCAGGCTTGAGCAAGGAAAATCCTACACTAAAAAAATGTTTTTGTGCTACTTCTATTACTTTGGACCCAGGCCACTGCCATACTAGCTCAACTCCCAGGCCGATCGATAAATGCACAACTCAAACGCGCAGAGATAAATAATGATGGCGTTCAAGAGAGTCCATCACGGATAGCTAAGTTGCCTGGTACATCACTGCTTGTCATATAGTAGGATAAAATAATCGTATTTCCCGTTACTAGGAGTGCTCAGTGGACAATATATATAACATGTAGAGTAAAAAAGAGATGCAACAAGTGTACAACCTCTATGGAGAAGCCATGTCGATCTCAGCGTGATTGGGTTGGCCGGTGAGGATGCTCCGGCTGACTTTGCTGTCGGAGGAGGGGAAGAAGATATTAGGCGTCTGGAGATGGAGCCCGAGGTATTGCTCCACTGTGATGGAGGGTTTCATCGTTGGAGCAGCTCCGGTGAGTTGGACGACGCCGAGGCTGAAGCACGACAAGAGAGACAACGAACAACATTAACCTGAGTGGAATTCTAATAGCATCTCCAATACATGACGTAAAATACATAACCACAAAGTGCTAGATGTAAAATACATCAGCCGCTCATCTCTGAACTTAACTGTCAAAACTGAACTTAACTATCGAAACTGAACTTAACTGTCGAAACTGAATTTTGCTGTCAAAACTGAATTTTGCTGTCGAAACTGAACGCACTAGCAAGGTGAGGCTACACATCGGTCGACAGACTTTTTCATCTCTGTTCAGTCAATTTTGCAGCCATTCGATACGAAATCAAGGGCCTGCGGTTCATCTTCAACCTCCACCCCCCTGAGCCGCCATCCACCACCGGCCAAACAGCAACCCCCCGCCGCCCGCGGCCGGCGGTGCGCCGCCCCGCCCGCCCCGAAAACACTCCCCACCCCCGGTCCGCCGCCACCCCAGCCATCCCTCTAGGCCCCCCCGTGCCGAGCTTTTTCTTCGCCGATCCCCATGCCACCGCCCCGCCAACGCCCCGCCACCGCCAGCGACCACCGCCCCTATCCTGAACCCTAAGATAGATAGTGGGGTACCTCTCCGGCGAGCCCCCCGCTCCGCTGCGGCTGGTTCTTCCTTCACCCAGCGAGCCCCCCCTAAAATCGGTGACCCAAAAGTTGATTCAGTCGACTGAAGTGTAGCTAAATCGGAGCAGCATCGCAAGCAAGAGCAAGAGCGAGAACAGCAGCGCGAGCAAGAGCAATAACAAGAGCAGACCAGGCGGGGGACCGAGAGAAAGAGTAGAGCAGCAGCGGCGAAGCTAAAGCAGCAGCAGCTCCTCTCGATGTGGACGACGCCGCCGAGGGAGCGGCGCCGTGGAGAAGTGGCGGCGGCGCCGCCGTGGATGGAGCCGCGCCGTGTCGGCTTGGGACCGGCGCCAGCATCACCGTGAGATCGAATCAAGAAGAAAATGCGGCGATTAGTGTACAACCTCTTTGGTGGCGCCGATTAGGCGCAGCTTCATCCGAGAAGCGGTGATGATGATGCTCTTCCGTGGTGCAGGTGAAGACGGCGGTGTCGGAATGGAGGTGGCGCGAAACGAGCGAGGAACGTCGGGCAGCTCCTTAGAGGTGGAGGACGGGGTGGCTGAACCGGCGGGACCATGAGATCGACGACGGATACTCATCCGGTACGGTGGATGAGGGACGTCGAGGTGTTGGTGTGGACGACGTTGTCGGGGAAGAGGCTCCGGCTGGGTGGCGGACGGAGTAGGGTGTGGGGTTTCGTCACGGGTTTTCGCGGCCTCGGTGTACGAATGGGTGGGCAGATGGGATGGCAGTGGGGAACCATGGATTAGAGACGCACTTGTCCGAAATGTGGGGTAAGTTACGAAAGTACCCCCCACCGATTTGAGGCGGTTCTTTCGGTTCAGGGGTACCACGGGCATTTTGCGTGTCGGGATTTCATAGGAGGTGGGAGTTTTCGCGCGCGTTGTAATTTCGGAATAGCAAGGAGCAGGTTGAGATGGAGGGAGTTGTCGGAGCACAACGAGACAAAGATATATCTTAAATATTTCGGTCTAACAAGGCGCGGGTTGAAGAGGCTGGAGTTTCGCAGCATGATAGACAGAGACGCTAGCTTGAATTTTCGGCATAACAAGGCGCGGCTTGAAATTTTGGAAGAACAAGCTTAACATGTACCCCAAAAAAGACAATTTGCACCTCAACACGCACAACACACACACAAACACCATTTAGACTAGAGTAAGGTACACGTGCATTGCACGCATGAGATTTGGCAACCAAATTATGAATAAATACCACATTATAGCATGCAAGCTTTGAGTCATATATGCATGATGTAGATGTTCGTTTAATTCTTATACTTCATTTCATTCAAAATCATCTAGTTTTTATAAGAAAGCTAATCTATTTTAAGATTCATGGAATTGTGCGTTGTAAGACATAAAGTAAAAACAAATAATGGCAAATCATGTAGAAAAACATTTGGGCAATTCTGATACGGAAGATTCTAGAACAAATAAGAAGTGCTTGTGTTTTGATGTTTGTGCATTATGCTTAAGTACAACCATGTAGTCTTCTAGATTATACATGTGGCGAAATCTGGTGGAATCTAGATGATATCCAACAGCCAATAGTGCTCAAATTTGCCATCTTTGGACCATCGGATTCGCCTCATCCAACGACCATCTTTCAAAGTTAAAGTTACCTGCACACAATATAAAAAATATAATATATAATATATATATATAGGGGTATAGTTATAGATATGTGATGCAAAAGCCGCCCATCATCTCCAATTAGAATAGTGTGTCCATGCACGGATGCGACATGGCCAAATGATGTCTGCCATCGGTATCTCAAATTCAAATCAGTCTGACCTTGTTCAATGTGTATACATTACAACATGCTCGTTTCCAAACCACACCGCGCAGATCTTCGTTATATTCACGCATGCATGGGTTTCAGACATCAGGATCTCTTATTCAAATTTTGAATTCAACTTTACATTGATTATGACCTCACCTATTCTTTTAGACCCACACAGTAGTCTTCTCTTTATAATTGTACCACTAACTTTCTCTCGTGCATGCATGCACACACACTACCAGTCGGCATTATCCATCGCACGCATGCAATCTTTTTCTTTAGGTCGGTCTCCCATGAAGGCACACACCCACACACATCCCCCTCTCCATCATATCGGGCATTATTTATCTCTCACGCGTGCATGCAGAACGATCGATGTTCCTCTATGTATGTGTGTATATAGCTAGGTCTTTCATAGTTTTCCACACAAACCGATCAATCGATATATCCAGTGAGGTCTCACCCTCTTTACCACGTCCACATCGATCAATCTATACCTCTCTATATAGGATTAACATATATAGCTAATACAACCACATTAATTGTATATCCAACGTCCCCCTCTCATCATCCATTCCTTCCGCTTCATCTCTCAGACGCGTGCACAATGGCGAAGACAGGGGGCAGTAAGGGCCCTGCCCCCCCTAACATCACCATATATCGAGGCTAATACGAATGTGATCATTAGACAATTGCTGCCAAAAATGTTTAATTTCATGAATTGACCCTCCTCGTAAAGGATTAGCAATGCTTGGCCCCCTAGCTCATTTATTTTCATGGCTCGCCCTCAAGGCAACAACAGCGCACGTGTTTGCCCCCTCTCTCTAAATAGCGATCTTGCACTTGTGCATTCCTTCATAGTCTCCCTCCACTCGGCCCCTCGCACCATCTTCTAGCACCCCACCGGATTTTGCCACATGTACAATCTAGCAGACTCCATGGTTGAACTTAAGCATAATGCACAAACCTCAAAACAACGGTGTTTCTCTTTTGTTCTAGAATCTTCCGTATCATAACTGCCCAAACTTTTTTTCTAGTTGAATTGCCATTATTAGTTTTTACTTTATGCTTTACAATGCACAATTACATGAATCATAAAATAGATTAAGGGCTTCTTTGATTCAAAGGATTCTCAAAGGAATTTTGGAGGATTCTTATCATTAGGAATTTTTCCTATCTGGGTTGTTTGGTTCGTAGGATTGTAAACCATAGGATTTTTCCATATGATTCATTTGCACTAGATTTCATAGGAAACATCCCATCCACTCAAACCTCTTTGGAAGAATTATGCGTTTTTTCCATGCACAATCAAACACTTGTACAATCCTATAGGATTCAAGACGACATTCCACTATAATCCCATGTTTTTCCTATTCCCGCGTTCTTAGCTTTTTTATAAAAGCTAAGAGGGTGCTTGGATCCAAGGGACTTATTTTAGTCTGACTAAAAATAGTCTCTTTAAGAGACTAAAGTTCCAAGCACACCTGACTAAAGAGGGGCTAAAACTAGTCTTGATACTAAAATTTTTTAGTCAGGGGTACCCCTACTAAAATGTGGATTAGTGCTCTCTCTCCTCATTTAACTCCTCTCCTTTAACACGGGCGAGTTCTGGATTGGAGGGTTTGGAAGATAATAAATGCTCATTAACTTGATTTTAGTCTCCTTAGTATTTGGATCCAAGCATGGATGAGGCTAGCATGTTTTAGTCTCACTACTTTTAGTCATGGGACTAAAACGTATCCAAGCACCCTCTAATTGATTTTGAATGAGATGAACTATAAGAATTAAACGAAGGGCTACATCAGGCATATATGACTCAGAGCTTACATGCTATAGTGTGGTATTTATTCATAATTTGGTTGCAAAATGTGATGCGTGCAATGCACGTGTACCTTACTAGTACTTCGAGTATGTGCAAAACACGTAAATTAGAATACCAATGGCACGCTACACAGTGTCTCTCTTACAGTTCATGAAGCCACGTGGCACATGTGGAGGCGTTGTCGCGACATCCTTGCATGGATTGATCACAGTGACGTGTTGCTGGTTCCAGAAGAATGAACTCGTCCTCCCTGAGAAATATTGGCGGTACATGCACGAAGCAAAGATGTGCACGCACGCCACGCACGCACTCATTCCCTCGCAGACATACGCGGGTACACGGGCGGACGCAATTTTGTACCAAGATCTACCCCATGTGATAATTTGACGCGTGTAAAGTCATTCACTTCATTGATGGTCAATTAATACAGCGCATGCAAATTGAGTGGACGTGAGGGCGGAAGAAAGACATTATTACTCCATCATTGGCGCATGCAGTAGTTAAATCATGGGTTGCTAAGTAGTACTTCCATTGGTCTCCTTCAGATTTTGTGCCAATTTTTGACAGTAACATTATATTTACGCATTTGAGTAGTGTAGTACTTGAAATTTATGTTCCGCTAAACTCATCGGGAGCCGTTTCGGGCCTCGAAACCAAAACCATCAATTAATCTTTACCTTGTTCCCATCACATTCGAAAGCTTTCTCACACCTACTAGTACGTACCAAACCTGAACATGTTCCCACTATGCAGGTATTAGTACTAGTGCTAATACTTACGTTATAAAAAGGGGAACTACCTGACCGAAAATTACTCTGTCGGTGTTCTGGGAACGGGGGTCCCCAGACTTGCCTGCCTGCGGCCTGCGGCGTGGCTAAAGTGGGGGCCCAGCGCTGCCCAGCTTCATCAGCTCAAGCTCGAGACCCTCGCGAGGGGCCAAGCCTCGCAGGGCGGATGACAGGAACCTTCCTCAGGAGCAGCCTCGTCAGGCAGGCTCACGAGGAGGCGGAGAGATCAAGGCAGGGGTACCTCACGAGGGTGCCCCATGACGCAAGCCATGACGATCGGGACCAGCCGGGCGCCAGCCCGCGCAGTGTCCTCATTTCCCCTTTGGTGCAAAGGGGGCAAGCCCAGGCCAAGGCATCAGGCAAAGGTTACCGCTTCGGTGCAACAAGACCAAGACCAGCAGAGCGGCAGGACGGAGCTCATCGTGGAGCCCTGGACGGCGTCACCGTCAGAGCCTTTGGCATCCGAAGACCAACTTTAGTCAGGATAAGTGTACTAGATGTTCCCCTTCAAAATGGCCAATTGTTGGCGCCCTTCCCGCTCATTATTTGGGAAGAGGCCCAGGGCCTCCATCTATAAATAGGACTAGCCACCACAGAGAGAGGGGACGGGCCAAGATAGGTCGAACCTACCGGAGAGTGAGAGAGAGAAGCAACTGGACTCACCCAAGCAGTCCAACGCACCAGCTCAAGAACAGCCCCTCGCGAAGCTGTTCTTCCTTTGTACTGTTCATCATCAGCCCTAGAGGCAATCCACCACACCACAAACTAGAGTAGGGTATTACACCACAATGGTGGCCCGAACTAGTATAAACCTCGTGTCCATTGTGTGTTCTTCTTCCTAGTCTAGATCACTTGCTAACCATCGACGCGTGAGCTGGTAGGGGAAAGATCTCCGCGCGCACCCCAGTGTTCGAACCTCAAGGGTCTGCCGGAACCCGAAATCTGACATTTGGCGCGCCAGGTAGGGGTGCACCGGAGTCTTTCTTCCGATGGTCGCGTGTGATCTTTCCGTCTTGTTCATGGCTGACGCTCGCCGAGCCCGCGCTGAGCGCCCGGCTGCTCGCGCCGCTCGAGTCGCCCAAACGGCTCCCGTCGGCGGACACCCCCGTCGTTCCCCGTCGCCTGCCGCCAACGCCACCACCGGACCGGCGGGGAACGAGCAGCAGGCCTCGTCCCTGCATCCATCGGTGAGGCGAGAAGGCCGCAACGCTACCCCTTCGCTCGCCCCTGCTGGTTCTTCGTCCCGCGTGCACCGCGCTCCCATGGAGGCGCGAGCCGTGCTCATCGCGGCAAACGAACTCCTGCGCTACCGCCCTGTCAACGACGTTTACGAGGAGTGGCTCGACCGCGTCGCCGAGCTCGTCCTCGCCGCAGGGGGCTCCCCCGCGCCATCCCTCTCGCTGCCTCGCCCTTCACCCCGCGCGGCACGCAGGGAGCCGGAGGTGCCCCCGCCACCTCCTCCCCAAGAAGGCGTCCTGGCTCCAAGGTGCATGGCCCCGGGCCGAGACCCTCCGCGTCCGGCGCCCGCGCAACAAGAAAGGAGCTGCCAGGAGATCCCTCGTCCCCAAGAAGGTGCTCGCGTGCTCCCAGCACCGGGGCGCCGCGATCGCGCTCCAGCGCCATGTCAAGACCCCGCCCTGCTCTAGGCAGCGGTGCGCGGGAATCCACAAGAGCAAGCTCCGCATCAACAGAGAGCCCCAGTGGCCACTGTAGGCTGCCGCACCTTCACCGCCGAGCTAAGCAGCGTCGCATGGACCGTCAAGTTCAAGCCAGACCTGCCTCCTCGCTACGACGACACCGCCGACCCCGCGGAGTTCCTTCAGCTCTACGAGCTGGGCATCGAAGCCGCCAATGGGGACGAAAAGGTCAGGGAGAATTGGTTCCCCATGGCGCTGAAGGACGGAGCCCAAACCTGGCTCCTGAACCTGGCTCCTGGCACGATCTCCACCTGGGACGAGATGCGCACCCGCTTCATCGCCAACTTCCAAGGCACTCGCGACCGGCCTCCGGCCGTGAGTGACATGCGCTGCATCAAGCAGCAGCCAGGAGAGACCCTGCAGAGGTACATCCAGCGCTTCAACAACGCCCGCCTCAAGATCCCCAGGGTGACTGAGAAACACATCATCTCAGCCTTCTCCGATGGCGTGCATGACGTCAAGATGAAGGAGGAGCTAGCAATGCATGAAGACCTGTGCACATCCCTGGAGCTGTTCAACTTGGTGACCAAATGCGCCAGGGCTGAGGAAAGGCACCTCTCCCTCCTCGAGCTTCCAGCTGCCAATCCAGAAGAGAAGAAGCCCAAGGCAAAGGACGTGAACCGCAAGGGGGCTGCCGTGCTCGCGGCAGAACCAGACACCAAGCAAGGCAGGGATCAGCCCAAGTCATCCAAGGGCAGCCAGTACTGCGTATACCATGACCTCCACACTCACAACACCAACGAATGCCAGGAGCTCAGGGCCGTGCAAGAAGGGCGTATCGGCCGACGCCCCGAGCACAATGATTGGGGCTACGTCCGAGGAGGAGGAAGAGGCGCAGGACGCTGGGAAGACCGTGGCCCTCGCCAAGGTTGGCGTGACAGACCTCGCAAGGACCGCTGGCAGGACCAGCCTCGTGAGTACCGCCCTCGAGGCAACGCAGGGCTCCCACCCCTACCGCAGCCGCCAAGGAGGTACGAAGATAATCATCAGGATGAGGGGGCTGGGGGCTTCCAGGAGCCACGCGCGATCGCTTGCATCCTGGGTGGCGCACAAGCCCCAGCCTCTCAGCGCATCTTCAAGCAGTTTGCTCGCGAGGCCACGCACCCTCTCAGGTGGTCGTCGTGCACTATCATGTTCAGCTCAGCGGATCAGCTCAAGTGCGCGGCAATGGCCGGAGTCCTTCCCAAGCTTTGTTCACCAGTCATCAGCAACGTGCAAGTCACCAGGACCCTCATCGACGGCGGAGCAGGACCAAACGTCCTATCTGTCGAGACCCTCAGGAGTCACCGATGGCTCCACTGTCCCGGTAGGGCAAGTTCGTCTTCGCGTCACCTTCGGACAGCGCACCAACTACCGCACCGAGCTCATCGATTTCGACGCCGCCCACATTCGCCTGCCATACAATGCCATCCTCGGGTACCCAGCCTTGGCCAAGTTCATGGCCGTGACTCACCATGGCTACAATGTCCTCAAGATGCCAGGAAGTGGAGGATTCATCACAGTGCCTTGTGAGGAAAGGGACGCAGTGTGCTCTCTTGAGCGTGCCTTCCAAGCTGCAGCAATCGAAGACCCAGATCACAGGAGCGGGAGACTTCCCGAGGCGATCTCCTAGAAGAAGAAGGCTTCGCCTGGTCCAAGCCCTCATGGGGTAGGCACCTCCGGAGGCGTGGCAACAGGACCCGCGCCCGTTCAAGGGGCGCCACCCTCTGTCCCATAGGAAGGCGCGTCCGGCGCCCTCCTCGGGCGGGGCTCGGGGGCTCTATCATGGCGAGCCACCGACCTAGCCGGGGTCACGAGGGAGGCACTTGGGCACCACTTGGAGCCGTGCTTCAAGGCACGTTTCCCTCAGGAAGGTATGAGGCAAGGAGGGCCAAACCCTCAGGAGTTCATCGCGAGGAACACCCAGGAGCTACAGGAGTAAAGAGTCATGCGCGGCTGCCGCCGCTTGCCCGCCGTGGCCCCACATCCAGGCGAGGATGCTGGGCTACGAATCTGCATCGACATACCAGGGCTCAACCAGGTCGCGTCTCAGGAGCGCCTCTGGCCCTCACGCGCGGGCCGTTGCGAGGGTCCACCTCACAGCTACGTTTGCATGCCCTTTGGCCTGCCAAACGCGGTTGCCGCCCATCAGCGCCTGCTGAGGTGCGCTCTGGAGGGTCAGGAGGAACCACCCGTGCCCCCGGAGCCTCCCGAGGCTCCAGGACCGGAGGGCTCGTGAGGGTCGGCTTCCTCATCACGCGTCGTCCGCTACCTCAACATCCCGCCATCTCCAACCATATCAGGTGACACCTTTCCAAGTTCCGTTTTCAGCTGGGAGCGCCCTTCGGGCTGCATCATTCCCAGGCCGCGTGGGTCCGTCCCTGCGGCATGTATCTGTTTTGCTTATGTTCTTTACTTACCTTGTTGGGAGCGCCTCTTGGGCTGCATTATCCCCAAGCTGCTCGGGCCAGACCCAGTGGCTTGTGCTTTCTCCGCACCTATCTAGATGGATTTGCTGCTCCGCGCTTAACCTGATTCACGTAATTATTGCCTACTGTCTGTTGCGGACCTCCCCGCCCTAATGCAAAGCGCTTGCACGTTAAAAGGGGGTTACCTGAGCATCGCGACTCATGGGCTCTTACTGGCTCTCCAGCCCTCACCCCCTGGCCTTGACCCACGGCATCGCGACCTGTCATACCAGCGGCGGCTGAGCTCGCTCGAGGGCTGGGACCTGAGGAAGTAGAGCGTTTGCATTCTAACCCTGCAGGAACACACCATTGATAAAGGCCTAGAGCCAGGCGCAACCTGCCTCGAGGTAGGGCCTCGTGAGTCCCGCGCTGGCTCACGGGTGCCCAGATACACCTCTCCTAGCCCTACCGTGCCGGCCACATGTCGTATGGGCTGCCTGCGCCCAGGGGCCCCTCCGGGAGCCCTCCCATGAACCAGTGGGAGCACCATGCTCCGCGCTGGCTAACGACACTGCCGAGGAGTGGCTATGCCCGTACACATACAGAAGCGCTATGCTCCGCGCTGGTGATAAACAACTGAGGGCCGCTCACAACCGTATCAACCTCAGGGAGCCCAGAGCTCAGTGTCCGGCGCCATCGCAACGCCTCCCCTAGGGAGTGCCGCGCGAGGGGGCTGGACACGGGGGCTATGCCCGGGCCACGCCCGAATGTACGCCACCCAGCCAGGTCCCTCGGACCTGGTCGTCGCACGCCTCCCCGAGCGGAGCCAAGGTATGAAAATTCGTTTGAATGTCAAGGGGGACTCCTGAGCATCGCGACTCAGGAGCCTAACTGGTCACGTAGCCCCTCACTCCTAGTCCCGTCCTGGTCTCCGGTCAGGGCTAACGGCGGTTGAGGTATGCGCGGGGCCAGGCCCTCCCGACGTAGAACGACCAATCCACTCCTATGCTTCCTATCCCTACTTGATGTTCGCGCGTCAAGGGGGACTCCTGAGCATCGCGACTTAGGAGCCTAACTTGCCACGTAGCCCCTCACTCCTTGGTCCCATCCTGTTCTCCGGTCGGAGCTAACGGCGGCTGAGGTATGCGCGGGGTCGGGCCCTCCAACGTAGAACACACGCAAGTTGGAGGGAAGAATGCAAATTCAAAGCAAATATTACAAGCCATAAGTCATTTCACAATGCCAAACACAAGTTTAAACGCATCCACGAGGCATGGTGCATGTTGCAGGAATTAAAATAGAGCGGAAGCTGCGAAGGGATCACTCTCCTGTGGCGCCCCCACCTCCCGAGGCCGCGGAGCTGGCGGCACCATGCCCAGGCAAGGTGCTGAAGGCGCGGAACTTCCCCCGAAGGGCCTCGGCTCGGCCTTTCACGGCCTCAGTAGTAGCAGCGGCAAGGTCACCGCTCACAGGCTCCAGCAGGCCGTCGAGGTCGACGCTGGGGTCGCGAAGGTAGACGTGGCTGAGGACGCGCGTCAGCGCCGCAGAAGACAGGGCATGCGCCTCGGCCTCGGCCGTGGGGCCAAGGCCGTCCGCGACATCTTCAAGTGCACGGACCAAGAAAGGAAGCAGCTTGGCGGGGCCGTCCTCCGCACCAGCCAACGGCTTCTCCAGGCCACCGTCGTAGAGCGTCTTCAGCGTGGCGCGAGCCTTCTCTTCCAACCTGGAGAAGGCCACCCGATCCTCAGCCAGGATCTTTGCCTTCCTGTCTAGCTCGATCCTCTCCGCTTTCAGCGACTGTTCCAGCGTCTCCAACCGGCCATGGCGGTCATCAAGCTCAGCATCCCGGTCCCTGACGGCAGCCTCCCGAGCCTCCATCTCCTTCTCCTGGCGGCCGCGGACCTCCTTGGTGAGCTCGTCGCGCAGGCCTTGCAGCTCGACCTCCAGCGCCTTGCAAGCGCTCCCGGGCGTCCGCGGCGTCGCCCTGGGCAGCATCGCGAGCGGCCCTGGCCTGGCGGGCGGCTTGTTTCTCCCCATCGGAGGCTGACGCGGCTTGGCTCAGTGCCGCTCGGACGGAGGCAGCAGAGTGGGCCCAGCCAGAAGCCAGCTCCAGGCGCCCGGCCACCAGACGGGGATCAGCATTCCGGAGATCCTCTCGCAGCCGGCTCAGTTCGCTGGCAGCCTGGTCCAGGATCGCCGAGGGATCAGAAGGGATTGGAGTCGGTGGAGCAGGTGTAGAAGACGGCAGCGTGATCACGGCTTGGGAAGGAGGAGCCCCCTGGGCCTTGGGCACCTCGGCGACAACGTCAAGCGCAGGCACCTCCAGAGTCAGCGGGGCCACGGGGGCTGACTCATCGCTAGAGTACCCCTGCTGGGCTTGCGAGGATGACCGGGCAGGGGAGGCGCGAGCTTCGCTGCCTCCTTTCCCCGCAGACGGAGCTGCAGCCCCGGCAGGAGAACCCGCCTCAAGCAGGGCCGCAGAAGCCCTCTTTGGCCTTTTTGCTGCAGGTGCCGACCTGGCCAAGAGAATACAGACGTCAAGCCTCGGCGGCAGAAGCAAAGCAAAACGAGGATCGAACACTTACTGGTCGTCGTCCCCGGACTCAAGCAGCTTCCAGCCGAACTTGAAGCCTGAAAGCCTGCGGCTAGGGTCAGCCTTGGGAGGCCCGGAAGCAGTAGGCGCGTCGGGAAGGCCGGAGCTGGCCTCAGACCGCCTCGAAGCCAAAGCGGACCCTGGGGGAACCATCCCCGACCTGCCCTTCCTCGGAACCAGGGGAGAATCTTCCCCTCCTCGTCTGGCATCGGCCTCGTCGTCGTCCGGCATGGAGCGAGGGGCATGGGACCTGCGCCGAGGGAAGGAATCACCTGATTCCTCGCCAGCCGCCTCGAAGTCAGACTCTTCTTCCTCCACCTCCTCTTCTTCCTCCTCACTCCCGCTAGAGTTTCTGGAGGAAACGTTCACCGTCGCCAACATCGTCAGATCCTTGGGAGCCCCGGCAGGCACCAGCCCCACACCATTGAAGGTGGGCATGTTGTTCACCACTTGCTCCTAGTCGTCGCGAAGGAACAGGGGGACGGGAGCGCCCTCCGGCCTCGCCACGTCTCCCCGACCAAGGAGTGAAGAGCCGCGGCCAGATCTTCGTCAGAGAGGGCCTCGGAGCTCAGGCGAAGGGCGTCGCCTGCTTCCCCAAGCCTCCATAGCGGGAGCGAATGCTCCCTGAGCAGAACCACCCGGTGTTCTAGGAACTCCCTCAGGAGCGTGGCCCTGGTCAGCTTCTCCGCCCCAATCTGCCTGGCCTTAGGTCCGCGTCTATCCTCTTCAGCACCATCTTTGCACGAGGGTCGACGAGCTCCGCGCGAGACCACGCATCAACGGTCTCGGGCTGCCCCAACGGCAGCGCCCGCCGAGGGTGGATGCGCCCGACATCCACCATGACCCACTTGCTCCTGAAGCCTTCGATCCTCTTCCCAAGCTTGGAGATGGAGTTGGAGCTGGAATATGCGACAAAGCTTGCGCATAGAGTAATAGAGCCACGAGAGACCCGGAGGTAAAAGTAATGGCGCAGCAAAGCCACCGAGGGCTTTATCCCAACGTGAGCCTCACAATAGTAGGCGAAAATCGCCAGGAGGAGAACAGAGTTGGGTGGAGACGCAGAGCTTGCAAGTTGTATTGGCGGAGAACAGCAAAGAAGAACTCAGAAAAAGGAGGGACCGGACCGGCGATAATGACGCTCACAAAGAACGGGTAGAAGGTGCTCCCCTTGACTTCAGGCTGATCGGAGCCGGCCTTGAGCACAGTCGCCCCCTCGTTGCCCTGCGCCACCGTCCTCCGGCGCACAAGGACGAGATTCTTCGCCGACACAGTCGGAGGATCCAGAGCCGGGAGGTACCAGGCCTCAGTCGGGGTCTTGCGAGGTGCCATGACTTGCAGGATGGGAAGGATTGGGGTAGATCTGGAGGATTTCGGAATCAAAGAGGAGAAGGGCGAGAGGGGATCTGGATCAAGGCGAGCCAGAACGAGCACCAAGTCTGGTCGGGCCTCCTTTTTGTCAGAAGGACGGTTGCCGAGGCGTAGTGGGGAAGCGGAGACGCCCACGACCAGTCAATCGCCACACGGCGCCCAAGGCCGCATGCTGTTGGGGCCCGCGGTGCTTCACACTTGCCCCTTCGCTTCTCTGGTAAGCCATGTCTGGGCGCGCCTCGGGCCCGGCGGCTACTGTCGGCGTTCTGGGAACGGGGGTCCCCAGACTTGCCTGCCTGTGGCCTACGGCGTGGCTCAAGTGGGGGCCCAGCTTCATCAGCTCAAGCTCAAGACCCTCACGAGGGGCCAAACCTCGCAGGGCGGACGACAGGAACCTTCCTCAGGAGCAGCCTCGTCAGGCAGGCTCACAAGGAGGCGGAGAGATCAAGGCAGGGTACCTCACGAGGGTGCCCCGTGACGCAAGCCATGACGATTGGGACCAGGCGGGCGCCAGCCCGTGCAGTTTCCTCATTTCCCCTTTGGTGCAAAGGGGGCAAGCCCAGGCCAAGGCATCAGGCAAAGGTTACCGCTTCGGTGCAACAAGACCAAGACCAGCAGAGCGGCAGGACGGAGGTCATCGTGGAGCCCAGGACGGCGTCATAGTCAGAGCCTTTGGCAGCCGAAGACCAACTTTAGTCAGGATCAGTGTACTAGATGTTCCCCTTCAAAATGGCCAATTGTTGGCGCCCTTCCCACTCTTTATTTGGGAAGAGGCCCAGGGCCTCCCTCTATAAATAGGACTAGCCACCACAGAGAGAGGGGACGGGCCAAGATAGGTCGAACCTGTCGGAGAGTGAGAGAGAGAAGCGACTGGACTCACCCAAGCAGTCCAACGCACCAGCTCAAGAAAACAGCCCCTCGCGAGGTTGTTCTTCCTTTGTACTGTTCATCATCAGCCCCAGAGGCAATCCACCACACCACAAACTAGAGTAGGGTATTACACCACAATGGTGGCCCGAACTAGTATAAACCTCGTGTCCATTTGTGTTCTTCTTCCTAGTCTAGATCCCTTGCTAACCATCGACGCGTGAGCTGGTAGGGGAAAGATATCCGCGCGCACCCCAGTGTTCGAACCTCAAGGGTCTGCCGGAACCCGAAATCCGACATACTCTACCTTTCCTCCTCATAAGTGCTTCTTCTTCGTCCGTCGTTGCCATGGCCGGTGATTAGAGCTCTAGGTCGAGAACTACTCGTAACAAGGGGGCGGCAACCAAGGCTGCAGAAAAAAAAGAGAGGGCTCGCCGCCACGCAGAGACCTCGAAAGATCTCTCACGGGAAGGCGATGGCTCCCAGGAGCGCCCTAGCCGCGGAGGAGAACATGCCGAGCCGGCGGAGCTGGAGTCGTTATCCCTCGACGGCATGCCCGATCAGCTCAATAAGCACCTCAATAAACAGAAGGAGTTCATCCAAGGCTTGATGGAGTTGCTGAAGGAGAGCCTCGACGACATGCCCGCTGAGCTCAATCAGCAGGGGGAGTTGACCGCCGGCTTGGTGATGCTGCTGAAGAAGAGCATCGCCTCGGAGAAGAAGGCGACCGGCGAAATCCTGCGACTTCAGGAGGACAAGGCGAATCTCTTCCACGAGATCGACCTGTTGAAGGAAAAGAACGCCGGCTGCAAGAAGCTACATGAGAATAGTAGTTCCTCGATGAAGATGCTGCAGGCCCTCGTCATGGAACAGAAGGAGGAGTTGGTGAAGCTCCGCATCGAGCACCCGGCTGCTGTCAAGGTACATAATGCGGCCGTGGAACAGATGATGAAGGCTCGCGTCGAGAAATCCCGCGTCATGGACAGAATGAAGAAGATGGCGGAGGAGACGTGCAAGGAGATGGAGTTCGTGGAGGCGATGAAGAAGCAGTTACGACTCCGCGGCGAATTAGATCATTTGAGGTGATAATCTTCTGTAACGCCCCCGATGCGGCTATATCTCCCACGTGTCGAGGCACGACTTAGAGGCATAACCGCATTGAAAGCAATGTCGCAAGTGAGGTAATCTTCACACAACCCATGTAATAATCAAGGGAAAGATACATAGTTGGCTTACAATCGCCACGTCACACAGTACAGAATTAAACATACATCATTCAGAGTACACTCAAGGTCCGACTACGGAACCAAAATAAAAGAAGATACCCCAACTGCTAACACAGATCCCCGAATCGTCCCAACTGGGCACCACTACTGATCATCTGGAAACGACACATAGTAACGACCACGTTCCTCGTCGAACTCCCACTTGAGCTCGGTGGAATCATCTGCACTGGCCTCATCGGAACCTGCAACTGTTTGGAAGTATCTGTGAGCCACGGGGACTCAGCAATCTCACACCCGCGAGATCAAGACTATTTAAGCTTTAGGAAGGAATAGTAGTAAAGTGGAGCTGCAGCAAGCGACTAGCATATATGGTGGCTACATCGCAAAAGAGAGCGAGAAGAGAAGCAAAGCACGGTCGTGAAACTAGTAGTGATCAAGAAGTGATCCTGAACTACTTACGTCAGACATAACTCCAACACCGTGTTCACTTCCCGGACTCCGCCGAGAAGAGACCATCACGGTTACACACGCGGTTGAAGTGTATTTTAATTGAGGTCATCTTTGGGTTTTCTACAACCGGACATTAACAAATTCCCATCTGCCTCATAACCGCGGGCACGGCTTTCGAAAGATATTACCCCGCAGGGTGTCCCAACTTAGCCCATTATAAGCTCTCACGGTCAACGAAGGATTATTCTTCTACCGGAAGACCCGATCAATCTCGAATCCCGGACTACAAGACATTTCGACAGCAATAAAACAAGACCAGCAAAGCCGCCCGACAGCCGACAAATCCCGATAGGAGCTGCACATATCTCGCTCTCGTGGCACATCCGGATGAACACTACGTCAGAACCGAAGATGCCCCAAGTTGCCTGTGGTGGCACCGCAAGTGGTTTAGTTTGGACCAACACTCGAGAGAGCATTGGCCCGGGTTTAAAATAAGATGACCCTCGGCTCGCGAAACCCGGGGAAAAGGCTTAGGTGGCAAATGGTAAAACCAAAGTTGGGCCTTCTTTGGACGAGTCTTATTCAAAGCGAACTGTCAAGGGGTCCCATAAATCACCCAACCGTAAGGAACGCAAAATCAAGGAACATAACACCGGTATGACGGAAACTAGGGTGGCAAGAGGGAACAAAACACTGGCATAAGGCCGAGCCTTCCACCCTTTACCAAGTATATAGATATGTTAAACATAGCAGTTATATATATATATTGTGATATCCCCAACAAGTAAACATGTTCCAATAAGGAACAACATATCCATGTTCCAACAAGGAACAAACTTCAGCTTCACCTGCAACTAACAACGCTATAAGAGGGCTGAGCAAAGTGGTAACATAGCCAATCAACGGTTTGCTAGGAAAGGATGGTTAGAGCTGACATGGCAATATGGGTGGCATGATATAGCAAGTGGTAGGCATCGCAGCATAGGCATAGCAAAAGAGCGAGCAACTAGCATAGCAAAGATAGAAGTGATTTCGAGGGTATGGTCATCTTGCCTGCAATGTTCTCAGAGTTGTCGAAAGCTTGATCCTCGAAAACGTTCTCAACAGGCTCCTCGTAAGCGTTCTCGTCTCCCGGCTCTACCCAAAGCAACAACAAAACAAGGAACCACAATAAATCACGGTGCAATGCACAATCAATATGATGCAAAACATGACTTGAATATGCGGGATGTGACATGCAAAGCGATGTGCACTCCGAAGGTAATGGAAAACCAGGCATCATCTTGGCTAACCAAGCATGCCATCGAAAGATGAGGTGATTTCGTAGAAATCGATATAGAGATCACCGAAACGGATGCACGGGTTGGATATGACGGGCAAAACAAGAATGGTGAGAAACCTACGATAACAGCATGAAGAAACAAAGCCATGCATGTGTGCAAACTACCTCATAGCAAGATTCAAGTAAATATGCCCAAAGAAAACAACACCTAACCATGATGCAAAAAGACATGAACATAAACTTGCCCAAATGCAAAAACTAATGCCACCACTGAGTTGGTGGGATTTTTCTACCCCAAAAACATATATAATATGTTAGGGTTGCAGTAGAGAAATCATCCCAAAAGCATCAAGTTAAAACCCGCCTAAAAAGGAAGTTGACAGAATTGGCAATTTCCAGATTTGGAAATGTCCAGATTTGGACTTGCCTAAAACAGAAAAGGACTCAAAGCTGTAAATGGAAACGTGGGGGGTAAAAGAAAAATATGCATAGAGGAGGGTGCTGAGAGGCTGACAGAATGGCCCCACTGTCATAGAGTCAGAGGCTAAATGGTAATAAAAAGGGGGGGAGAAAACAGCCCCAGGGGGGATTCGAACCCGGGTCTCCCCGGTGGAACCCCGCCCCTGCTACCACTGGGCTGGTGCGCGGCGACTGACAGAGGAAGGGGCCTCGGGGCTTATCTACTGATGCTGCAGAGTGAACGCACCGGAGAAAACGAAAACAGAAAAACAAAAAAGGGGAGAGGCGCTGGTTCGAACCAGTGTCGCCATGTGAGAGGAGCGGGAGTCACCAGCTCGGCTAGGGTAGGGGATCTGGTAGGAACCAGGACGCTAGCGTACTTGACCAAAACGGCCAGGCCGGACCCAAAACAGAAAACGGGACGCCGACGATGCCGGCGAGGCAACTGCGCCTACGGTGGCCTGATCCTTGGACACGAGGGCACGCACGAGGGGAACTCCACGGACTACAGAAAGGGCAAACCCGAGCGGGGCTAGCGGCATACACGCGCGCCAAAACGACTCTGAAGCCAAAACCTACGAGCACGCCGGAGCACGCCGGGCGCGACAAAGACACGACCCGGACCCTACTCTACGGAGATCCAACGACGACAAGAAGGAGCAGGGAGGAAGTGGGGTATACCTCCTTACCCTAGGACAAAGAATCGGCGACGGAGACGGGCTGACGGCGACGAGATCGAGCTCTGAATTTCGCCGGGAACTCTGACCGAGAGGAAGACAGGTACAGGGCGTCGTCGGACTTGGCGATCCGGGCCCCCGTAGTCGACGTCGTGGACGTAGTCGACGACGAGGAAGACGTCGGACACGGTGCGGCAGGATGAGGTGGCCGGAGAGCACGCCGGCGAGGAGGCGCGCTCCCAGATGCGCTCGGGACCGAGCGGGGCGGCGAGCTTGGGTGGATTTCTCACCTGGCGGCGGCGGCGAGAGGGAGAGGGGAACCCTAGGGTTCGGTCTGACGAGGAGAGGGGATAAGTAGGGGGGCTAGGTGATGAGGACGAGCTCGTGCTCTCCGTGCTCGGGGTCCCCATGGCGCTGCGAGAGGAGAGGGAAAGGTGGGTGAGAAGGAGAGCGCTGTCGCTGGCAAGTGGGACCGGCGCTGCCACGTGGACGGAGTCTAGCGGGGGTAAGCGCGAGCGTGGGTGCGCGAAGGCAGGGAGAAGGGAACGTGCGGGCTGGCGCGCTCTTCCCACTGGGCTGCGAGGCTGAGGAAGCTGGGCTTTGCTCGGAGAGGCCGGGGCCCAGGTGGGGAGGAGTAGCTGGGCTGCCACTGCTGCTGCTGCCTCCTCTCTCTTTTCCTTTTTCTAGAATAAAAGGGAAGAGAAAGGAAGTACAGGGAGAAATGAAAAGATTTAGAGTGAAAGGAAAATATCCCCACACTCCTGGAATTCTCCACAATTTAACTAAATTCTAATGGACATTTTTTAGAGGTAGAAAATAATGCAAGTTTGGAAATATTTCAAACTTGTGCCATTTTTGAACCTGACCATAACAACTTTAAATGAGGAGATATTTGGCAGAGAGGTTTAATGCAAAGAGCATGATTTTTAGGGAGAAGATGAACATTAATTGAAAGAGGGAATATATGGCACTTGGAAAAGAAAGAAGTAGAGGGAAGGAGGGGATGGTAATGCAAGATGAGAAAGAAACATGCAACCACATGACATGCAAGGGAAAACCACAACCATATGCTAAGAAGGGAATGCAAAACAAAGAAAAGAAAAACCCAACATAACCAAACAACAAGAGGCCAAGCATGACAAAAACCCACAAGACTTGGATGAGGTCAAATTGATATATTGCCCAAAAGGGGAAGTTTACATCCAGGGTGTTACAACACTCCACCACTACAAGAGGATCTCGTCCCGAGATCTAGGACTGAAAGAACTCCGGATACTCAGAACGGAGGTGATCCTCACGCTCCCAGGTAGCTTCTCGGTCGGAATGGTGTGACCACTTCACTTTCAGGAATTTGATTGACTTGTTGCGAGTCTTGCGCCGGTTTCTTCAAGAATAGCAACGGGTGCTCATGATAAGAGAGATCTTCTTGAAGGTCAATCTCTCGTTGATAGTGCGTTCAGAGTCTTGAAGCACTTGCGAAGCTTGTGACACGTGAAACACATCGCACGCTTGCAAAGTTGGATGGAAGCTCGTTGATAGGCTAGATCGCTTCTTTTCCCAATGATCTTGAAAGGACCCACGATCTAGGGGCAAGCTTCCTTTGATACCGGGTTTACGAGTACCTTTCATTGAGAGACGCGAGGTAGACATGGTCTCCGATTTCAAAAGTCACATCACGGTGCTTATCATCATAATAGCTCTTTTGGCGCGATTATGCTGCTTTGAGATTCTCACGAATGACCTTGCACATTTCTTCCGCTTCGTGATCAAGTCATTGCCAAGAAGTTGGCGCTCACCTGTCTCGCACTAATTGAGAGGAGTACGCACTTTCGCCATAGAGAATTTCGAATGGGGCCTTGCCCAACTCGCTTGGAAGCTGTTGTTGTAAGAGATCGGCATATGGAAGACAATCTTCCCACTTCATACCGAAGGAAATGACACAAGCCCTGAGCATATCTTCAAGAATTTGATTAACTCGCTCGACTTGGCCACTTGTTTGAGGATGGAAAGCTGTGCTGAAACGAATGCTGGTGCCCATGGCCTTCTGAAAGGACTCCCAAAACTTGGAGGTAAAGATGCTGCCACGGTCTGAAGAGATCACTTGAGGAATGCCGTGCAAAGATACAATCCTGGAGGTGTATAGCTCTGCCAACTGAGCTGCAGTGATGGATTCTTTGATAGGAAGAAAATGAGCCACTTTAGTAAGCTTGTCAATGACAACGAAGATAGCATCATTTCCACGCTTGGACTTTGGAAAGCCAGTCACGAAGTCCATTTCAATATGATCAAACTTCCATTCAGGAATAGCAAGAGGTTGAAGGAGACCAGCTGGTCTTTGGTGTTCTGCTTTCACTCTTCTGCAGACATCACACTCATTCACGAATTGAGCAATTTCTCGCTTCATTCGAGTCCACCAATATGACTGCTTGAGGTCATGGTACATCTTCGCATTTCCGTGATGAATGGATAGAAGCGAATTGTGAGCCTCGCTCATAATGACTTTTCGCAGATCACCCTTAGGAACCACAATCCGTCCTCAAAGAACAGAGTGTCTTTGTCATCAACGCGAAGCACTTGTACTTGAAATGCCCTTGTCGATACCACGCTTCACTTTCTTCACCATGGTATCCAGAAGTTGAGCCTCACGAATCTGATCTTCCAAAGTAGGAGAGACTATGAGGTTGGCAAGAAAGCCTTGAGGAACAACTTGAAGATTCAGCTTATGGAAAGATTCACGAGATCCGGCTGAAAGGGCTTGAGGATTAGACTGCTGCAGAAGCTTTCCTGCTCAAAGCATCTGCAATGACATTGGCTTTGCCCGAGTATACTCAATACTTGGGTTGTACTCTTGAATCATTTCACCCATCGAGTCTGCCTGAGGTTGAGGTTGGGCTGAGTGAAGATGTACTTGAGACTCTTGTGATCGGTGAAAATGTCCACTTTCCTTCCCAACAAGAGATGTCTCCACGTAATCAAAGCATGAACAACGCCGCCAACTCAAGATCGTGAGTGGGGTAGTTCTTCTCGTTGGGCTTCAATCAAGCGAGAGGTATAAGCCACAACTCTCTTCTCTTGCATTAACACAGACCGAGACCTTGAAGAGAAGCATCACAGAAAACTTCATATGGCTTGGATTCATCAGGAGGAGTCAGAACAGGAGCTGTGACGAGTTTCTCTTTGAGGGTATTGAAAGCAACGCCACACTCGGGAGACCGGACATACTTCACCGCTTCGAAGAAGGTTGGAAAGAGGCTTTGCAATCTTGGAGAAGTTCTCAACGAATCTTCGCAATAGCTTGCAAGACCAAGAAAGCATGGAGCTGCTTGACATTCCGAGGAGGTTCCCAATTCACAATTGCGGACACCTTCTCGATCAACAGCGATGCCCTTGGCAGAGATGATATGACCAAGATAAAGCACTTCATCAAGCCGTAATTCACATTTGGAGAACTTAGCATAGAATTGGTACTCTCTCGAGCTTGTCTAGCACCAATCGCAAATGTTTGGCATGATCCTTCTTATTCTTGGAGAAGACCAAGATATCATCAAGATAGACCAAGACGAATTCATTGGTGTAAGGATTGAATATGAAGTTCATCATCCGAGAGAATGTTGGAGGAGCATTGACGAGGCCGAAGACATGACAAGATATTCATAAGAACCAAAGCTTGTTCTCAATGCTGTCTTGGGAATATCTTGTTCACGAATGCGAATCTGATGATACCCCATACGAAGGTCAAGCTTGAGAACACCGTAGCACCTTTGAGTTGCTCGAAAAGCTTCATTGATGTTGGGAAGTGGATACTTGTTCTTGATTGTCTTCTTATTCAATGGACGGTAATCGACACAAAGTCGGTCCGAGCCATCCTTCTTCCGGACAAAAGAACACCACAACCCCAAGGAGATGAACTCGGTCCGATCAAACCCAGACGCTCTTGTTCATCGAGCTGCTTCTTCAATTCCTCAGCTCATCAGGTCCAAGCTTGTATGGACGCTTGCAACGGGTTCAAAGCGGTGCTCAAGATCGATAACGAACTCAACTGGCCGATGAGGAGGCATACCGGAAGCTCTTCCGAAAGACATCTTGGTACTCACAAACGATCGAATCGAGAGATGGCATTCAATTCGCCTCTTCTCATTGAGAGAAAACAACCGAATAGTTTCATCACGAGAGGCATAGATGATCACATCATTAGAAGAATGAGTCAATTGAATTTCCACGCAGCACAATCAAGCCGAGCTTTGTGCCGATAAAGCCACCCATTCCGAGAATAAGATCAATATCCGAGTCACCAAGAACCACCGGTTTAGAAAGAAATCTATAATCGCCCATCTTGATAGAAACATCCGGACATAAACATTAGATGTCATTTGCTTGCCCGGGACACAATCTTCAACGGAATAGGAATCTTTTCCGTCACAAATTCATGCTTGGCAACAAAAGGTCTCGAAATGAAAGAAAGCGATGCACCAATCAAATAAGACTTTTGCAGAATATCATTAATCGAGAGATTACCCATTAGCACATCTCAAGAATCCTCCGCTGAGCTGCATTCATCATATTGACCTTGGCATACTTTGGATTATGCTTGACCACCGCATTGCTGGAAGATTTCACACGGGAGGAGGCGGAAGACGCCTCGTTGAAGCACTTATTCAAGATAGTGACCCTTCTGCACGACACTTGTTGCAAGTGACCTCGAGAGCGGACGGTGGTAAGGAGCACTTGACCTTGGAGCTTGAGAATTAGACTTGTTCGATAGCTTGGGTTGGGTGGGTGGAAGATCCACGCCACCTGAGTTCTTCTCACTGGTAAGGCCGACGGAACGGAGGAGGGGGCAGTAAAACTTCTGCTGCTTGGCTGCCACTTGAGAGGACGAGGAGGACTGAACTGCATCCCCGATTCTCTTCTTAGAAGCCTCGATTTGAGTTGTGCTGCTTCTTGCTTGAGTGCCATGTTGTAGAAATCATCATACTTATCCGCTCAAACAGCACAAGAGGTAATTGCAGATCCTCTCTCGCATCACCGAATCGATAGATCATACTCCTTTCATCGTGAACATCTTGCTTAGCAAAACGAGCGAAGCTCGAACTGGATATTGTATTGATAGACAGACATGTTGCCTTGCTTGAGATTGCGGAACTCCTCACGCTTGCTCTCAACAACACTCTTCGAATGTGATGAGCTCGAAATCACGGCGAACTCATCCTGTAATGACACGACCTCCTCTCGAATCTTTGTATTGCTGGAACCACTCAGCAGCTTGGTCCTTGAGTTGAAACGATGCAAACTTGACAAAGTCCTCAGGTCTGACATTGCTACAGTCAAAGTGCTTGCAGATATCCACTAACCAATCGTCAGCGTCTGTGGCCTCAACACAGAAACTGAAAGACTTCGGCTGATTAGCGAGAAACTGACTGAGAGTAGCAAAGTGTGGCTGATTGCTGCCTTGACCTTGATTGCCTTGATTGCCTTGCCCCTGAGTACGTTCTTGCAAGAGCTGCAAAATCATCTGAGCATTGGCATTGGTGGCTGCCATGATAGCTTGCCAGGCCTCTGAAGGCGGAGGTGGAGGTGGAGGTGGAGGGTTCGACTGATCCCCATCATTGCGATCCGGATTCAGACGCGTTGGCGGAGCCATCCTGAAGAGGGTGACATCCGTTAGTCCTTTGATAGACAAATGATAAGTAGAATCAACGGATAGAAATAGCAACATATAGTCTTCACAATAAACATTCGAACAAGAATGAATGAATGAATTCCAAAGTTAGTCATCACACGTCCAATAAGGTGAGAAGCCACTTAGATAAAGATATGGAAACAACATCTGTCTTAGAAACAATTCGAACATCATAACTGAAAACAAAAGGTTGGCTTCTAGAATGAGCCGGAACAAACACATGATAGAGATTTCGCTCAAAGTGTTCGTGGTGGGGCCCACACGGACACGACGATAGCGGACGTCACGAATGACTAACAAGACGCCCCGAATCAGCATAGCCAAGGATTCTTTAAGACGCCTCGCGACCATCAGAATCGACCGTGAATGGGCGGACCACTAGACGTTGAACCCCAATCTCAAATCATACATTTGTCGGAAAGAATATCCTGTAAGCTACTAGAATTCCCACCTATAAACTCCCAAACTTTCTGGTTATGCAATCTGGTGTTGGGGATACAGGGACACAAAATATATCACCCAAACTAACAATACCTAGATCCAGCAGTATCCATCCGTCAACACATAACCAAGAAATCCTCGAAATCGTGTACCTCGACCTTCAAAAACATCCGTTATACAAGTCATGGCAATACTCCCTCGCCACAAAGATCGGGCTATCGTGGTTATCTCACCAACAACTATACAAAAGAGATTTCGATGTCGGCAAAACTCGTATTCCAGAATCGCAACGATAAAATTGTGACGACAACACCTCGAGTTCAACTCCCCGACACCGCCACAACCCCTAAATGTCGAGGCACCAAGAACAATGTTCTCGCCACAAAACCATCGAACGATTCCAAGATACCCACGTGATCCTAAAAAAATTTTAGTGAAATTTGAGAAGAGAAGAGTCAAAACTCTACGCCGGATACCTCACCGTAAGGTCAAGGACTGGAAGCAAAAGAATCCTACTCTCGATATATATAATCCTAAGACTCAAAACATTTTCCATTCTAGACTCAACAACGCCAAGAAACAATCCAAGTAGGGGCTCCTAAGTCGGGGAAGGCTCTGATTACCAACTTGTAACGCCCCCGATGCGGCTATATCTCCCACGTGTCGAGGCACGACTTAGAGGCATAACCGCATTGAAAGCAATGTCGCAAGTGAGGTAATCTTCACACAACCCATGTAATAATCAAGGGAAAGATACATAGTTGGCTTACAATCGCCACGCCACACAAAGGCATAATTAAACATACATCATTCAGAGTACACTCAAGGTCCGACTACGGAACCAAAATAAAAGAAGATACCCCAACTGCTAACACAGATCCCCGAATCGTCCCAACTGGGCACCACTACTGATCATCTGGAAACGACACATAGTAACGACCACGCCCTCGTCGAACTCCCACTTGAGCTCGGTGGAATCATCTGCACCGCCTCATCGGAACCTCGCAACTGTTTGAAGTATCTGTGAGCCACGGGGACTCAGCAATCTCACACCCGCGAGATCAAGACTATTTAAGCTTTAGGAAGGAATAGTAGTAAAGTGGAGCTGCAGCAAGCGACTAGCATATATGGTGGCTACATCGCAAAAGAGAGCGAGAAGAGAAGCAAAGCACGGTCGTGAAACTAGTAGTGATCAAGAAGTGATCCTGAACTACTTACGTCGACATAACTCCAACATCGTGTTCACTTCCGGACTCACGAGAAGAGACCATCACGGTTACACACGCGGTTGAAGTGTATTTTAATTGAGGTCATCTTTGGGTTTTCTACAACCGGACATTAACAAATTCCCATCTGCCTCATAACCGCGGGCACGGCTTTCGAAAGATATTACCCTGCAGGGGTGTCCCAACTTAGCCCATTATAAGCTCTCACGGTCAACGAAGGATTATTCCTTCTACCGGGAAGACCCGATCAATCTCGGAATCCCGGACTACAAGACATTTCGACAGCAGTAAAACAAGACCAGCAAAGCCACCGATTGTGCCGACAAATCCCGATAGGAGCTGCACATATCCCGCTCTCGTGGCACATCCGGATGAACACTACGACGGCAACCGAAGATGCCCCAAGTTGCCTCGTGGTGGCACCGCAAGTGGTTTAGTTTGGACCAACACTCAGAGGAGCATTGGCCCGGGGTTTAAAATAAGATGACCCTCGGGCTCGCGAAAACCCGGGGGAAAAGGCTTAGGTGGCAAATGGTAAAACCAAAGTTGGGCCTTGCTGGACGAGTCTTATTCAAAGCGAACTGTCAAGGGGTCCCATAAATCACCCAACCGTAAGGAACGCAAAATCAAGGAACATAACACCGTATGACGGAAACTAGGGTGGCAAGAGGGAACAAAACACTGCATAAGGCCGAGCCTTCCACCCTTTACCAAGTATATAGATGTGTTAAACATAGCAGTTATATATATATTGTGATATCCCCAACAAGTAAACATGTTCCAATAAGGAACAACATATCCATGTTCCAACAAGGAACAAACTTCAGCTTCACCTGCAACTAACAACGCTATAAGAGGGCTGAGCAAAGCGGTAACATAGCCAATCAACGGTTTGCTAGGAAAGGATGGTTAGAGCTGACATGGCAATATGGGTGGCATGATATAGCAAGTGGTAGGCATCGCAGCATAGGCATAGCAAAAGAGCGAGCAACTAGGATAGCAAAGATAGAAGTGATTTCGAGGGTATGGTCATCTTGCCTGCAATGTTCTCAGAGTTGTCGAAAGCTTGATCCTAAAACGTTCTCAACAGTTCCTCGTAAGCGCTCTCGCCTCCGCCTACCCAAAGCAACAACAAAACAAGGAACCACAATAAATCACGGTGCAATGCACAATCAATATGATGCAAAACATGACTTGAATATGCGGGATGTGATATGCAAAGCGATGTGCACTCGAAGGTAATGGAAAACCAGGCATCATCTTGGCTAACCAAGCATGCCATCGAAAGATGAGGTGATTTCGGTAGAAATCGATATAGAGATCACCGAAACGGATGCACGGGTTGGATATGACGGGCAAAACAAGAATGGTGAGAAACCTACGATAACAGCATGAAGAAACAAAGCCATGCATGTGTGCAAACTACCTCATAGCAAGATTCAAGTAAATATGCCCAAAGAAAACAACACCTAACCATGATGCAAAAAGACATGAACATAAACTTGCCCAAATGCAAAAACTAATGCCACCACTGAGTTGGTGGGATTTTTCTACCCCAAAAACATATATAATATGTTAGGGTTGCAGTAGAGAAATCATCCCAAAAGCATCAAGTTAAAACCCGCCTAAAAAGGAAGTTGACAGAATTGGCAATTTCCAGATTTGGAAATGTCCAGATTTGGACTTGCCTAAAACAGAAAAGGACTCAAAGCTGTAAATGGAAACGTGGGGGGTAAAAGAAAAATATGCATAGAGGAGGGTGCTGAGAGGCTGACAGAATGGCCCCACTGTCATAGAGTCAGAGGCTAAATGGTAATAAAAAGGGGGGGAGAAAACAGCCCTGTGGGGATTCAACCCGGTCTCCCAGTGGAACCCGCCCTGCTACCACTGGGCTGGTGCGCGGCGACTGACAGAGGAAGGGGCCTCGGGGCTTATCTACTGATGCTGCAGAGTGAACGCACCGGAGAAAACGAAAAAAAAAACAAAAAAGGGGGGAGGGCGCTACTGGTTCGAACCTGTGTCGCCATGTGAGGGAGCGGGGAGTCGACCAGCTCGGCTAGGGTAGGGGATCTGGTAGGAACCAGGACGCTAGCGAACTTGACCAAAACGGCCAGGCCGGACCCAAAACAGAAAACGGACGCCGACGATGCCGGGCGAGGCAACCGCGCCTTACGGTGGCTGATCCTTGGACACGAGGGCACGACGAGGGGAACTCCACGGCTACAGAAGGGCAAACCCGAAAGGGCTAGCGGCATACACGCGCGCCAAAACGACTCTGAAGCCAAAACCTACGAGCACGCCGGAGCACGCCGGGCGCGACAAAGACACGACCCGGACCCTACTCTACGGAGATCCAACGACGACAAGAAGGAGCAGGGAGGAAGTGGGGTATACCTCCTTACCCTAGGACAAAGAATCGGCGACGGAGACGGGCTGACGGCGACGAGATCGAGCTCTGAATTTCGCCGGGAACTCTGACCGAGAGGAAGACAGGTACAGGGCGTCGTCGGACTTGGCGATCCGGGCCCCCGTAGTCGACGTCGTGGACGTAGTCGACGACGAGGAAGACGTCGGACACGGTGCGGCAGGATGAGGTGGCCGGAGAGCACGCCGGCGAGGAGGCGCGCTCCTGCATGCGCCGGACCGAAAGGGCGGCGAAGCTTGGTGGATTTCACCGCGCGGCGGGCGAGAGGGAGAGGGAACCCTAGGGTTCGGTCTGACGAGGAGAGGGGATAAGTAGGGGGGCTAGGTGATGAGGACGAGCTCGTGCTCTCCGTGCTCGGGGTCCCCATGGCGCTGCGAGAGGAGAGGGAAAGGTGGGTGAGAAGGAGAGCGCTGTCGCTGGCAAGTGGGACCGGCGCTGCCACGTGGACGGAGTCTAGCGGGGGTAAGCGCGAGCGCAGCGCTTGTGAGGCAGGAGAAGGAACGGCGGGCTGGCGCGCTCTTCCCACTGGGCTGCGAGGTTGAGGAAGCTGGGCTTTGCTCGGAGAGGCCGGGGCCCAGGTGGGGAGGAGTAGCTGGGCTGCCACTGCTGCTGCTGCCTCCTCTCTCTTTTCCTTTTTCTAGAATAAAAGGGAAGAGAAAGGAAGTACAGGGAGAAATGAAAAGATTTAGAGTGAAAGGAAAATATCCCCACACTCCTGGAATTCTCCACAATTTAACTAAATTCTAATGGACATTTTTTAGAGGTAGAAAAATAATGCAAGTTTGGAAATATTTCAAACTTGTGCCATTTTTGAACCTGACCATAACAACTTTAAATGAGGAGATATTTGGCAGAGAGGTTTAATGCAAAGAGCATGATTTTTAGGGAGAAGATGAACATTAATTGAAAGAGGGAATATATGGCACTTGGAAAAGAAAGAAGTAGAGGGAAGGAGGGGATGGTAATGCAAGATGAGAAAGAAACATGCAACCACATGACATGCAAGGGAAAACCACAACCATATGCTAAGAAGGGAATGCAAAACAAAGAAAAGAAAAACCCAACATAACCAAACAACAAGAGGCCAAGCATGACAAAAACCCACAAGACTTGGATGAGGTCAAATTGATATATTGCCCAAAAGGGGAAGTTTACATCCAGGGTGTTACATCTTCCTTCTTCTTTTGCTGCTGTGTTTCATCTTTCGCTTCGGGTGTTTCGCCGCACATGTCACGTTCTCTGCGAGGCATGAATAGTACAATGGTTTTTTTAGGGAATGAATAGAACAATGCTAACAATGAGATGACTAGCAAATTAGATCATTTTTATCGCCATATGGCACTGGGTTACCGTGTTTCATGCTTCTCCGTCGCAGTACTACTCCAGTGGAAAACTTGGGTATACCACACGGTTCTTTGTTGCTCCTGGATCAGGTCGTCGGCGCATTTATACGAGCAGTCAAATCACAAGGCCCCGCCTTCCGGCAGTAATGAGCCATCAAATCACAAAGGCCCTCGCCTCTCGTGAAACCGACCAAGCTAGACGGCCCCGCCCTCTAGCCTTTTAAAAATGTATACTTTTGTACAACAGTAGTATCGATGGATTGCGCCATGGAGCAAAACTTGAAATTAAAAAAAAGGTGGTACATATAGAGAGTGATGGTCGCCAAATTATGCATATAGTACTATTAAAAAGGCTAGTCACAATAATGGTGGCCAGCACAACCCACCCCTCAAATAAAACTAAGCACCCAGGAATTCTTTGTCAAAACTAAGCACCTTGAAATTCTTTGACAACTAAACTGCTGGCTATATGATGTTGGCCATATATATTGTACGTATATAATGCGAAGAAACGAGTGGTAGTACTATGCCAACAAAAAGATGAAGTGTAAGGAATACTAGTATGTACGTACAGAAGAGTTAAAGTAACAAGAAGAAACATAACATAGTTCTGCTGGGGGCTCAACACAACACACCCCTCAAATTAAATTAAGCACACCTGAAATTAAACTTTGCAACTATCCCGGTAGACACTGCATTAGAGCAACGAAACTGCCACCTTACTAGGAGTCCTCTTCCACGTCCTCGACTTCGTCCTTGTCCCTCTTCCTCTTGGCCGATACTTCTTTGCTTGAACCGCCAACTTGGTTGTTGCTCTTCATCCAAGCCTTGTAGATATTGAAACAAAGGTAGGCATCCATTGCAGCATAGTGGATGTGGTTTATATCTAGTACATTCCGCTGCTATGCATGACGATGAAACGTGTATGGAGGTTTCTCCAGTTTACCGTACGAAGGATGAACCATGGCTCCTGCCAGGGTTAGCAATGAAGGCTGACGAGAGGACACCAGCCGATTCTTTTGGAGGTCGAAGGTGTTGCCTACAACGAGGCCTATCCGGCGCAGGACTTCTGTGGCGTTACCAAAGTCTACAGTAACGAATTTGACTAGGTTGCTCTCGAGGAAGTCCTTAAAATCCTGGCACTCAACGTCGGCATGGCATATGTGGTAGACCAAGCATAAGTCATGCACGCAAACCTGGATCACGGCGGGCTTCTTCCTCTCTTCGTCCTTTAGATCCTTCTCTCGTCCCAGGACTGTGGTGTACTCAACATCTAGCCCAGCGACCCACTCATCATCTGAGTCTTCGAACATGCTTCTGAACGAGAAAGGCATCATTTCACCGTCGCGGAAGAACGGGTGTAAATGACGTCGAACTCATTGCCGGTGATGGTTCTGACCTTGTACTCACCGCCGATCGGGGAGATTTGGGACGCCATGGATTTGGGAGGAGGGTTAGGATTAGTGGAACTTCCGTAATGTGAATGGATGGGATGACTAGGAGCGAACCGTCGTAGTATTAAAGGACGTGCGAGGACGAGTAGGAGCGAACTGCCAGCGTGCGAACGGCAGGGTAGTGTCTTTCCATTCTCCCATGATACGGGCTTCCGAGAGCCCTTGGATCTAAGATCGAATGGTTGCATGGCATGATTCTAGACCTATGGGTGAATATCCTATCCTGGAGGGTTATTCTGCAAATTTTCAGCAACTTAGCATGCGACCGTTTGATCTCAGATCCAAGGGCTGCGAGCAGCCCGTATCATGGTCGCGCCTACCACGACTGTCGCGTCGCTCGCGCGGTCATGCCCTTGGATATTTAACACGGTGCGTTAGCCTATCTGATGTTGGCATGTCATACATAGTCATCACTTAGTTACTCATACTACAACAAGGTTGTCTATAAGGTTGGCTATAAGTGTATTTTTTTACTCCTCTCCATCTCTTTCTTCGTACTCCCTCCGTCCCATAATATAAGAACGTTTTTGACACTAGTGCAGTGCCAAATAGTGTCTCTATTCTTGATTAACTTGCCACATCAGACTTTATGCCTATGTGGCAAGCTTAAGCACCTGTAGGAGAAAGTAAGGTGCCCGTCCGTTGCACGGAAGAGTGAAATGCATTGATCGGGGCGTTGTTTATTTTGACAAAGGATGCGGGGGTAATCTCATGTGTAACAGGTATCGATAGGTTTCTTCGGATATTATTTCATCTCTAGAGCTCAGAAACATCCGGGTCAAATAGATAAAAAAGTATCTTTTGCAAACAAAAGCGTTCGACTGTTCAACCTGCATCCAAAACTTGTGAAGAAATAACTCTTATTGTGCTTTGCAGGAAATGGTTCATCATAAGTCTTTCACCGGTACTGTATTAAAAATTCATACATGGAAGATTCTAGACTAAACCATAAATGGATACACTTTTATTCATGTGCGATACTCCAATAGAGCAAGATCATGCATGGAAGTCTCCACATGCTTAGACATCGGATTACATTGAGCGAAGACTAATGATCAACATTTAACTTAGTAATGCATATGTCCAGGTGAACCTCCTTGGAGTCCCCATGCACATTTTTGGGGGGTCAAATAATACCATGCGTCTTCCATGTCCACATCGGCGGGAAGGTCCCAGCTCGGCAGAGTCCAAGTCAGCTTGACGTAGCCAGTGTCGCCGCCCACGGACCTCCGAGGGGTAGTAATAGTGAGAACGCACCCGTACATCGGCCTCGTGTCAGTGTCAGCGTCAGCGGCGTCGCCCCTGACGCACACTACAGAGATGTGGCGGCGGCCTGCGCAGGCCTCGCCGGTGGCCACGATCAAGAGGAAGACGCTGTCGTCCTCCTCCAAGACTAGCAGGCGGCGCTGATCCTCCAGCGACTCCGGCACGGTGAACGAGTAACACATCTCGTACTTGATGTTCTTCGCCAAGGGCTAGTAGTGATCGCCGCACGCCTGCATCAGGTGATGCACGATGTCCGCCGGCGAGCCCAAAAACGGCACCGGGCACTCATAGCAGTAGACGAAGGGCTCCTTGGAGGCATCGACCAGGCCATCCATGAAATGGGAGTGGCTGTAGGGGACGTTCCGCCAGTTGAATATATGAGCAAATTACTATGAGATTTACTACAAAATAAATCATGACGGCTATACTAGAGATTAAACTAATCATGCGGACTAGCATAGTAGATGAACAGATCGAGTCTAGGACACAGAGTAGAAACATTAATTCTACCACGATTTCGAACAGGAAGGACAGAAACACATACGGTGCAATGGGAGCAGCACCATTGGCGTTGAGGTTGTCGCCCATGTCGTTGAGGAAGAGGTTGCCGAGGTCAGGGAAGAAGTCGTCGTCGGTGAAGTCCTGGCTGCTAGGAGTCACGAGAGTGCGCTCCCCAAATGTCAACAGCGCCCGCCGAATGGAGCGCAAGAGGGAGTGGCTGTAGGGGACGTTACGGCCACCGAATGGAGCGCAGGAGTAGCCCACGAAGCAGTAGATGGTGCTCCTCCCTAGTCTCTATTCTTATCTCTATCTCTACTACTCTTCTTTGTTTTTTATAATATACTAGTTGTAGTTTTCAAATCGAATAGTACTGTGCCATCCACTGCACGCCCGGCTGAACACGCCTCCTCGCCTCCAGTAAACCCGCATGCAAACCGAGAAACCTACTCGGCCCAAGGAGGAAATTTGCCGGTTGCCATGGAGGGTTATTCTGCAAATTTTCAGCAACTTAGCATGCGACCGTTTGATCTCAGATCCAAGGGCTGCCAGCACCCCGTATCATGGTCGCACCTACCACGACCGTCGTGCCACACGCGCGGTCGCGCCCTTGGAGATTTAACATTGTGCGTTAGGCTATCTGATGTTGGCATGTCATACATAGTCATCACTTAGTCACTCATACTACAACAAGGTTAGCTATAAGGTTGGCTATAAGTGTATTTTTTTTAATCCTCTCTATCTATTTCTTCGTACTCCCTCCGTCCCATAATATAAGAACGTTTTTGACACTAGTGTAGTGCCAAAAACGTTCTTATGTTATGGGACACAGGGAGTACTAGTATTTATTGCATTTTCCAAGGAGTGACCTCAAAATTGTCTTTTCACCTAGGTACACGCGCTTAGCACCGTTTCTTCCTTGGGTCACCAAACTAGTCTCTCTCTTCTTGATTAACTTGCCACATTAGACTTTATGCCTATGTGGCAAGCTTAAGCACCTGTAGGAGCAAGTAAGTACGATAGTGCTCTTTACATGGCATTTTTGCATATGTGGAAGAAAGAGAGGCAAGGAAAAAGTGGAGAAGTGGGCTCTCATGGAAGAGCCAGCCTCTACTACATGGTGGAGCATTGGGAGAGGCACATGTATGGAGGTGGTCAGGAATCGGGAGACTCACGCCGGTCGTAGCGCCGTAGTTAAAATGATAACGGCAAGTCAAATCACGGGGCCCCACCTGTACAGCAGTAACTCGCTGTCAAATCACACAGCCCTACTTTTGCAGCAGCCTACTCCCTCGTCTTCTCGCGTCTCTATCGAACCGACTAGGCGGAACTGCCCCGCCGCCTACCGCGCAGGAAAAGCCCCGCCCTCGAATTTTAAATAGTATACAGTATACTAATTTAGTATCAATGGATTGCGCCCGCGCCATGGAGCAAAGCGTCTAGAAAACGGCAGTACACATGTACGGACTATACAGCACGCCCATCGCGTTCGCGTCGCACCCCAGACGGACGGTCGGTCTGGCACGCTGCTCTCCGAATGGAACGCGCGTCATATTGCGTTCACACACACATGTGGGACGGCAATTGAGAACCGACCATAGGCACACTCCCTGGCCCCTCAAGTCGGGTGACTTAATAGAAGAGGGAGACGAGCGATAGTACTAGAGAAGTGTTGTACTACATTGGTGCCTAGACGATCCCTGCAAGACACGGAAGATCAGTTCGTCCATGCATGTGACCAGACTCCAGCAGACACGCCTTGATTGGCTATCGTCTGCATATCGTGCAGGCTGTGTTGTACATGGCTGTAGTTGTGGTGAGAAATCTAAAAAAAGGTTTCTTGTCATCTCGCAAAATTAGCTGTCACTAGTCGTCAACCCGTGCATACGCACGGGCTAGTCATCTTGGAAAGGCATGGAGATATTAATAGCTTATTGGATACATAGACACTTACGTATTTGAATATAGAGAAATCCAGTAATTCACCTATTAAATATTAGGATTGAAATCATTAATTTTTTTACGATATATCAATATATCTGAGATTGATTAGTTCGGAGAAGGATATAAGTAAATGTTAGGAAAAATTTCAGAAAATATCAAACTTTGAATGTACACTATATCATATATAAATGTTTCATGATCAAAATGTAAGGTAAAATGCATTCTCATCTATGTCGGCAAAGTAGCCTGAGTCTAAACGTCATTCTTTTACTTAGCCCCATGAGGTAGAAAAATATACAATTTTTTCTTTCTAATACAAATACTAGAGAACCATAAAATGGTTTGCGGAAGAACCACCATCTTTACAAAACACCATGGATTATTAATTAAAAATAACCTAAACATTAGCCACAAAACTGGAGAAATACAATGATATGAAAATTACCCGCCGATTCCACATGTTCCTATTTTACCATCTGAAATACATCAAAATAAAAGAAAACTTGTTACAGAAAAGCAAAACAGTCATTAGTTTGTACGAACACAATTAAGAAGTTAACTATTTACCCATAGCATTCAGTTTTCCATAGTTGATACAACCACATGATTTTAAAATGTTTAAATGATATTTGGAAAATATATTAGGTAATTATACTAGTTATATACTGCCAAATTCAAACTACGTTGAATCATTATTATCATAAAGTAAAAGATACACAAAATTTATTTACAAAAAATGAATCAGCTACCTAAACAAAACTTGAAAGGGCTATCTCTGAAAACAAAATGTAAGTAGCATTAGCAATGCATCAACATTACAAATCATTTTTCAATCAAAATAGTACACTGTACATAGGACAGGGCAGTCAATTAGTAAGTTACATAAACTATTATACATGTGGTCAGATCAATTGATAAATGGCATTCTCCTTATTAATTTTGAAGTACACCCAAGCCTGAAATAAGATTTAGAAGCTAAAATAACAATTTTAATTCGGCGCATACCTAAAATAGGTGCAGTTTTGTAATACAAAAGTGGAATTATTTTATTTAAATGACAACAAAAACTTGATAAGTATTGTCAAATACAAAAAGAGCACACCAGATAATAATCCCAGCAAATTCCTAACATGTGTAGCAGAATGCGCTAGCTTTACCATTTGATGACATAGTTCGGTACAGAGTTTGTTTCTCCGTCTAGAACATAGATCTACAAATATCTCAATGTAGCATGAGAAAAGAAAACTAATGAATCTAATATGTGTGCCATAGTTATTTGGCAGCACTGTCCGCAACACAATAAATAACAATAAATAAGAAAGTACACCACTTATATGTATTGCTTTATTTACGTAGCTGAAGTCAGAGCTAAACTAATGAAATAAAATCCTTTATAATGTGAAGAATACACATAATGAATCAAACTACGACTTCGGTCTGTTTGCAAATTATCATCTAAAGCTTTCTTAATTGAATACAACATAACAGAAAATCTAATGGAGATATTTACTAAGGATAAATCTGCTTTTCTGTTTTCATCTATACCGAGGACAAAAGCTCGGTACATATCTATTAAACTTCAGAGGTAAGTGAAATAACCAAAAAGAGGGGAGATGCGTTAGCATTTATAGAACAAATAGAGTGAAAATTCATTTGGAGGCTGCCCTGCGCATTGGCCGTGGACTCTCTTTTTTCACATGGGAATCAATCCACCTACTTGCTTGCACAACCTGGCTTGTGTACACGGCCATGTGTGCATGTTGCTTCTAACTAAAGCATCCGCCGTCAACGAATTCTTGCTACGTACCTGGGGAAAGTTGTACTTGTGCAAGTCCGGCGAGTAATCAATAGAGCCAGCTTGTTCCTCGTCGAAGAGTAATCGGCAAGGGCAATAATATATGCTTCACGGTCAACTACACAGCTGCACCACTCTATTTCCATTACGGACTGAAATAAATACAATCTAGTGCAGCAATTACGAACCCATGCCATGGAATAGGGAGGCCGAAGAAACCCTGGCTTGATGGGAGCATGGATCCTGATATGTACGTCAGCGCATGGACGTATGGCCGTAGGTAAAACCTGCAGTTTATGACGATTAGATGGAAATCGTTGATGGTGTTGCCGAGTAAAGATGACAACTGCGGCGACGCTAGACGCACGCCATGCATGGGAGATGCTGAGAAGGGCTTGATCCAGGAAAGAGGCATAGTTGGGCATGATTGCATCACTATATTAGGGAGGATCCAGCATGACGTGCTAATCAAAAGCTAGGTTGTACAGCTGCGGAAGAAGGAGATCCCTTTGTTTATAGAGACCCAAGGGAGCAAGACTCCCGTATGTGGTTGTATAGGACACCCGTCCTTTACGATTTCATCCAATGGCTGCGGATACATTATCAATTAATCAAACGGTCAGAAATTCTTAATTTTGAGGATTAACGTGGTGTCTCGTATGATGCCTCCAATTAGTAAATATAAGATGTGCTTCGGATCACTGCGAGGGTTAAACAGCGACAACTGAGTTGGGCTAGTCATTGGGGGCACATGCACGAACAGTGACTACTCGGCTTCCATCTAGGTCAAGCCGGCTATGTTAATTAGGACATCTATCGGCGGACCCCTTTTCTACAAGTTTATCTTTTATTTGAGCTTTGTTCCTCGTCTAGTTTGTCCGTCGGGATTCATGTTGTCTCCTTTGGGCAGTGAGGTTATGATTTCTTGTCATGTGGCATTTTTTCGTGTTATATGTTATAATCCGGCGCTTCAGATCAAAATGACGACAACTGCGCCTCCGGGCCACGTGCATGAAGACTTCTCGACAGTCATTGACGAGGTCAAGCTGGCTCCGGTAGACAAAAGAAAACTAGTACTACTCCACTATAAAGGTAGGAGCCTCCGTGCTTTCTTGCTAGTGTTGCTCTCTTCACACTGTCTCGACCTCTCTAGATCTAAACACGACAGCGGTGGCCACACTCTCTCTCTCTCTCTCTGCTCACCGCTGGTCACAGATCCAGCCGGATCCTCTCCGCCGGGGAAGGTGAGAAGGTGCAATGTTCACGCGGTCTTCCTCGGTGACGGCTCTTACCCACTGCTGGGCGCGTCCCGATCAGCATGCCTTGCCGTTCTCTCCCAAGCACCGCTGGAGAGGGAGGGCCTCCGACCCCTTCTTCCTCGCTGCCATAGTGTGGGAAGATCCGGCCTCCCGCCGCCCACCTAGCGACATCCCGGCGACCATCAGGTATAACTTCCTTCGAAACCGGCCTTTCTCTACTTCCTGAGCTCCTGACATCGCTGCATTTGTATCTTTTACTATTTCTCATGCCCCCTCGTAGATAGGATCGATCGGCTGTTCGAAAACCACCTAATTTTTTTATGTTTAAGAGGTAAAACTAGTTCATGCACTCGAATCTAGTACTACTTGGTTCAAACAAGGAAGAAAGGGGGTGGGGGTGGGGGAGGATTTGTTACCTCAATCTAGGACTTGGTCGAAAGAGGAAATAATGGGGGCGAAAAGTAGCAGAGACTGGCTATATAACTGGTCTCTAGGTCTAATAGGGAAATAAAGGGAAACGCAGTACAAAGTCAATATAAACCCGATCTATTGGTTGAAAAATGAAAGAAAGTGGGGACCGGGGGACAAGTCAACAGAGTAAGTCCAGCACTAGATTTGCTAGCCTCACACAGTATAAGGTGGCTATACCGAACAAAAATGGGACCAACCCGGATATCCTGTTCTGATGTTTGTTGCCCCGAGCCACTCTTATGTAATGCCACTGGTAAAATGTAGCAGTCACACTATTAAAAGTAAGGACACGTTAAACCAATGTTGTTTTCAATGTAATGCCTCCAGTAATATGAATCAATGGCACTTCTTTACATGTCCTGCTAAAATTTCCCATTAAGATAAGTTGGTTCTTTTCGTTAGAAATGCAACTGTCCTGGTCCGCCTACTCTCCCGTGCCCAAAGTAATGTCGTATTTAACGGTTGTCATAGTTAATCCTAATGCCCACACTAATATCTAGCAATGCCACTGCTTTAGAAATTGCTACTATACTTGTAGGATTGCCATTCAAATAAGGAACATGCTTATTTTCATTTGATGCATGTTTCATCACTTGTTAGTCACCCACCTTTCCACCTTTTTTGTGCAAACAGAGATATACATTTCACGATTGATCTTAGTTGAACTGCACAAATGATATCCCAATTATAGTTGAGCATTCCAGGAGCTTCACAACCAACCTTGATGTTGCTCCATTTTATTGCAACTAATGAAGAAGAAGCTCTGTGGGTTTCATTTTCTGATGGAAATGGAACCGGGGCTGGAGCCCTTTTCTTAATTTTTTTGAAGAAGAAGTTGCTAGCTCATGGGACATTGCTTCATTTTAGGTGAACTACACCAAAAGGTCCCATGAATTGAATCATCCATGTTGGTGAATGAAAGAGCCAGCTTCAGCATCCCAGTCTAAGCACCCCCGACCTCCATCCTTGCGATGCACGGTACACCTCGTTTGCCACCTGCTCGACCGTAGTGTCACTGATAAAATGAAGTAATAATACAGTTAAAATAGAGCGAGTGTCATCTCTATCATTTCATTTCCAATGTAGATAAAGAAAGTGCTTCTCTTTGTTGAAGTATGTTTCATCAACTAGTCCCATTGTTAATGTTTAAGCGTTTCTGCAAACTGGGGTGCTTAATTTTAGTTGATATGTAGAAAAATAGAGATTTGAATGTCTCAAGGCGCCTCCTTGTACTACCGTTGTACACCGATGTTCATCACCGCGTAAGGTGTATCTGGGAGATTTGGGACGATGTCCAAGATGAGGCGTCAGTATGAGGCGTCGCAGGCCCATCTCGCCTCGCAGCATGGCATACTATGATACTATCGCAATATTTTCTTCTATTTATTTTATGTGTTTCATCAACTAGTGCCACTATAATGTAATCACACTTTTCATTATCTCTGCAAACAGGGTTATTCAGCTGCATTTTGGTGGAACTACACAAATGTACGTATGGAACCGACATATATGCAGAGTGCGAGGTGTGCCAAGTAAAAATTACCGACACCAACCATGTTGCATGCACGCATTGGCATCCACCACCACCAGTGGGATGTGTGGCGCTCTCTGTGGACGGATCTTTCTCGGCAGCAAATCCTCTAACCAAATACTAGTAGCTTATATTGGCAGTTTTCTAGGGAGTACTCTTTTCTGAAAGAAGCACCAATCTATTTTTCTTTATTTGTACACTGTGTCACAACTTTGACCCAAAGGTCTAGAGCTATTTTAGGGTGATTGGCGTAGTACTCGGAGACTGATTGTAAGCATGATTTTCATTAGCTGTCACACTGATTGTAAGCATGAGCAGGTGGAAGATTAGGTTAGTGTGAAGCTTATCTTAAACCCTACCGCCACTGTTGAAACGAGGCGAGCGTCGAGGGAACCGTGGAGAACGGCGGGGAAGTGACGTCGCGCCATCCGGCCTCCTCTTGCAGTGGGAGAACGAATACTCTTGTGGCTCCGACTGGCTCTGCACCCTCACGAACAACACACCATACTCGATCGATTCGTTATCCTCTGGGTGGTCGACCTTCGACCTGTACATCTAGCACCTCCGCCCGACTTTCGCCTCGTGCGAATCTGTCTGCTCCATCACCCAGAGGAGATACTAGATGAACTCGGAGGACTGCGGCGTGACTGCCGCCGAGGAGTACATGTACATCGCCACCCCCATCGCTGCCGTCTCGCTCTTACGCATACATTCCCACATGGCATGCACCGTCCTTGAAATCTCCCACTCATTGTCAAACCAACTAAGGATCTCCTTCAACCTGACTAACTTTGCCTGGTCACCGCCGGAGATCTGCTTGATTCGCTGCTGCATCCTCTCCATAGATGTCCTTCTGAGTGGTCCGGTGCTAGCTTTTGAAGATGGGAGGAGAGACGGTGGTCTTGCAATAGAGAAGAGGGAGAGGCGAGACGGTGGTTTTGGAATGGAGATGATGGAGAGGAGAGGAGGTGGTTTTGCAATGGAGAAGATCAGAAGAGGGAGAGGCGAGACGGTGGTTCTGGAATGGAGATGATGGAGAGGAGAGGAGGTGGTTTTGCAATGGAGAAGAGGGAGAGGAGCGTGTGGCAACGATTTAGGATTGGGCGAGAGGGCGGCGGCAGGATGGATCAAAATCAAAATCAATTTACCCTTCAATTAAGAAAGCGACCCCACATTAACTAGTCTCCCTTTTATTCTGGGTCATAATTGACCATGATTTTCGCACATAAAATATATGTTATACGTTGCAAAAATAATATAATTTGAAAGTACATTCAGATACGAACCAAACGATACATTTTTTGGTGACATGCATTCACATTTTGCTTGTCAAATACAGTACGTGGTCAAACTTTGACCCAAAATACGCAAAACAACAAAAAAATACTTCCAAGACCAGCGCCGCTCTTCCGCTCTTCTCCTCTTAAACCACCGCCGCTCCTCTCCTGTTCCAATCTAAATCCAGCACCGCTACTCTCCTGGTCCATTTCAAAACCACCGCCCCTCCTCTCCTGTTCCAGTCCAAAACCAGCGTCGCTCCTCTCCTGTTCTAATCCAAAACCAGCGCTGCTCCTCTCCTCTTCCATTCAAAAACCACTGCCGGTGAGTGAAGGTGCTGTGGAGAAGTAGATCGATGGAGGAGTACAACCGATACGTGAGGATCGCAGACTGCGACTGTCGTGGTTTTGTCACGGCAGATGTCCTCCTGAAAGGACTTATTCGTGGAGCCATCGCTACGGGTTAGCTTGAAGGGGTTAAAGCTGACACAAGGACGCAAGAGAGTTTATACTAGTTCGGCCCCTTCGATGAAGGTAAAAGCCTACATCTAGTTGTGATGGAATTGATGGGGGTTCGATGACTAGGGAGCAAACAAGCTTCGCCTAAGTCTCGAGTTGTTGTCTGTTGTCCTTGAACCGCCGCCGGGTCGTCCCCTTATATACACTGGTGGCGCCCGTCGGTTCATAGAGTCCCGACGCCGGTTCATAGATGTATCCGGCTCGGTCTCTGCTATTCCTAACTTACAATACAAGCTACATACTGACGCCGGTTCACGGCTACAGGCCTTAAACCGGCTATGGGCCTTAAGCCCTCGTATGCCTACTTGGGCTTTAACATACTCAACTACTGATGAGGTTAATCCGGCCTGTCCTGGCCTGTTTACACCCAATGGTAATATACCCAACATTAGGCCCCAGATTGATTTGAACAGGTTCATGTCAATCTTAGTGAAAACTTCATCTTCAGCATCTTTGTGTAATTGGGTGAACCGCCATGCTGTCATCTTCTCTGGTTGTCATAAACCGGCGTGATGTCACCTGTCATAAAAGCCATCCACAATGCTTTTTTTATTTGATAGATCTGCGACAATTGAGGCGACAGCTCTGTTTCCAAACTCGCGGCCCCTTGATTTTTGCACCTAACACAGGTCCCTTGCTCTATAAATAAGACCAAAGGGTCATTTATTTTTCCCCTTCGTGCCCCTCCGCTTCGTCTCCCTCGCGCCGCCCAGCTTCAGAGCTCTGCCGCCGCCATCGACTTCTGCACCAACCTTGGCCGCCGCATCACCCTGATTATACCAGAGCATTGCGACGGTCTTCCGTTTCTTCCTCAGCTCTGGTAAGTGTTCTATCTTTTCACCATAGATCTGTTCGAGGGGTTCCACGTCTTCAGCGTTCATCGCTTGTTTCTTATTCATATGGTAACTCTTAGTCAAGTCTGTAGATCCTTGTTCTGCGTAGCGGTAGTTTTTAGCATCCGTCTTCACTTGCGCATCTCAAGGCCATAGATCTTCCTGTATCCTTGCTCATTGATTCAGTGCCACTCCCTTTTGGACCTTGAATATTTATTTCTTTTCTGAACATGCTCCAGATCCAAAACTGTGACATAATTTTGTGAAACCTGTTTTCGCACACCCACTCATCTGCAATCTTGATTCTTCAATTTTTTAGACCAGGCGGTTTAACTTTGTAGAAAAATTGACAACTCGGTTTAGCTATGTATTGCCACCTTGCAGAACTCCGGTTTATAAGCAACTTCTTCCGGTTTAGCAATGAATGCATCAATGTATACCCTGCCAACATATTCTTGAACCGGCACTACTACTTTGCAGATTGCACCATGGACAAGCAAGTGTACGAGTGCAACTGGGTCCCTTCTCGGGTGACTGAAACTCAACTGGATAACTTAGTCAGCACCGACGCTTTAGGCAAAAAAGATGTCATTCATTGGAGGGTCCCTGTCCCAGAATGTACTCCAGAACCCAAAGATGGAGAGGTTGTTGTTTTTGCTGACCATCTAGCCCAGGGCTTCAGTCCGCCCGGTTCAAAGTTTTATCGGGATGTCTTGGCCAACTTCCAACTATGTCCACAAGATATTGGCCCCAATTCCGTAACCAACATCTGCCACTTTCAAGTGCTCTATGAGGTGTTCTTTCAAGAGGAGCCCATAGTTGAATTATTCAGAGATTGCTTCCATCTAAACCGCCGTACCGAATTTACTGACGGTCCCAACACCGAGTTAGGTGGTATGGCGATTCAAAAGAGGAAAGAGGTCACTTACCCTCATGCCAAACTGCACAGCCATCCCAAAGAGTGGAATTCAACATGGTTTTACTACAAAGATACCTCTCCTGATGGAGAAAATCCTTTGTCGGGTTACCGTCCGGAGCGGCTAAGTAACACACATCCCTTCCCTCAAAGACTGACTGCTAAGGAGAGAAGCAAATATGCCCCTCAATTATCCAAGCTCCGGGCCTTCATGGCTAACGGGATGACAGGAGTTGACCTTGCTCGCTGCTGGATATCTTGGAGTATACTACCCTTAAGCCTGCACTTCGGTTTAATGTGCAAATACACAGAAGATGTAAAAGACCCTCTACGGCATATTGAGATCCAGCTGACAGACGATGAAGTTACTGAGGCTGTCAAGAGGATGTTAAATGAACCGGAAACCGCTTGCACTCAAATCGGCATGCGTCCATTTTCTGCCATTAACAAACCGCCAGCCGTAAGACTCATATCTTATGCTCTCATGAAATCTGTCTATCTTTAAGTACTCTTTGTTGATATTAACATCTTTCAAACAGGGTGATGGTCCATTTTGGAGCAAGAAGCCTCCACAAGAGAAACCGGAGAAAACAACCCGGCCCAAGACCAGAGTCGTGAAGAAACCGGCCAATAGAAAGAGAACCACTGCCTCCTCCGATCCACCAGCTGACGATGACATGGGTAACCCGGACCTTGAGGTAGAGCTTGACTCACTTGGTTTATTTTTCACACGCCTTATTGATAATGATTATCGCCAGGATGATGCTGAAGTCAGTCACGTGGATGTTGTAGAGGTAATCACCCTTTCTTCCGATTCAAACTGTTTACCTTCAGTAAAAATCCGTCGGGCAAACCGGAAAATTAAATTTTCTCATCCTCTTGCTTATTTGGACCGAAACTTTCTTATGAAGACACAACAGCATGAAGCTCGTCGCGCAACCCGGCACAGCGGCCACGTAGTTACCTCTGCCGGTTCACCTAATAGTCCGGTTTAGAGACGCCGTTCAGAGGTCTCTAACTGTTCCGTCAATGCTTATCCTAAAGCGGGTTGTGTTCGTCAACCACTTATTCCATCTGACTCCGATTATCAGGTGACCTATCATTTTTCCTCCAGCGAGTCGTGAGCCACCCAGCTCCCACCACTCAAGACAGTGCTTGGGTGAGCCATATTCCTGATAACGCTGTTTGATATATTACTTTCAATGTGTATTGGACTCATCCGTCTTTTTCCTTTCAGGGCCAAGCCTAGGCCAAGCAAGAAAGCTTGGCTGCACAAAGCGGCATAAGAAAGCGACGCTCCTGAACCGACCAAAATACCAAATCCTGAAGAAGACATCCATGATGATATGCTGAACGACCCACCATTGCAAGATCATGATGTTACTATTGAAGAGGCACATGTTGACGCCACAGGCCCTTTAAATCAACCCACCAGTCCTGTTCAGACTGACAAGACAGCGAGCCCCTCAAAGCACACTGATAAACCGGCGACCCCAGTGCAAACCGGCGAAGCCAAGGATGGTGATGTTGTCATTACTAGCTTTGGTCATTCCGAGCCAGGCAACCCTGTCGCCTTGTCCAAGCACACTGCAAAAAACGAATTTACTGCGTTTGGTAAAGGCAAATGGAATGCCGATTTGGCTACTTATGCCGCTCTGAATCCCCAAGACTTCATTCCGGTTATCTGAACCGGCTATATACCAACCGTGATTATGAAGCCAGTCTGGTAAATATGATGAAGGACAAATATGAGGTAAATTCCATATGACTCTCTGCTTGTACCTTGCAAACTCTCAACACGGTTTTAAGATGTCAACTTAAACCGAGACTTCCCAATATAATCCTGAACACAGCTGTACTTTTGGAAAGTAGCCCCCAAGGGCCGGTTCAACTTTATATAGTTAAATCGGGACTTGTATAACATAAGAATTCCAGCATTACTCAAGGACAGAGCAAATAGGCATTAGAACCTAAGTGCTAAGTTGAATACTTGTATTGAGCTTGGGACTTTATATAGAAATTGTAGGATGAAAAGCAAATATGCATTAGCCCCCAAGTACCAAGGGCATAACTTGTTGTGGGGTTGGTACTTCAACTCTGCACCTTAACCCTTATCAAATGATTATCTGTATGTAGGCTGATCTGAGCAAGAAAGAAAGTCAAATCACTGATCTTCAAGAAAACCTGAAATCCCAGCAAGCTGAAACCTCCAAAGCAAAGAATGAATTAACCAGCGCTTTAAGCGTCATGGAAAAGCTTACGGAAGGTTTCAACAAGGAGCATGCGGATTGGGCCACTGAAATGGCCACTTTGACTCAACGGGCAGAGAATGCTGAAGCTGCACTCAAACCGGTGGTTGATGAACTGACCAGTGTAAAGCAGCAAGTGCATGCCATGACCGCTACTGTTTTTGGTAAGCCTTCTTGATTTCTGACGTAACGAGGCCTTTCTCAGCTAATTGCCGGTTTACTTACCCTTTGAATGATACAGGGACACGTACTGGCCACTTGGGATCAGATGTCCGGAAGAAATTGAAAGCCGCTTATACATTGATAGAACAATTGTATACTGGTGCGCAACGGATCATCAGCACTGCTTCTCACAACAACCCGGCGCCGTCCTTGATCTAGGACACCATTAAAAGGTTGTCAATGCCTCCTGCCGGGGTTGAAGAGTTAAAGAAATCTGCTACTAGAACTGGTGCCATAAACGCCTTAATCTGGGCCAAAGCATGGGTGCCGGATTTTGATCCTGTTGAAGCGGCCCAGGGCTTCCCAAGCTTGAAAGAAGACGGGACAGAATTCAGCGAAGAGGATCTCCGAGCTATAAACCGGGAAGTGCGCCCTTTGGCCTGTCAATTAGCTGAAGAGGCAAATCTGTCTCACTATCAAGCCCAATATGATAGCGAAAATAAACGAGTGGATGCACCGATTCCTGAAGCGGTGAACCTTATACCTCCAATCCGTAAGCACACTTACGCTCCTGATATTGAACCGTCGTTGCTGATCAATGATGAAGCTGTATTCCAAGCATTAATGGGAATCGACTGGACAACTGTTGATTTCCAGCCGCTGGGTAGGGAATCAGAAGTTGAAGCGGCGCAGGATGACCCACAACCATCAGGCCAAGCTGGCGACCAAGCATGAACCGGAAGCCCGTTTACATTACTGCTTCCTTATGTGATGCAGAAAAACAATTATCTTATCTGGGCACCGTGTTGCCTTGTAATAGACTAGTCGCCACACTTGGTGTTGATATGCCTTCGTGCATATTTATTGCAACTTATGTTTTTGCTGAATCATCAATCTTAAACTGTTGTCTGCAGCAAAAAGCTTAAAACACCATTGTGGTTGTATCACTAGGCGGGTCATCATATCTATGTATATGAAATCAAAGATAATACCTTAGATTTAAACATATGATAAAATATGGGAATATATGATACCTGCCGTCGTAGGGCATGACGTTGGCTGTGCCAAACTTGAAGCGGAGTTTTAGAAAAACCCACTCTGCTGGAGGAGAAAAAACAGCTCCTGTGAATATAAGGCCGGTTTACCAGGTAAACCGTTCCGGGTTACGATGAACACCGGTGTTACTCCATAATAGGATGTTATTAAAAACTAAACCGGGCAAAGCGTCTCCGGATGAAAAATAAACCGTGTTCCGTCAACTGACAGCCGAGCCGGTTTAAGAATTGTCGGGTTAAAAACACAACAAGAGAAATATGCAAAAAGAGAAACGAATTTCAAGCAACGATCAAAATAAAATCATTTGCGAAAAGAGGCTGTTTGAGCCGATCAAGTGGCATTACCATGGTCGGACACGACCAAGCCCCCGATAGGCGTAGCTATGGTTCAAGTCAGCCAGGTCCCCAAATGATGCAGTGGCATTACGCCGATCAAGAGGTGTAGCAATGGTTCGGGTTCGACCAAAGCCCCCAAGTGATTCTGTGGCCTTAGGCCGATCAAAAGGCGTGACTGGTTCAGACGTGACCAAGTCCCCAAGTGATTCCGTGGCTTTCGCCTATCAAAAGGTGTTGCATTGGTTCGGACATGACCAAGCCCCCAAGTGATATGATATAAAGCTTGTTAAAAAGCTAACTCAAGGAGTAAACCGGAGGCCGCTTTAAGATAAAAACTCAGTGTAACCACACATGATGTAAAAATAACGGAGACCCCGCTTTAGTTAGGGCTCCGGATTATTGTATTGATCATAATATATACATTGTCATAATATGTACATAAGTAGAGCCTATAGCTCAAGTATAGTAGGGCAGAAGATGAGCTATATTCCATGGTCTGTTGGTCTCCTCCTCTGATGTACGTGAGTCTTTATGCTCTCGAATATCGATTAGATAGTACAACCCGTTGTGCAGATTCTTGCTGACCACAAAAGGTCCCTCCCAAGGTGGGGATAGCTTGTGCATATCAGTTTGGTCTTGGATGAGCCGGAGCACCAAATCTCCTTCCTGAAAGGTTCTTGTTCTAACTCGGCGACTGTGATAGCGACGAAGATCCTGTTGGTAAATCGCCGAACGGGCAGCTGCGATGTCACGCTCCTCATCCAACAGGTCCAAAGCGTCTTGCCGTGCTACCTCGTTGTCCGCTTCAACATAAGCTGCTACACGAGGCGAATCATGACGGATATCACTGGGGAGAACCGCCTCCGCTCCATAGACCATGAAGAACGGTGTGTATCCTGTCGATCTGTTGGGCGTGGTATTGATGCTCCATAATACCGATGGTAACTCCTCAACCCAACAACCCGGCGTCCTATGCAAAGGAACCATAAGCCAGGGTTTGATACCTCGTAAGATCTCTTGGTTAGCCCTCTCTGCTTGGCCATTGGACTGTGGGTGAGCCACTGATGAAACGTCAAGCCAGATGTGCTCACGTTCACAGAACTCCTTCATAGCACCCTTAGACAGATTGGTACCATTATCAGTAATGATGCTGTGTGGAAAGCCTAACCGGAAAATCACCTTTTTAATGAATTGAACCATCGTGGCTGCATCACACTTGCTGACGGGCTCCGCCTCCACCCACTTTGTAAACTTGTCAACCGCCACCAAAAGGTGGGTCTTTTTGTCCTTGGACCGTTTGAAAGGCCCAACCATATCCAGCCCCCAAGTCGCAAACGGCCAAGTAATTGGAATCATCCGCAATTCTTGAGCCGACACATGAGCGCGTCTTGAAAACTTCTGACATCCATCACATCGCCTAACCTGGTCCTCCGCATCAGCATGAGCAGTCAACCAATAGAAACCATGACGAAACGCCTTGGCCACCAGAGATTTTGAACCGGCATGCTGACCACAATCTCCTTCATGGATTTCGCGCAAGATCTCACAGCCTTCCTCCGGCGACACACAACGTTGAAACGCTCCTGACACGCTGCAATGATGTAACTCTCCATTGACAATAGTCATGAACTTGGATCGCTGGATTATCTGCCTGGCCAGCGTCTCATCCTCTGGTAACTCGACCCGGTTCATGTACGCAAGGTAAGGAACTGTCTGAGGGAGTCCCGGATTAGGGGGTGTCCGGATGGCCGGACTATCATCATCGGCCGGACTATCATCGGCCGGACTATCATCATCGACCGGACTCCAAGACTATGAAGATACAAGATTGAAGACTTCTCTCCGTGTCCGGATGGGACTTTCCTTAGCGTGGAAGGCAAGCTTGGCGATACGGATATGTAGATCTCCTACCATTGTAACCGACTCTATGTAACCCTAGCCCTCTCCGGTGTCTATATAAACCGGATGGCTCTAGTCCGTAGGACACATCAACAACCCTTACAATCATACCATAGGCTAGCTTCTAGGGTTTAGCCTCCTTGATCTCGTGGTAGATCCACTCTTGCAAACATCCACAATATCAATATCAACCGAGCAGGACGTAGGGTTTTACCTCCATCAAGAGGGCCCGAACCTGGGTAAAACATCGTGTCCCTTGTCTCCTGTTACCAACCGCCTAGACGCACAGTTCGGGACCCCCTACCCGAGATCCGCCGGTTTTGACACCGACATTGGTGCATTCATTGAGAGTTCCTCTGTGCCGTCGCCAATAGGAACGATGCCTCCTCCGCCTTCAAGGAAGGTATTTTTGCCAAAGGAGCCCTCGGCCGCCGCCAAACTATCCGCTAGGTGGTTTTCTTATGGTCGCTGTCCGCCACCGCTTCGACAATGACCTCTCAAGTCGTCAAAAGCAATTTTCACGTCAGCTCGAATTCGCCGAGCGGCTGGATCCAATAGAGCTCTCGTCCAGAAACAAGCTTTGGATCGCATCGCCGCCTGGAGTCGCTACTGAGACTACAAACAGATTGGGCTTAAAACCGATCCGAGAGATTAACTCTCCCGTGTCACCCACCACGTTGTAGTAGTAGAGGAACAATGCGGCGACGCTTCTCCTATATTGAAAACTAGTCATGTCCGGGCTTCCGAACCCCTGCAGGTGGCAAGCGCCGGCCGGCGCTCAACCGCGACCTCGATCCCCTTAGTCGCGGGCACGGGAGGAAGGAGACGACCCTACGGGTGGGCCCCGCGGGTCAGCGACTCAGCCGGCGGGCCCCGGCGTTTAAGTGGAGGCGGGATCCGGGTTAACCGTCTCCCCCGCAGAGAAGCGTACTCCGCTAGTCCGCCTTTGGCGTGGCCCTCCTTAGCCGCGTGGCCAGGCAGCTGGGCCGGCCCAATGCGCTGTGGCGCTATACTGCTCTCGGTGCGCAGTATAGGTATAACCCCCTTCCTTTGTCTTTTTCTTTTTCCAGAAACTTGTAAAATCTCCCAAATATTCATATTACCTCCAAATTTGATGTTTCAAATTTCTAGTAACTCATAAAATCATGGTCTATCTCATGGAGCAATGTGCTCATTTTTCCAGAGACTTTTTCTTCACAAACATTTATCAAATCTTGTTTTTCCATTTCTGCTATGAAATTTAGAAAAATCACAGAGAGCCCATTTTTTATCCAAATTCCATGATTCAAAATCCTAGATGTCTATAAGTTCAAAACTTAGTTTTTGAACATTTTTACTAATACTTTCTGTATCACCTCAAATAATGGTCTATTTCTTCATGTATAGCCAACTTTGAAAATTCATAGGAAAATCATTTGAACTCCAAATCCAGTGAAACCAACTCCTGGATGCTTCTAAAATCATGGTTTGTTAAATGGGTGCCTTTGCTCATTTTTCAAAAATATATTTCTGTACACTTCTTGCAAATCCATCAAATCCATTGATTCCGTCATATTGAAATGTTTAGAAATATCCATTGATCCAATTCTAATGAAATCACCTTGGTCATTCCTCATATGACCAGAGGTATCCTAGAAAAGTCCAACTCACATTTTTAGAGCACTTTTATTCTTGCCTTGTCGTGTTGCTTATTATGGTTGCTTTCGACGATAGTTGACGAAGTAGACGAAATGCTCGGAGTTGGACTAGAGATATTTGAAGACCTCGAAGACTTTGTTAAAACAGGCAAGCAGCCCTTTGACCATGTCTAATAAACCCTTTTTATGCATGTCATATGGCACTTTTATTGCTTGCATCGAAGTTATGATAAAATGGTGACCACTTGAGGTGGTTTGCCTCCGTTGCTCTTCTCGTCGACACTTGCATGATGCATGACCCTACCTTTCTATGAGGGTTATGCCGGTGGGAGTAGATAGGATGCTAAAGTGGTGCTACGCAAAAAGGGACGGGAATACGCATGGTGAAGGAGACAAAGTATTTTCAAAAGACTTTTCAAAAACCCTGCCGGGTGCCACTTATGCCCGGGGGAGATGATGAGATGGGTAACCACTTGATGATTGTCGGTGTCAAAACCGGCGGATCTCGGGTAGGGGGTCCCGAACTGTGCGTCTAGGCGGATGGTAACAGGAGACAAGGGACATGATGTTTTTACCCAGGTCCGGGCCCTCTCGATGGAGGCAATACCCGACTCCTGCTTGATTAATATTGATGATATGGGTAGTACAAGAGTAGATCTACCACGAGATCAGAGAGGCTAAACCCTAGAAGCTAGCCTATGGTATGATTGTTGTTCGTCCTACGGACTAAAACCCTTCGGTTTATATAGACGCCGAATAGGGTTAGGGTTACATAGAGTCGGTTACAATGGTAGGAAATCTACATATCCGTATCGCCAAGCTTGCCTCCCACGCCAAGGAAAGTCCTATCCGGACAACAGACGAAGTCTTCAATCTTGTATATTCATAGTCCAGGAGTCCGGCCAAATATGATAGTTCGGCTATCCGGACACCCCCTAGTCCAGGACTCCCTCAGTAGCCCCTGAACCAGGCTTCAATGACGACGAGTCCGGCGCGCATATTGTCTTCGGCATTGCTAGGCGGGTTCCTCCTCCGAATACTTAGAAGGTTTTGAACACAAGGATAGTGTCCGGCTCTGCAAAACAAGTTACACATACCACCGTAGAGAGAATAATTTTTTGCACAGATCTGCTGACGTATTCCGCGGCGTGACATCACACCACGGCCAGGCCTTTATTCAATCGTTTTTCTTGTCCCACCTCGGCGCGTTTAGCGGGCGGTTTCAGAAACGTCTTATCAAAGCGTAGAACGTGCCCCCTTATTCCGGGATTCTCATCAATATGGACGTGGGTAACCCAACCGCGCCATTGATTGCGGCGCTTGGGAGATAAGCGAGTTTTATCTGGTTGGTGGGGGCCGCATAGCCTCGTCCGTCCATATAAGAGGATAAGGATCCACCCTTTTCACCTACGCCTTCCTCCTCCCTTGCTCATCCATTTCCGCGCACTCTGAGCTCCAGCGCCCAAGTCCGCACATCCTTCCTCAACCATCTCCAGCCATGTCCGGAGCGGGAGGCAGGTGGATGGTCTCCTCCGTCACGGAGGGCCATGTAAAAAGACTGCGTAAGGCCGGATACTTGTCCGGCGACGTCGAACATCGGCTGCCCGATGAAGGGCATCTCATCCCCACCCCTGAGCCCCATGAGCGGGTCGTATTTCTTGCCCACTTCCTCCACGGACTGGGTTTTCCACTTCACCCATTCGTCCGGGGGCTCATGTTCTACTACAGCCTAGACTTCCACGATCTGGCCCCGAATTTCATCCTCAACATCTCGGCGTTCATCATCGTGTGCGAGGCTTTCCTCTGCATCCAGCCCCACTTCGGCTTATGGTTGAAGACCTTCAATGTCAAGCCGAAGGTTGTGGGCGGCCGCCAGGCGGAGTGCGGAGGCGCCATGGTCGGCAGGATCGCCAACGTCTTATGGCTCGATGGCTCCATTGTGGAGACCGTGAAGGGGTGGCAATCGGGGTGGTTCTACATCACCGAGCCGCGCGACCCTAAATGGGCGGCGGCCCCCGAATTTCGGTCTGGTATTCCCATGCGGCTCACTTCTTGGAAGGAGATTGGCCTGGCGTGGGGTAATTCGGAAGAGCTGACCGGACTCCAAACCTGCATGCGGACCTTGGTGAACAAGAATCTCAGGCTCGTCAATGTGGTCCAGGTTATGCTCATCCGCCGGATCCTCCCATGCCAACAACGGGCCTTCAAATTGTGGGAGTTCGATCCGGCACAGCATCCAACCCTGAAGAGGCTCTTCGACACTATGTACGAAGATGCCTGGAAGGTGCTGTTCAAGGGCGTCGAGGCTCCCTCATCCGCTACAGAAGATCGCAGATTCAGCTCGCAGCGTCAAGCTACCAAGGTAAGCTATTTTGCCTTTTCACGGGAATCTTTCTTTTCATAGTTTGACTCTATGCGGGATCTAAACTCCCTTGCCTTTGACAGGACTGGTGGAGCACATCCGGGCAGGTTAACTGTCCGGCTCCTTTGCCAGAAGACCCAGTAGACGCCCGCTTGGCGGGAACTCTTCGCTCCGGCGCCTTACGTGGTGCCGGAGAAGAAGGCCACGGGACTCAAGGAGTGCGGCGCCAGTGTTGTCGGACTCATCGTCCGACGACTCGAGGCGGACTCCTCCCGTGAAAACGAGGAGGAGGAATAAAGCCTCTCCCCATCGGGAGAGAAGAAAAGAAAGGCCGCCCAGTGGGAGGCTGAGGTTCAAGAAGGAAGAACCCTTCCTCCGGACGTCTCCACCAACGCCAACGACGGCGAGGAGGAGTGGCCCTCGAGGCCAAGCCCTAGCGAGATCGTAAGTGTCCGGATACCCATGGCTTTTTTTCATTGCATAGTGTTCTCTAATGCCGAACAATCATGCAGCCCGCCCAAGGACGAGCTCGCCGCTTCGTTGAGCGGGTCCCTGAATTCGTCGGAAGTGGAGAGTACTTCACTTCCGGCCGCCTCCTCACCTCACGCTGCTGACGACGCCGAGGTGGGACCCCAAGGGGGGCCTGGTCAAGAGGACGTGGCGCAGGAGGCGCCGCAAGGCAGCCTCCCGGACTCCAGGCGCGAGGGGAGTGAGACCCCCAGGGGCTCTAAGCCCGACCCTTATCCGGACTCCATACCGGAACCTTCAGCGGTTCCGAAGTCCGGCAAGCTGCCCCTTCGTAGGAAGGGTAAGACGCAAGTGTGCTCTGTCCAACCGGAGGTACCGGATAGCTTACTGGAGGCGCTTAACAGCGCGTCCATCAAGGAGGAGCACCGCATTGTTATGAGTGTGGTGATCCAGAAAGTTCAGTCCACCAAGAGCGGCCTGACTGAAGCCTACAACGGCCTTCTAACAGGCTTTGAGGTAAGTTTTCAATATATGTAAGAAGATTACCGCATAGACAGTAGCCCCTGATGCTTAGTTCGGTGTTCGGAAAGAAAAGCCGGACTGAGGATCTAAAAAGATATACGCAGGAGTCTAACATAATTATGTCAATATGGGAATGCAGGCTGCCCTGCAGACCTCTGCCGCACTAACTGCGGAGGTCAATGCATTGAAGGAGAGCCTCGAGCGGTCCGAGAACGAGCTCGGCCAAGCCAAGAAGCAGCTCGAGGATAAGGAAGGTAAGTAATACCTTATGGAATTTTGAAATATGTGGTTGCAAAAGATAACAGGAATAACATGGGTACTGCAGGGGCCACGAGCGAGGTGGCGACCCTAAAGGAGGCGGTGTCCGCGACCGAAAACAAAGTGGCCGCGGAGCGTACCGAGCGAGAGAAGGGGGAGGCGCAGCTGGCGGAGGTACGGCAAGAGCTCCAGGCTCGCGTGGAAAAACACGAGGGTTTGGAGCGTGACTCGAAGACCAGAGAGTCCGAGCTTGCCTCGGCTCTTGAGACTGCCAAAGCTGCTAAGGCCGAGGCCCAAAAAGCCCTTCAGGAGATTGAGGCAATAAAGAAGATCGCGGCGGGTAAGGCATTCTTTATGCAGAGCAAGAATGTAAAAGTCAATTATCTAGTACTTACCCGAATCTGGAGCTCTCCAGGAGCGTTCGCAGATCTGCCGCGGAGTGTCTCGGTGCCGCCGCTTTCTACCGAGCGAAGAAGGAGCTCGGCGGAAAAGGTGTTTTGGTCTCGATCTCGAGGCGAACACCGTGCCCTTGAGCGACCAAGCTGAAGCAATTGGTCGAGCTCCACAAGGTCTCCGAACAGGCCATGAAGGGCCTTATAGCTCGGTTGTGGCCAAATGAGGCCATGCCTGGGAGCTACTTCGGGCTAGTGCGGCGGCTGGTGGATGCCTGTCCATGGGTCGAAGTCATCAAGCGCTCCGTCTGTATTGAAGGTGCCCGTAGGGCCCTTGCCCGTGCCAAGGTGCACTGGGGCAAGCTAGACGCGGAGAAGCTGGTGATGGACAGGCCGCCACCGGGCAAAGAACATCGCAAGCCCGAGAAGTATTATGAGGGCGTCCTGAAGGGTGCCCGTCTTATAGCGGGTGAATGCTCCAAAGATGAAATATTTTAGTAGACTCGCATTTGTTATCCTGTACGCTGAAAACTTTTTCATATGCGCTAAGCAACGCTTTTGAATTTAAAATATTACCTTCTGTGCGGCCGTTTATCAAATTTGAGAGATGGCGAGTCATTGGCTTCAGCCCCCATGCCACGAGTCTTTGGGGTGTTCGGATAAACTTGAGCGCTCTTGTTCCCATACTTGGGTCCTTGAGGCGGCGCCAACGCAACGCGAATCAGGCAACCGGACTATAATGCTTGAACACTCTCACTTAGCCATAGAATTCTATAATTTTAAATTTTGGCGAAGCCCCTAGTATTCGGAAGATCGAGTTCGGGGCGCTATCCACGCCTTGGCCGGACAATGCCGGTTCCTCGCTCTAAGAGGCATAAGTATTTAGGGACTCAAAGAAACCTCTCGAAAAGCGACTGGCTCTCGCCTTATCATGACGGTCAGTTTTAGCTTTCTCCACTGAGGTGCTCAACCCAGCTCAACCGGGGCACAATCGCAGTGGTTCTCCCAGCGCTACCTTAGCCGATATAACAGAACGTAAGGTACCAAAACATTGGAGCCGGGCAACCCCAACTATTGACCCAAGACATGATTCGGAGCCGATGCATATAATGCTATAAGTTCGGGGTGCCGCACTTGTGAAAGTGTTCGGACTTGTCACACCATGTTTTTGGGGTACATAAGCCCCAGGTGTATTGGCCGTACCAAATTGTACGGTTGCGCAATGTCATAAGAGAACATATATAATGGGAAAGAATGCAATAATAGGCAAGAGCTATATATTGGTTATTCAAAAGAAACTGCAAATAAAAGCAGAACGATACAAATTGTGCGATAAGCAAGGTACGGGACTTTTGACATGTCCCCCTTCCAGGGGTAAGTTTGCGGTGTGGTATGTAAAACAGGTATACTGCTCGTAATAGAGACCACTTGGACACTCGACGCAGTTTTCTGCTTCCCTGGCTGTTGCATCGTGTATTCGGCACGAATGCCGGACAGGGCTTCTGGAGAACAGAGTCCTGAAAGTAAAAGGAAGAAAAGAAAAAAAAGGAATGACACAAACGGGAGCCCCTAGTATGGTTTAGCCGCATTCTGGGCGTGCCGTGGTCGTGGCCCGTCCCCTATGCCCATGGTGCTTCAGAGCGCAATTACGTGCGCGTAGTACTGGCTTCGCGAGTTCGCGAGGGCTGTGGTTGGGGCTGCATTACTACGCTTGTTTGGAACGTGCCAGGCGGTCTTGCTGTAGGTTACTCTGGGCGCGCTTGACAGTGTTCGATTGTTTATTGGCTAGACTCGAGAATTGCCTTAAGAGGCTGTTCGCACTTCGCGCAAGGGCGTATGCTCCTCCGTTCGGAGGGCGTTCGTGTTTCCATTGACCGTGATTACACCTCGAGGGCCTGGCATCTTGAGTTTGAGGTACGCGTGAAGCGGCACCACATTGAATTTTGCGAATCGCGGTTCGTCCGGCGGGCGTGATAGCCGCTATGAACGGGGCTATGTCAAGATTAACTCCTCACTCCGGAAGTTATCCGGGGATCCAAGACCACTTCAAGTGTAACGGAGCTCGTGCAGTTGGCCTCTACACCGGAATGACGCCTTTAAAGGTTGTCTTTGTGGGTTTGATCCTTGACGGGTCTATGCCCATTTTATGCGACCGTATCCTGATAAATCAGGTTCAGGCTGCTGCCCCCGTCCATCAGGACTCTGGTGAGGTGAAATCCGTCAATAATTGGGTCAAGAACCAATGCGGCAAAACCGCCGTGATGGATGCTAGTGGGGTGGTCCCTTCGATCGAAGGTGATCGGGCAGGAAGACCATGGGTTGAACTTCGGGGCGACGGCTCCATCGCGTATACGTCCCTTAGTGCGCGCTTCCGCTCCCTTTTGGGTATGTGGGTTGCGTATATCATGTTCACCATCCGCACTTGTGTGGGAAAGCCCTTTTGTCCTCTATTGTTCGGCGGCCGGGGCTCTTCCTCGTCATCTCTATGCAGCCCCTTGTCATTGTTTTCGGTGCTTAGCTTGCCTGCTTGCTTGAACACCCAACAATCCCTGTTGGTGTGGTTGGCTGGTTTTCCGGGGGTGCCATGTATCTGGTACAAGCGATCGAGTATTCGGTCCACGTTGGACGGGCCCTGGGTATTTATTTGAATGGCTTCTTCCGTTGACCGAGTTTAGAGCCTCTGAATCCGGCATTTACTGTCATATCTTCAGCATTATCACCGTTAATGCGGCATTTATGCTTGTTGCAACGCGACCTGCCATTGCTATCCTTGGTATCCGAACTACCAGGGTGTTTGGCCAAGTTGTTGCTTCGAGCTAGCCAGCTGTCCTCTCCCACGCAAAATCGGGTCATGAGTGTGGTGAGGGCTGCCATGGATTTTGGCTTTTCCTGTCCTAGGTGCCGGGCTAGCCACTCGTCGGGGATGTTGTGTTTGAAGGCTGCTAGCGCCTCTGCATCCGGACAGTCGACGATCTGATTTTTATTTGTTAGGAACCGCGTCCAGAATTGTCTGGCCGATTCTTCTGGCTGCTGAATTATATGGCTAAGGTCATCGGCGTCTGGTGGTCGCACATATGTGCCCTGGAAGTTATCAAGGAATGGGGCTTCCAGGTCCTCCCAACAACTGATTGACTCTGCTGGCAAGTTGTTGAGCCAATGCCGAGCTGGTCCTTTAAGCTTGAGTGGGAGGTATTTGATCGCATGTAGATCATCACCGCGGGCCATGTGGATATGGAGGAGATAGTCCTTGATCCAGACCGCAGGATCTGTGGTACCATCGTATGATTCAATGTTTATGGGTTTGAAGCCCTCAGGGATTTGATGATCCATTACTTCATCTGTGAAGCATAGTGGGTGTGCGGCGCCTCTGTATTGGGCTATATCACGACGTAGCTCATATGAGCTTTGTCTACTGTGTTCGGCTCGGCCGGGTTTGCTGTATCCGGCGTGACGGTAATCATCCCGAGTCGTTGGGCGCCCACACGATCTGTAGATCGATCTTGTATGCTTTTCCTTATCCTCCAATATAACTTGCAAGTCCGGCGCATGTTCCCGTGCCTTGGTACTTTTTGAGCGGCGTCGGGGCGTGGCTTGAGCGGAGGGCCGAGAGGCTTCTCTTTCGCGGCCACAGGGTGGCCGGTCTGCCATGTCGTGCGCTGGTGACGTGGGTGCTTCCTCCTCTGATCGAGGCAACGGCCTGCGTTTTGGGTAGCTTTTGGAGGGGCGTTCATACTCTTCGGCTGCAAGTACTTCAGTCAATCTGTCAGCTAGTAGGTCTTGGTCAGCTCTAAGCTGTTGTTGCTTTTTCTTGAGCCTGCTTGCCGTGGCCATGAGCCTGCGTTTAAAACGCTCTTGTTCGACGGGGTCCTCTGGCACGACGAATTCGTCGTCGTCGAGGCTTGCCTCGTCTTCGGAGGGGGGCGCATAATTATCGTCCTCTACCTCTCTTTCTACCGCACTGTCGTGTGGACTTGCTTCTCTCTCCTCCTGCGCTGAGTCCTGCTGGAGGGGGTCGTCTTCGGCACTGTCCAGGGTATTATTGTCTCCCGTGCCGGAATCGCCGTTTTTACTGTGGCGGGATTTAGAGCGGCGCCGCTGACGTCGGCGCTTGGGTTGTTTCTTGGAGGGGTCATGCTCCGCCGTTCCATCGCCATTCCCATCTTTTGGGATGTCCACCATGTATATGTCATATGACGAGGTGGCCTTCGAGTGCCCCGTGGGCACTGGCTCTTGATCGTCTCCGGCACCATCGTCCATACCGTCGATGTCTTCGGAGTCGAAGTCGAGCATGTCGGTTAAATCATCGACAGTGGCTACAAATTGGGTGGTGGGTGGGCGTTGAATTTCTTCGTCGTCCAAATCCCAACCTTCCTGACCATAGTTCGGCCAGGGCTCCCCTGACAAAGAGAGAGACTTTAATGAGTTCAGGATATCGCCAAAGGGCGAGTGCTGAAAGATGTCCGTGGCGGTGAACTCCATAACCGGCGCCCATTCGGATTCGACTGGTAGAGGCGCGGGAGATTCGGAGTCCAGAAAGGAGTCCGGCACCTGGGAGTCATGAGCTTCGCAAAGGACAGGGATGGTGTTCGGCTCAATCGCCGTGGAGATTTCAGCCCCCGAGGCGGTGTCCAACCAACCGTTCTCGATCGGCAAAACCGGCTCCAGATTAAGGGTCGGAACGGATACTGGTGCGGCCTCCAGGGCGCTGTTCGGTGGCAGAACTAGATCGTACCCATCGAGACAGTGCGGCGCGCTCGGCTGTGGTTCGAATCCGTCGAAGATCAAATCTCCGTGGACATCGGCCGTATAGTTCAGGCTTCCAAATCTGACCTGATGGCCAGGGGCGTAGCTTTCAATCTGCTCCAGATGGCCTAGCGAATTGGCCCGCAACGCAAAGCCGCCGAATACGAAGATCTGTCCGGGGAGAAAAGTCTCACCCTGGACTGCATCGTTGCTGATGATTGAAGGAGCCATCGGGCCTATAGGTGACGACACAGAGGAACTCTCAATGAAAGCACCAATGTCGGTGTCAAAACCGGTGGATCTCGGGTAGGGGGTCCCGAACTGTGCGTCTAGGCGGATGGTAAAAGGAGACAAGGGACACGATGTTTTTACCCAGGTTCGGGCCCTCTTGATGGAGGTAATACCCTACTCCTGCTTGATTAATATTGATGATATGGGTAGTACAAGAGTAGATCTACCACGAGATCAGAGAGGCTAAACCCTAGAAGCTAGCCTATGGTATGATTGTTGTTCGTCCTACGGACTAAAACCCTTCGGCTTATATAGACACCGAATAGGGTTAGGGTTACACAGATTCGGATACAATGGTAGGAAATCTACATATCCGTATCGCCAAGCTTGCCTCCCACGCCAAGGAAAGTCCTATCCGGACAAGGGACGAAGTCTTCAATCTTGTATCTTCATAGTCCAGGAGTCCGGCCAAAGATGATAGTTCGGCTATCCGGACACCCCCTAGTCCAGGACTCCCTCAATGATGAAGTGGTGTACCGAGGCAAGTGTGTATTGTTTTCGAAAATGGATTAGATTTAAGATTTGTCGACTGTCCCAACCTTACATGCGCAACCACTCTACCCTTATATGGGAAAGGGCATTATTGATTACCTAGGCCGATACTAGCTTGGAGCCCGCATTACTACTGACGGGGGAGAGTTGGTGCTCTCTCTCGGGACAGGGTCGTGCCAGGTAGGGCAGCCATGACTGTTTTCACAGGGCACCGGATACACCACTTTCTCCCCACTCGGATGTTAGGTCTCGAGTGAGTCTCGTATGATGTGCATCATGAGGATACGGAACAACGAGCGGACTCCTCGTTAGTGTCGTCTAGGGAAAGATAGTGATCGGGTGCTTACCCCGGATACTTGAGGTATCGCAGGTCATCGATGAAACGGAAGTTCCCCGGATCTTGTGGGTAAAGTGTGCAACCTCTGCATAGTGTAAAACTATTCGAATAGCCGTGTCCACGGTCAAGGACAGTTGGGCGGTGCTGCTTAAACTATGTGCAGAGCTTTACAAACCAGTGTGTGTTTTTTTGGATAAGTGGGAAGATCTACTTGGGTCAAGTCAAAGGACTTGACATGATTGAGTTGGGTTGGTGCCCACTCTATCTATGTGATATCTGTAACCTGTCCTCATGGTTACTTGAATTCTCCTGATGCATGTCTTACAGTTGTTGAACATATTATTGCACTCAAAACTAGCTTTCTGCAAAAATTTACCTATATCATGCATTGTTATATCTGGAACCAAATCATGGGTTGCTTGCGAGTACATTCAAAGTACTCATTGGCTTGCCACTGGTTATTTTATTGGCCAGGCATGAAAGAACATGATATAATGAAGAGTACCTTGGTGACGAACATGCGAGCTAGGACGCTTCCCAGTCAGAATGCATGTAGGGTTAAGGCATATGGCATGGGTCCAAGTTGTTATTGAAGATTTCCGCTGCGATGATACACTCAAGACGTGAACATAATGGTCCTACTTGTGTAAAACGGTATGTATGGATGTAAGACTCTTGTTATTCAGCTTCTGTGTGTTCAGTGAGCATTGATCTCTGGGATCACTATACACGTGCATTCGGTGATCTCGACTTATGAGTCGGGGTCCCCACAGAGCTGGTATCAGAGCTATCCTGACTGTAGGAAGCCTTAGTTAGCATGGTCGTTAGTTAGGGTAAAACTATTTCCAAAACTACTACTAGTTTTTAAAACTATCTATAATCCTCTTCCCTTCTCACTTTTTCGAAAACTAAGGTATACTTTCCTTATTGATCTCTTCCCCTTCAAAACTTTTGGTCGCTAGAACCCTTATGCCCCTGACCACTGGATTCCTTGTAATCCTCGTGGATAATCTAGAAGGAGGATGCCTTGTCAGACATTCGCCTACATCTTCCGAGCACAAGATTGGCGACACCAGAACAAGACGATACCAACAGAAGATACATCCTCGAGGAATGAGGACCTGAAGACCCAGGAGATGGTGACACCCTTGACACTGCCCCAAGATGATGCAACCTTAGCCTACGATGATCAGGGCATAGAATATGCAAGATCATGATATACATTGCTAATAGAGTAACCCTGTCACTACCGTTGTTGTATCGACAACCACCGATGGATGAGAACCTAGCCATTTGGTCCGCCTCACCATAGTGAGCAGGAAAACGGATCTCCTCATCCCCCGCTCTTAGTGTCGATGTTGTCATCAACGTAACCGACATGATGGACCTCTATTATGCCTTGATAATGTCATTGCATAAAGGATTACCTACCTGGTACCATCGACGGCTTAGCAGACAAAAAGGGATCATCGTGATTAAGAAGACAATAGAAGACCAAGTCAATGCCAGTTACGAGGAGCCACCTTCACCCCATCACTTCAACAGGCGAGAAGTTGTTGAAGAAACTTCAGGCTCAACCCGGATTGTTTCATCGAACAACTACAAGAGACGTAGCAACACCTGAGGAAAACTCAGAAGACTGCATGAGGCACAAGGCACGACTACTGAGTCCGAGAACCCCTAGGGTAGGATGAGTCGTGTACCCCCTATGCGCAGTCGAGTCCGTATGATAGTTCGAATAGGACCATGATTCTGTGTTGCTTGTTTTTATTTGTTTGTGTTTTGATATAGGTCGCACTTTTGCCCTAGGCAACAAGTATGCGACTATATCACCTTCCCTACCTTGCTTCTTCTGTTGACCCTTTTTGCACCTGTTTGTTTGCACTTGCACTATAGAACCCCCTTTTTGCATTCCCCTCCTCTATGCTACTTTTCTCTCTCATCTCTCTCATCAACTGAAGACCGGTAAGACAAGATACACCAGGGATTCTACCTCGGCGACCAGCAAGCACTGATGAATTTTGCTACAGCCTCCTCGACCAAGTGGAACCCCGTAGAGCTGTGTTTACACCTCAAAACTAGAACCCTATCCCTATACCCTATAAGACTTCACGAGATACCCCAGCATACTTTGCGTACCCCATAGGCTTCATGAAATACTTGGACAAGTTAGTTGTCATCTTTCTTTGATGACATACTTGTCTACCCGAAGACGGAAGAAGAATCATTGAGCTGGTCAAGGAACATCTGAAGATCATCATGTCTAGGAGGAAGAACTATACCAACCACCGTCGTCAAGAAGTAAACCTCCGCGTTGAAGACCAGGTGTATCTGCAAGCCAGTCCTCTCTAAGAAACCAAGCATTTCCATGACAAGGGAACCCACACCAAGATTCATCGGCCCTCTTCGAGATCACTCCAAGATTTAACAACCCCCTTAGAGATCGCCACAAGATGAAGAGAAGACAGTTACCAGATGGAGTTACCACCTGAGTTACCACTGTGTGTAATGTTTCCACATGACACAACTCCGGAAGTGTTTCCAACTTCCTAACTTGCCCGATCTCTCGAGGGCATTGACCACCAAGCCATCGACCCTAGCCCAATCTAACCTACATGAGCTACCCATTAGCAACCTGGATCAAGAAGAGCGTCATACATGAAGCCACACCATCAAGTACTTCAAGCTCAATGGAGCACTACACGGAAGCAGAAGCAACATGGGGACTTGAAGACTACCCCAGATCCAAGTTTCTGTATCCCTTTCCGCGCCTAGTTTGTGAATCTCGGGGACGAGATTCTTGTAAGGGGGGTAGGTCTGTCACACCCTGATTTTCATGGCACTACACTTAAGCTAACAATCATGATAAAATGTGGTTTGACAAAAACTTTTGATTGTTTTGGACCTTGCCTTGATTGGTTTTTGTCTGCTGTTTGCAAGTGCTCTAAAAATCAAATAAATCCTCCAACTCCTATACTTCATCTCCTTGATCCAAAAACCTTTCCCAATGATCATGCCATGTGTATAGGACATAAAAATAATTTCTTGCAAAAATAATTTGGCCAAAAAGTATTTAAAAATTAGTTTTCCAAAAAAAACCCTGAATTGAGGTTTGCACTACAAGTACTTGATTTGGGGTATGAAAAATATTTCAAAGAGTATATTTGAAACCTATTAGATATAGGATTCCCATAAACCACAAAAATATAATTTTAAAAGTTATTTTCCCATTTTATTTAAAAGCTTTTTCTTAAGGCCAGAAATGGTCTTTAATAGGGAAACAATATTTTGTTGTTTTAAAAATATTTGACAAAAACCTAGGGAAACTCAGAGGACATATATTGTCCATATAAAAGAGTTTCAACACATGGTCATGTTCAAAATATTGGTCAAATCCCTCAAAAACCCTTTCTAGATATTTCAAGGTTTTGAAATATTTACAAAGGAAATATTCTCCAAAAACTCTAAGAAAATTCTAGCATGTCACATATGACATGTTTGATGATCTTGACAAGTATCATGTCGTGGAGAATAGTATAACCCCATGAAATCCCCTCAAAACCAATTCTGTCCATTTTGAAGTTTGAGCAACTTTACATTGCCAAACATGTCCAAATGCTCTCAAATCTTGTGTACATGCTCAAATGGTCAAATCATTCATCTAGACCAAATGGCACAAGTTGGATAAAATGTTATATTGATCAAAGTGCCCCAAAATCCTCTCTGACCAGAATCAAATTTGAACAACTTTGTACTACCAACTTTCTCTCCTTGACCCCATCTTTGGTGAGGTTGTTCACATGACCAAATGAGGCCACCACACCAAGTGGTGCATCAAGGAGAAGTGATTTGCTCAACTAGATCTACACAAGTTCATTTCTGCTAATTTCTAGGGTTTACAAAAGTTGCATTGGCCACTTTGCCCAAATGGACTCAATCTTTGTGGAACCACTTGTTTTCTCATGCCATTTGGCCCTGTCAAGCCTTATGGCAAGAGGAGTTCATCTTCTTTCCCAAACCATTATCAAACACCTTCTGCCACTTTTCAAAAATCACCATTTTGACCACTAACACTATTCTCCTTGAGCTCAACTTTATACCACAGCCCCTCCTAGTCCCCTTGCACCTCCAGTAGCAATGGCAAATCCATAGCTCAATTATTGGAGGGGTAAAACCCCACTTTCTCTCTCTGGACAGCCCATTTCCCTCTCTCCCTCAGCCTCTCTCCTCTCCTACTGGCTGTCCAGGGCATCCAAGGCCCTCTTCCCTTTGTTTACTTCTCCCTAGCGCTACCAGACATGAGTGGGCACGCCCCTGCCCCTTAAACAATGCCATGGCAGCCAAAGGCACGCTCTGAGCTGCCTTCTGATCGCCTCCAAGCCTGTAGTCGCCCCCTGCCAAGCACCTCCGGCCACCTCGGGCCTCCCCAGTGTGTCTCACGAGGCCGCCTCGGCATCTGGGACAGGGCAAGCTGCCGGCCCCCTCCTAAACCTCTCTCCTCTCCCCTCCACAACCTCACCCGAGCGCGTCCGTGGACGCTGCCCATGGTGCTCCATGGCCACGCCCATTTAAGCCATCCCGACTCTTTCTCTCGCCTCGGTTCGAACCTCCTCTCTCCCGAGCACCTCTCAGACACCCCCTCACTCCCCCTCGGGCCCTCCTGCCCTCTCCATGGCCACCATGTCCGGCATCGGCCTCCACTTTGCACCGGCGAACCAGAGCCCCTCCCCCTCTCCTTCGACCTCCAGGAGAGCCTCCGATAGGATACGGAGCTCCCCGGCTCTTCTCCGCCTCATCCTGTGCCTCGTGGTGCCGGTGCCGCCAATGCCTGATGGGGCCGTCCGCCACGACCGTCGCCGGATGCGCTCCGGCCATCCCCTGCCGTCTCGGCGCGCCGACGCGCCTCTCCCGGCGACCCTCCGTGGCGGAGCTTGGCCGGGAGTGGCTGTGCCGCCGGGCAAGCACCGCCGACGCCAACCGCGACCTCGATCCCTCATTGCAGCGCTGGAGGAAGGAGACGACCCTACGGGTGGGCCCAGCTGGTCACGACTCAGCCGGCCGGGCCCGGCGTTTAAGTGGGCGGGATCCGGTTAACCGTCTCCCCGCAGAGAAGCGTGCTCCGCTAGTCTGCCTTTGGCGTGGCCCTCCTTAGCAGCGTGGCCAGGCAGCTGGGCGGCCCAATGCGTGGCGCTAGGCTGCGCTTCGGTCAGATATAGGTATAACCCCTTCCTTTGTCTTTTCTTTTCCGAAACTTGTAAAATCTCCCAAATATTCATATTACCTCCAAATTTGATGTTTCAAATTTCTAGTAACTCATAAAATCATGGTCTATCTCATGGAGCAATGTGCTCATTTTTCCAGAGACTTTTTCTTCACAAACATTTATCAAATCTTGCTTTTCCATTTCTGTTATGAAATTTAGAAAAATCACAGAGAGCCCATTTTTTATCCAAATTCCTCGATTCAAAATCCTAGATGTTTATAAGTTCAAAACTTAGTTTTTGAACATTTTTACTAATACTTTCTGTATCACCTCAAATAATGGTCTATTTCTTCATGTATAGCCAACTTTGCAAATTCATAGGAAAATCATTTGAACTCCAAATCCAGTGAAACCAACTCCTGGATGCTTCTAAAATCATGGTTTGTTAAATGGGTGCCTTTGCTCATTTTTCGAAAATATATTTCTGTACACTTCTTGCAAATCCATCAAATCCATTGATTCCATCATATTGAAATGTTTAGAAATATCCATTGATTCACTTCCAATGAAATCACCTTGGTCATTCCTCATATGACCAGAGGTATCCTAGAAAAGTCGAACTCACATTTTTAGAGCACTTTTATTCTTGCCTTGTCGTGTTGCTTATTATGGTTTCTTTCGACGATAGTTGACGAAGTAGACGAAATGCTCGGAGTTGGACCAGAGATATTTGAAGACCTCGAAGACTTTGTTAAAACAGGCAAGCATCCCTTTGACCATGTCTAATAAACCCTTTTTATGCATGTCATATGGCACTTTTATTGCTTGCATCGAAGTCATGATAAAATGGTGACCACTTGAGGTGGTTTGCCTCCGTTGCTCTTCTCGTCGACACTTGCATGATGCATGACCCTACCTTTCTATGAGGGTTATGCCGGTGGGAGTAGATAGGATGCTAAAGTAGTGCTACGCAAAAAGGGACGGGAATATGCATGGTGAAGGAGACAAAGTATTTTCAAAAGACTTTTCGAAAACCCCGCCGGGTGCCACTTATGCCCAGGGGAGATGATGAGATGGGTAACCACTTGATGACGAAGTGGTGTACCGAGGCAAGTGTGTGTTGTTTTCAAAAACGGATTAGATTTAAGATTTGTCGACTGTCCCAACCTTACATGCGCAACCACTCTACACTTATATGGGAAAGGGCATTATTGATTACCTAGGCCAATACTAGCTTGGAGCCCGCATAACTAGTGACGGGGGATAGTTGGTGCTCTCTCTCGGGACGGGGTCGTGCCAGGTAGGGCGGCCATGACTGTTTTCTCAGGGCACCGGATACACCGTTGTGTCCCCTCTCGGATGTTACGATCTCGAGTGAGTCTCGTATGATGTGCATCGTGAGGATACGAAACAACGAGCGGACTCCTCGTTAGTGTCGTCTAGGGAAAGATAGTGATCGGGTGCTTACCCCGGATACTTGAGGTATCGCGGGTCGTGGATGACACGGAAGTTCCCCGGATCTTGTGGGTAAAGTGTGCAACCTCTGCAGAGTGTAAAACTATTCGAATAGCCATGTCCACGGTCATGGACAGTTGGGCGGTGCTGCTTAAACTACGTGCAGAGCTTTACAAACCAGTGTGTGTGTTTTTGGATAAGTGGGAAGATCTACTTGGGTCAAGTCAAAGGACTTGACATGATTGAGTTGGGTTGGTGCCCACTCTATCTATGTTGATATCTGTAACATGTCCTCATGGTTACTTGAATTCTCCTGATGCATGTCTTACAAGTTGTTGAACATATTATTGCACTCAAAACTAGCTTTCTGCAAAAGTTTACCTATATCATGCATTTTTATATCTGGAACCAAAACATGGGTTGCTTGCGAGTACATTCAAAGTACTCATTGGCTTGCCACTGGTTATTTTATTGGCCAGGCATGAAAGAACTAGATATAATGAAGAGTACCTTGGTGACGAACATGCGAGGTAGGACGCTTCCCAGTCAGAATGCCTGTAGGGTTAAGGCGGATGGCATGGGTCCAAGTTGTTATTGAAGATTTCCGCTGCAATGATACACTCAAGACTTGACCATAATGGTCCTACTTGTGTAAAACGGTATGTATGGATGTAAGACTCTTGTTATTCAGCTTCTGTGTGTTCAGTGAGCATTGATCTCTAGGATCACTGTACACGTGCATTCGGTGATCTCGACTTATGAGTCGGGGTCCCCACAGGTGGTTGGATGGCATCTCCTTCGTCCCGTGCTTTGGACAGGGCTGGTTTAATAGATAGATCAGGCGGTCCGGGTTGGGATTTGGAGCTCCACCACGATTCGGAGGTTTACCCTTCCGTCACTGGCCCTTGTCCTGCGCGCTAGTATTAGCCACAAAGTCCACGCTCCCATCCGCTTTACACTTGAGTCCGTTACCATGACCTGCCGTGTTGTGTTGCTGCCCTTTGGAGTTGCTGCTCTTCTTTCCCTTCCCTATCTTGTCATCATCAGACTCGAGATCCTTGGTACTATCAGAATCAGCATACTTCACTAACGCAGTCATGAGGGTCCCCGTATCGTTACAATGGCGCTTCATCCGTCCCAATTTCAACTTCAGAGGCTTAAATCGGCAGTTGCTTTCCAAGGTTATAACCGCGGAGTCGACGTTGATATGGTCTGATGAGTGCAAAATTTCCGAAACTCGGCGCACCCACCGGGTTGTTGACTCTCCTTCCTCCTGGACACAGGCCGCTAAGTCCACAATCGACATGGGCTGCTTACACGTATCCTTGAAATTCTGGATGAACCGGGCTCGCAACTGGGCCCATGAACTGATAGAATTGGGCGGTAAGATCTTTAACAAAATACGGGCTGTCCCTTCAAGCATCATGGTGAAATACTTTGCACACGCCGCTTCATCTACGTCAAGCATCTCCATGGCCATCTCATAGCTCTCCACCCATGCTTCTGGAGACAAATCGGCAGTGTAATTCGGCACCTTGCGCGGGACCTTGAAATCCTTGGGCAGGCGCACATTGCGCAAAGCGGGGACAACACAAGGCACTCCCAAAGAACTAGAAGTAACTCCTGGCTCGATCGAGGTGGTTGGACGAACCGGCGTAAGCTGACGAGCCTCATGTTGCGCTGCTAACTCGGCGTCCCTGTGTGCTCGGGCCCGGTCCACCACTTCCTGAGCATCACCCGCCGGGTTATTGCCACGGGGCGCTTCACGGTTCCGTGCATTACTGGATACAGCCGGTTCATCCATCCGCCTGCTGTAACTCCGGCTCGGACGGGGGGTGGAATGAATTCGGTCACGGCTGTATGAATACGCTTCCTGCTGAACCAAGGCTGTTCGAAGAAGCTCCTTAACCCGGCGCGTCTCCACCGCTTGCGGAGAATCACCTTCAATTGGAATGGCCTCCAGCCATGAAGCGGCGGCGATAAGATTGTCCATTGGATTGGAATAATGACCTGCAGGTGTCTGGACAGGCTGAGGCATGACATTGCTCTGTCGAGGCGGCTCCATCAGTCGAGGCTGAACCGGCGCACCCGGCCCGGGCGCCTCCGCCCGGTTTATCACTGGCGGGTTACTAGTTCCTGCCCCTGGGGTGTTAAAGAGGTTTCTGGCATCGAAAACCGTAGGAAGGCGAGACCGATGCTTCCTTTTCAAGACTTCATGCGACACATTCTGGTCCAGCATAAGCTTATATGCCTGCGCATCCAAAGCGGCCCGCTCTGCGGCCATCCTGTCGTTCTCGAATACTAGGTCAGCCTTGGCCTGTGTGATTTGTTCCCTCACCTTTGCAATTTCTGCATTGTAGGCATCCTGATCCGCCAGATTAGCCTCCGCCGTAAGCACAGCCAATGCATCAAACAGATTAGATAAGACTTGAGCCGGCGGGTGCACAGGGCCTCCTGCCCCGGCCGCCGCCGCCGCCGCTGACCCGGAGAACATTGCTGCTGCGGTCGAAGAGTGGAGCGCCACCTGTGTCCCGGCCATGAATATCCCAACCCGGTTGGGCAGATCAGAGGGGTCCAGAATACTGTCACCATCGGAACAGCCCCCAATCCGGTCATCTTGTAACTGATACAATGATTCGGTTTCTCCGGTTGAGGACTCGTCGCCGGGATAAACGACGGTCTCACTACCAGATTCCGATCCACCCTCGTATTCTCCTCTGTTGATGATTCCCACGAAGGCACGCTTCACGGCCGGTTTAACCTGGGCAGATCTCGCACGCTGAGCCATTTCGATGATGTCGGTGCAGATGTCCGGCTCAGGGCCCGGTTCACCGGATCTTGCCGATGAAGACGTGTATGCCACCGAAGGGGACCCGGTACTCGTACTCAATCGAGCCGGCCTCGGGGCCCCAGCCTGCATCATTGATGTAGAGCTTGCCGCTGGTACTCTTGGTCATCCGGCCCACAGCGTAATCCTTGAGCCCTTCGAAGTTGCCCTCCAAGAACTTGAAACCATCGTGCGATAGCCCCACGGTGGGCGCCAACTATCATGGTTTTGTCACGGCAGATGTCCTCATGAAAGGACTTAGTCGTGGAGCCATCGCTACGGGTTAGCTTGAAGGGGTTAAAGCGGACACAAGGACGCAAGAGAGTTTATACTAGTTCGGCCCCTTCGATGAAGGTAAAAGCCTACGTCTAGTTGTGATGGAATTGATGGGGGTTCGATGACTAGGGAGCAAACAAGCTTTGCCTAAGTCTCGAGTTGTTGTCTGTTGTCCTTGAACCGCCGCCGGGTCGTCCCCTTATATACACGGGTGGCGCCCGTCGGTTCATAGAGTCCCGACGCCGGTTCATAGATGTATCCGGCTCGGTCTCTGCTATTCCTAACTTACAATACAAGCTACATACTGATGCATGTTCATGGTTACAGGCCTTAAACCGGCTATGGGCCTTAAGCCCTCGTATGCATACTTGGGCTTTAACATACTCAACTACTGATGAGGTTAATCCGGCATTTCCTGGCCGGTTTACACCCAATGGTAATATCCCCAACAGGGACCCTGTGAAGCTAGCTAGGATGTTGGAGATACAGTCTTGGTTTGACAACAAGGACCAACTAGCGGCGACGGCGACATCCATGGCCAAATATCTGCAACAGAGCGAAAAGGCGGCAATACTCCGGAGGAGTCGCCCGAGTACATAGAGCTGCTCCTCTGGGCCATGGAGCAAACAGATTCACGAATCCGATCGTGAGGAAGCGGTGGTGGGAGTATCAATCCCGGATGGAGCATCCATCAGAGATTGAAGGATCGAGCATCTACAGGGTGCCGTTTGTGAGGGTATCCTGCCAGAGAGAGCCGGTGGAGTCTTCGTCGACTGAACCCAACTTCAAGAGAAGAAAAGCAGCTGGCCCGATGATGCTTCCCCGCCATCGTCTCCCTCGCCGTTCACATCGTCTCACGGGGCGGCTGTCTGCTGCCGAGGAATAGGAGGGGGCTGCCCCCCAGCCCAATAGTCGGGCAGGTTGTGAATTGTCAGGAGGAGCTTAGGGTTGTCAGTATTTGCAGGTTGTGAATTGTGTTTTGTGTTGTCTATTTTGAGAGTACTTTCAGATATGAATGTCTTTTGAATTTCAGATTTGCAGTATTGAGCATATGAAGTATTTTATGAATTCTAGAGATCTATTTTATAGCACTTACAAAAATGTAGTTTCATAGGAGTATAAAAGTGCAGACAATGTGATTCTCAGAGAAGAAACTACAAGTTTCAGTTTCAGATAAGAAACTGCAAGTTCAGTTTCAGATAAGAAATTGCAACTTTCAGAGGAAGAGCATTTATATTAACATGGCCTTTTCAAACAGGGTTAACATCATGTTGGAAGTTTTATTCGTGGTCTAAAATGGAGCTACCAGCCAGTTAACATCATGCTGATCAACATTCATGCATAGCACATCTTCATATGATGCACAGTCAAAATATCCACACAATGTCGAGTGTGCGAAACACAGAGAAAACGAGGGACGAAGTTTTGGCAAGTGTTGGACATGGTTTTGGGATGCCCTGTCTAGGCTTTCATTTTTAACATGCGCAGCCCACGACCTCGGATGGGAGGTCCATAGGCCTGTTTGTATTTTCTTAGGGCCGTCAAGTATCGACCGGCCTATGGACCTCCCATCCGAAGTTTTATTTTTGGCAGCCCAATTTATGTATTTTTTTGAAGAAAACGCAGAGGTCTATTCTATTTTTTTATATAAGAATAGGAACGCCAGGTCCAACTTATGTTTCCCTTCTAACTATATTATATATATTTAAATTATTTTATATGTTACTAGTAGAACGACCGTGCGTTGCTACGGGCTATAATGCATATAAATTGATCAAACAAATAATTAAAGTAGTCTTCAAGGTAGAAGCTCATTTCCCCCTCATACGTTCAATCGTGTTTTGGACATCAAATGGGATCAAACAAATAATTAAGATCGTTTGCAACGAAGAAGCTTATTTCTCCCTCATACGTCCAAGCGTGTTTGGACTGGCGCCTAATAGGCTCCTCACAATTTAACCGCCCAAACAGTCCGTGCACCCCCAAATCAAGGCCATATGGGGGATGGGAATGTGGTTGTCCGAACTATCCGTCAAGTTATCTACAACACATGGGCTAAACACAAAAATTAGGATTTGTTCAGATTTGTTTTTCATTGTGTGAAAGGTAAAGCAAAAAAAAAACAGCTGAAGAGGATGATGCGAGTTGGTGCGAAAAAAAACCAGACAAAATAGATGGTGGTGGGAGTATGACGGAAAAAAATCAGACAAAGTTGGGAGGTGGGACGAAAAAAATTCAGAACGGAGACTACCGACTACTCCATTAGGAGTAGAGCAATGTCGTGCATTACCACATAACAAAAATATGATGTCCGTTGTTGGGCATGCAACTCATGGGTAATGTGTTTGTTATTAACTCTTGAAGCAACTAACCAATGCATTTACCATTCTATCCTAACCAAAAAAATTGTACAAGTTGATTTAAAAATATATATGAACCGCTCTCTCATACAATTTGTTGCAAAACCATCTCAAATGAAATGCAATTTGCCACATTTTCTAAAGTATGAAACTTATTTTGCTCACACAACCATAACTGAATTGGAAGAGACCAACCCCAACCCCCATCCACATCCACATCTATCGCATAATATAATTGGGAGGCCCACAAGTGTTCACATAATTTTTGACGAAACAAGTGGACATCCCACATCTATGATAGACTCAGCTCCGAGAAGGTGCAAATTAAGGAAGTCGAGTTTTAGAGATACCAAGAGAGTCCTGAGTAACCGAGTAAGCTTTAAATTCCGGTAAGGAACATGCACAATTTTTTGGGCGAGGGACAAGGTGGCATCCGCTAGTTTCAGTAGTTTCAGAAAATGACTTATCTATGTGCTCCTACAAACTCAGATTTATTGTGAAGGGTTTCCCTGACCCATTTCGGCCATACGCAAATATACATATGTTATAACCATAAAAACAAAATGGATTAAAGGTGACATGTCAATGAAGATCTCTGCTACAGTAATCAAAAGTATGCATGTCATTTTGATTGCAAAAGATACTACTCAAATATAGAAGAAGTATATCTGTGATCAATTCGTTATATATTCTAATAGTTCAACACCAATTTTTTATTTTTTCAGAGGCAACCGTTCCCTAGGACAAGCTAGATGGTTTATATATTAAGCGATCCATTATGTTTTCAACAGAATTTTAGATTTAACCAAAGCACGTACATGACATATAACTGCATTTCATCCAATTATCAATTTAGTTGTATCGAACATATAAAGGATGAGCCCTCTGCTGGACACAACCGTTGCGTCCATGTCATCCGTGAACAATTCGAGAGAGAAAGTGGCACCGAGAGAAAAAAACGACCACGGGAGGGGTGGACTGCAGCGACCCTGTGAAAATATTCCCCCTCTTCGTCCTCTTCTCCGTCCCGCGCCCCCCGCTTCCCGCTCCCACTCGGCCGCCTCATCTCCTCCGCCTTCTCCCCTGCCTCTCCTCCCCCTGCCTCCCCACCCGGGTAGCACACGGCCACATCACGCCCGCGCCCTCGCGTTGCCGCGTCCTCTGCGCCGCCATGCCGTCACACCACCTCAACTACCGCCCTTGGTTCCCGATGCAGCCTCCTGCCGGGCGTCCTGTTCTACGACGCTGGACAACGGCAGGCCCGCGCGCTCGAGGCGTCGGCGTCATTGTTGGCGGCGACTTCAGCCCTATCTCTCTCCCCAGCCCTATCTCTCTTCCCTGACCCTCTCGGTGGTCAGAGGGGTGACGGGGTGGATCGGGTGGCGGAGATGGCGGAGCTCGGCCTGGAGCACTCACGGGATGGAGGTCTCATCTCGCTACCTCGGCACCACCATGGGCTGCACCGGTGACCGGCCCCAAGTGAGCACATCACCCCACCCAACCTCTTCACTACTCCCGATCAGTTGATTTAGCTTGCATATGTGTGGATCGTGCGACTTTCAGCTAGATTTGTCCCAACATTGTAGTCTCACAACAAACTACATGTCATGCTGGTTTCTTCGTGTGATCCTGCTGCTTATGATGGTCACGAGTTTTGTTCGTTAGTGTCCCGCTTGGGCCATGATTTTAGCACACTATTTCTCACATTTAGATATTTGGTTTCTTCATGTGTGCAATCCTAATTATGGTGGTAATGAGTCACTATTGTTGTTAGTTTTCTGGTTGGGCAGTGGTTTTAGCATACCTTTTTCTGCGCCTCCAAGTGTTTGGTCAAATGCAATGCTATAACTTTATCATCAGTTACTATGGGCTTGTGGCGTAGTATGGTTACCCGAATTTCTGTTAATTTTATTTCCACTTGTCACTTTTAGATCTGCCTGCTATTAACTTATTGTAGTTCTGTCTGTGTAATCCTCCAAATGAGAGATGGGAAGAGGGCTCTCGCCGCCTCCACCTCCAGCTCAGGTGATAAGGTTAAAAGGTATTCAGGGTTTGACAAAGATACACATGTATGTTGTTAATGCATTACATGACTGTAGGGTCTTCAGATTTTAAATGCCGGCATTGATCGAGGTGTTAAAACTAATAATATAGGTGAACGGATGAAAAAATCAGCGAAACGCACCTTGCTTTACTAGTAGGTATATATTATATATTATTTTTATTGTCATCATATATTTAACAGATACTTACATATGTAAGAAAACAATAACCCACATCTTATTAACTTATAAAAATAATTCCTTAACAAATAAAATCCTATATTGTTTTGGCACGAAAATCCTAGTGATTGTGTACAAAAGCTTGGTAAGATTTAAGGACCAATGTAATAATATCACTTATTATTTAAATATATTTATAATAAAATGCTCAACCCCTTTTTATTTTTTGATAACATTGCTGGCCCAACCCAACATTATAATTAGAATCAGCCCAGCAAAATCGTGTATTTCGAGAAAGTGCAAATGGTCTGTAATTTTTTAGGAAATAAAATAAATGGGCCGCATGGACGCTACATTATTTGTTCACCCAGCCCAGCTAATGGTTGTAATTAAAAGAAAAAAGATCAAATTGACTGTAAATTCTACCGCGCAAAAAAAGATTGTAAATTCTGAAAAAATGGGTTGAATATGTGCCACATTTTTGGAGGCTGAAATGTGGGCCAATAGGTCGAAGCCAACGCAAGTCGTTGTCAATTTAGTCAACAAATGATTTTGATATGTTAGCCGTTGGATTTACATCCAATGACCGACATCCATCTTCAATCTCTCGTCTTCTTCCTCCAGCGCCGCCGGGACCACCTCCTGCCTCCTGCTGCTAGCAGCTCTGCTTAGCACGCTTCGCTATGAAGCGCTACTCCACCGTTGGCTAGGCCATCCCTCCACCCCTCCACACCTCCTGTTCTTCTCCACCGACTGCCGAACCACACCGCACTAGAACCAGTTAACCCTCGTACACCTCTCCGTCTGCGACTCTACTCCCGCGTCTTCCCATCTCCGGCTCGTTGCTGTCCGAGGCCTCGCCGTCGTCCACCACCTTGGATGCGCTCGGCGCGGCATGGTCAACGTGGTCAACGAACGACACCAACGGAAGTAGACTGTGCGTGGAGAGGCTGACAGTTGGATCCACGACCGCACACAAGGAAATGCCTCCTTATTACGCGCAAAATAATGATTCCTCCACCTGACATCTGGGACCCATCGGAAGGGCCTCAGTATTTCGCGAAAAAAACATGCCCCCCGCTGACATGTCGGACCCACCAGCTATCTTCGCACACAAGGAAGTGCCTCCTTATTACGCACAAAAAAATGAATACTCCCCTGCCAGCTAGAACCCAGCATAGTGGGAGGCTGACTTGTGGGCCTACCAAGTTGACGGGGACGGAGGGCTTTGTCAACTTAGTCAATATGAACGATCTTAGCTCCTGTTACCGTACGATGTTCATCCAACGGTCGTAGTGCTTCTTCAACCTCTGGTCTTCTTGCTCCAGCCGTCCAAACCAGCACTGTTCGTGCCGCGTCCTCCTGCCTCCCGTGGCCGGCTGTGATGCAGCGGAAGCCTCACCGCCCCCTACTACTCCCACCGCTGGCCAGGCCATCCCTCTACTCACCCACACGCCCTGTTATTTTGCGGCGACAGCAGCCTCACACCGCAGCCGAACCAGTGAACCCTCGTACTCCTCTTCACGTGGGCATCCACTGCTGCGTCTTCCCCGGCTCCGAGATATCCCCTTCCTAGGACTCGTCGTCGTCCACCGCCGTGGTGCTCTCCGCGCGGCGTGGTCAACATGGTCAAGGAACGACTTCCATCGGACGTGGACTGTACGTGGAGAGGCTGACAGCTGGGTCCACGGCCACAGCAAGGAAGCAATACTAGGGAAAACCTTATACACAGAATCTTACCAGTAGCGATGGCTAAAAACATGCGCTACTGCTAATTACTAGTAGCGCGGGTTATAAACCCACGCTGCTACTAATTTGATAGTAGTAGCGCGGGTTTTTAACCCTCGCTACTACTAAGTGATTTCCACCGTGCCTTTCGAGACCAGCCATAGTAGTAGCGCGGGTTTTTAACCCTCGCTACTACTAAGAAGTCTCTACCGTGCCCCCCGGGACATGCCATAGTAGTAGCGAGGGGTATGAACCCGCGCTACTACTAAGTTGATAGTAGTAGCGCGGGTTTATACCCCTCGCTACTACTAAGTACAAGGTAGGTGAAATCTCCATATCCTCGGTTGAATCCCTCCTCTCTCCCTCACTCTCCCCCCTCTCTCCATAGGCTCTCCCATTCCGCTTCTCCCTCCCACACACGATTCCCTTCGTCATCCACCACCACCGCCGGCCTCGCACCTCATGCCTCCCCCAAATCCGGGGACCTCCACACCCACCGCAGCCCTCTCCCCCTCCTTCCTCCTCCTTCTCTGATGTTGGAAGGAGAGGCAGATCCAGCAGAGCGCCATCCATGGCGGCGGCCAGATCCACCATGGACACAACCACAGGTGAGTTGTTCTTCCCACTCCTCTCCCTCTCTCTCTCCCTCTCTCTCTCTCTCTCTCTCTCTCTCTCTCTCTCTTTTCATCTTCCAGATCGAGCAGAGCGCCATCCATGGCGTCATCTAGGGTTTCGGCTCCAACTCCGGCGACCACCGGTGAGTTGTTGCACCTACTCCTCTATATATCTCTCTTCCTCTTCTAATTCTTGTCTTTTTTTTTGTAGCAGTAGCAAAGGAGAGGTGTATCAGCATGGACGACTTCATCCCCTCTAGGATCAGCATCGACCATGGATGAAGAGGATGATGACGCCTAGCTAGCAGCAGCAGCCATGGCTGGATTTTTTTATATATTCCTAATTAGTTAGCAGTAGCGAGGGTACAGACCCACGCTACTACTAACGATTTAGTAATAATACATGGTGGCACCGCGCTACTACTACTAGTTAGCTATAGCGCCTTATCAGTAGCGCGCGCACCCGCGCTACTAATGTACCTAAAACCCACGCTGCTGCTAGGCTTTTCCCTAGTAGTGAAGTGCCTCCTTATTATGCGCAAAATAATGATTCCTCCACCTGACAGCAGGGACCCACCGGACGGGCCACCGTATTTCGTGAAAAAAACGTTTCCCCTAACTGCTGGGACCCACCACCTACATCTTCGCACCCAAGGAAGTGCGTCCGGGCAAAAAAAACGATTCGCCCTCTGACTGCTGGGACCCACCAGCTACATCTTCACACGGAAGGAAGTGCGTCCGGGCAAAAAAACAATTCGCCCCCTTGACTGCTGGGACCCACCAGCTACATCTTCGCATGCAAGGAAGTGCGTCCGGGCAAAAAAAACAATTTACCCCCCTGACTGTTGGGACCTACCAGCTACATCTTCGCACGCAAAGGAAGTGCGTGTGGGCGAAAAAAATTATGATTCACCCCTCTGACTGCTGGGACCCACCAGCTACATTTTCGCACGCAAGGAAGTGCCTGACAGTCGGGACCCACCTGGTCGAAGCGTACGTAGCGTTGTCATTCTGGTGTGACGTTATGCGTACATCTGGTCATTGTAGAGGCATAGCATGCAGCGTATGTACAGCGGCCGTATGCAAGAAAGATAATCTGACCCGCGTCACGTACATACTGGCAGGGTCTCAAGCGCCTACTCGCGCATATCGTCGGGCGAGGGCTCGTGTACATGGCTGGGTCGAACAGAGAAATAAGCGTCGTCGCCGTGTTCATGGGGAGGCAACGGAATGCGTCGTGTTCATGGGGAGGCAGCGGAATGTGTCGTGTTCGCCGGGAGGCAATGGAGCAGCGTGGGAGCCAACCGCTTGGGCGGAACAGGCGATGGAAGCGAGGCTGGCATACCGCAGAAGCGGAGAAGCGGCCTTGTGTTCGACCGGCCACGTTGAACGGGGTCCTATTGATCGAGAGGGGTCTGGCGTACCACAAAACGGAGGAAACGGACCTCCTACGGTCGAAACGGGGGTCCTGTTGATCGGGAGGGGTGTGGCGTACCGCAAAACGGACGAAACGAACCTCCTACGGTCGAAATGGGAGTCATGTTGATCGGGAGGGGTGTGGCGTACCGCAAAACGGACGAAACGGACCTCCTACGGTCGAAACGGGGGTCCTGTTCATCGAGAGGGGTGTGGCGTACCGCAAAACGGGACTCCACTAGGTACTGTTCATCTCCACCGTCGACCTCCTCCAGCCTCTACGGGCTACCGTCGACCTCCTCCAGCCTCCACGGGCTCCTGTTCATCCAGCCTCCACCTCGCGCTACTCCATCGGCTCCTGTTCAACCACCCCTCCACGGGCACCCCTCCACCGTCTACTGTTCATCCAGCCCTCCACACCACGGGGTCTTGTTCAACCACCCCTCCACGGACACCCTCCACCGTCTACTGTTCATCCAGCCCTCCACACCACGGGGTCCTGTTCATCTAGAGGCAACGCAACCGCTCACTGTTCATCCAACGCCCCCCTCCCCATAGCGCTCCTTTGTTCATCAATCGATCGGCTTGATTAGCGGCGGTAGCAAAGAATCGCTCGATCGGGTTTAGTTAACAACCATCGATCGATCGCTAGGGTTCAATGTAGCGTAGCCTGCCATGCAATCGCTTCGAGTTCGATTAGAGCCCAACGCCTCGCTTCGGGTTCGATTAGAGCCAACGCCTACACACACGCTGCAGCGTCGTGTACAAGAAAGCAGCATCGCTTCGACCCCGACCTCCCACCGTAACCGCAACTCCCGAAATCCCCCCCTCTTCTACCACGGTTTTGTCCGTCATGGGCCGGCCCAAAGAATGTCATGCAGCTGCGTCCCCGACCTTTCCAGGACGAAAAGCCCATTTTCTGTCATGATTTTTTGTCATAGAAGTAGGATCCCACCACATCTATGATGAACCGGGTTCCGTCACAATTATCGTCATTGAAGTGTCATATGTATGACAAGAAAAAAATTCGTTCGGCCCAAAATGTCATGGATGCGTCTTTTTTTTTGTAGTGAATAAATGAATCTGAGATTGTGTGATGCATATTGTATAATCATACCCACGGATACTTGAGGTGACAATGGAGTATCTAGGTGACATTAGGGTTTTGTTTGTTTTGTGTCTTAAGGTGTTATTCTAGTATTAACTCTAGGATAGATCGAACGGAAAGAATAGCTTCGTGTTATTTTACTACAGACTCTTGAATAGATCGATCGGAAAGGAAAACTTTGAGGTGGTTTCGTACCCTACAATAATCTCTTCGTTTGTTCTTCGCTATTAGTAACTTTGGAGTGACTCTTTGTTGCATGTTGAGGGATTGTTATTGTTGGGGAACGTAGCAGAAATTCAAAATTTTCCTACGTGTCACCAAGATCTATCTATGGAGAAACCAGCAACGAGGGGAAGGAGAGTGCATCTACATACCCTTGTAGATCGCTAAGCGGAAGCGTTCAAGTGAACGGGGTTGAAGGAGTCGTACTCGTCGTGATTCAAATCACCGGAGATCCTAGTGCCGAGCAGACGGCACCTCCGCGTTCAACACACGTACAGCCGGTGGCGTCTCCCACGCCTTGATCCAGCAAGGAGAGAGGAGAGGTTGAGGAAGACTCCATCCAGCAGCAACACAGCAGGCGTGGTGGCGGTGGAGGCGTGGCAATCCCACAAGGCCGCCAAGCACCAAGGGAGAGGAGGAGGAGGAGGCAGGCTGCACCAAGAGGAGAGGTTCTCGTGTGTGGCAGCCCCAAACCTCAACTATATATAGGGAAGGGGGCTGCGCCCCTTGGGGTTTCCACCCCAAGGATGCGGCCAGCCCTAGATCCCATCTAGGGGCGGCCAGGGGAGGAGTGCCTCCCAAGTCAAGTGGAGGCCCTCCCCTTAGGGTTTCCCCTTCCCATGCGCATGGGCCTTGGGGTGCTGGTGCCCCTGGCCCATTAAGGCTAGGCGCCCCCCTACAGCCCATGCTACTGTATTGTGCGTGGTGGAACTATTTCCGGACCTCCGGACCCCTCCGGAATCCTCCGGAACCTTCTGGAAGCTTCCCGGTACAATACCGAAAAAACCCGAACTTTTTCCGGAACCCGAACAAAAACCTTCCATATATAAATCTTTACCTCCGGACCATTCCGGAACTCCTCGTGACGTCCGGGATCTCATCCGGGACTCCGAACAACATTCGGTAACCACATACAAACTTCCTTTATAACCCTAGCGTCATCGAACATTAAGTGTGTAGACCCTACGGGCTCGGGAACCATGCAGACATGACCGAGACGTTCTCCGGTCAATAACCAACAGCGGGATCTGGATACCCATGTTGGCTCCCACATGTTCCACGATGATCTCATCGGATGAACCACGATGTCAAGGACTCAATCAATCCCGTATACAATTCCCTTTATCTAGCGGTATTGTACTTGCCCGAGATTCGATCGTCGGTATCCGATACCTTGTTCAATCTCGTTACCGGCAAGTCTCTTTACTCGTTCCGTAACACATCATCCGTGATCAACCCCTTGGTCACATCGTGCACATTATGATGATGTCCTACCGAGTGGGCCCAGATACCTCTCGGTTTACGGGTGACAAATCCCATCTCGATTCGTGCCAACCAATGACACTTTCGGAGATACCTGTAGTGCACCTTTATAGTCACCCGATTCGTTGTGGCGTTTGGTACACCAAAGCATTCCTACGGTATCACGGAGTTGCACAATCTCATGGTCTAAGGAAATGATACTTGACATTTAGAAAAGCTTTAGCATCTGAACTATGATCTTTGTGCTAGGCTTAGTATTGGGTCTTGTCCATCACATCATTCTCCTAATGATGTGATCCCGTTATCAACGACATCCAATGTCCATGGTCAGAAACCGTAACCATCTATTGATCAACGAGCTAGTCAACTAGAGGCTTACTAGGGACATGGTGTTGTCTATGTACCCACACATGTATCTGAGTTTCCTATCAATACAATTATAGCATGGATAATAAACGATTATCATGAACAAGGAAATATAATAATAACTAATTTATTATTGCCTCTAGGGCATATTTCCAACAGTCTCCCACTTGCACTAGAGTCAATAATCTAGTTCACATCGCCATATGATCAACATTGATAGGTCACATCGCCATGTGACCAACATCCAAAGAGTTTACTAGTGTCTGTAAACTAGTTCACATCATCATGTGATTACGACTCAATGAGTTCTGAGGTTTGATCATGTTTTGCTTGAGAGAGGTTTTAGTCAGCGGTGCGAACCTTTCAGATCCGTGTGTACTTTGCAATTCTCTATGTCATATTGTAAATGCTGCTTCCACGCTCCACTTGAACCTTATTCCAAATGGTTGCTCCACTATCGTATCCGGTTTGCTACTCGAGTCATTCGGATAGGTGTTAAAGCTTGCATCGGCGTAACCCTTTACGCCGAACTCTTTATCACCTCCATGATCGAAAACATGTCCTTATTTACTCCAAGGACAATTTTCACCGCTGTCCAATGATCCATTCTGGATCATTCTTGTACCCTTGAATGACTCATGGCAAGGCACACTTCGGTGCGGTACACAGCATAGCATACTATAGAGCCTATGTCGAAGCATAGGGGATGACCTTCGTCCTTTCTCTCTTTCTGCCGTGGTCGAGCTTTAAGTCTTAACTTCATACCTTACATCTCGGGCAAGAACTCCTTCTTTGGTGATCCATCTTGAACACCTTCAAGATCATGTCAAGGTATGTGCTCATTTGAAAGTATTATTAAGCATTTTGATCTATCCTTATAGATCTCGATGCTCAATGTTCAAGTAGCTTAATCTAGGTTTTCTATTGAAAAATATCTTTCAAATAACCCTATATGCTTTCCAGAAATTCTACATTATTTCGATCATCAATATGTCAACAACATATACTCATCGAAATTCTATAGTGCTCCCACTCACTTCTTTGGAAATACAAGTTTCTCATAAACTTTGTATAAACCCAAAATCTTTGATCATCTCATCAAAGCGCACATTCCAACTCCGAGATGCTTACTCCGGTCCTTAGAAAGGATCGCTGGAGCTAGCATACCTTTAGCATCCTTAGGATCGACAAAACTTTTCGATTGTATCACATACAACCTTTCCTTACGTAAACCGATAAGGAAACTCGTCTTGACATCCATCGCCAGATTTCATAAATGCAGCTAATGCTAACATGATTCCGACGGACTTAAGCATCGCTAAGGATGAGAAAATCTCATCGTAGTCAACTCCTTGAACTTGTGAAAAACTCTTCGCCACAAGTCGAGCTTCATAGACGGTGATATTACCGTCCACGTCCGTCTTCTTCTTAAAGATCCATTCATCTCAATGGCTTGCCGATCATCGGGCAAGTCCACCAAAGTCCATGCTTTGTTATGATACATGGATCCTATCTCGGATTTCATGGCTTCTAACCATTTGTCGGAATTTGGGCCCACGATCGCTTCTCCATAGCTCGTAGGTTCATAGTTGTCTAGCAACATGACCTTCAAGACATGATCACCGTACCACTCTGAAGTAGTACGCATCCTTGTCACCCTACGAGGTACGGTAGTGACTTGATCCAAAACTTCATGATCACTACCATAAGCTTTGATTTCAATTGGTGTAGGTGCCACAGGAACAACTTCCTATGCCCTGCTACACACTAGTTGAAGTGATGGTTCAATAACCTCATCAAGTCTCCACCATCCTCCCACTCAACTTTCCGAGACAAACTTTTCCTCGAGAAGGGACCCGATTCAAGAAACAATCCCTATTGCTTTCGGATCTGAATTAGGAGGTATACCCAACTGTTTTGGGTGTCCTATGAAGATGCATTTTATCCGCTTTGGGTTCGAGCTTATCAACCTGAAACTTTTTCACATAAGCGTCGCAGCCCCAAACTTTCAAGAAACGACAACTTAGGTTTCTCCAAGCGGTGTCGTCTCAGCGGAATTACGTGGTGCCCCATTAAAGTGAGTGCGGTTGTCTCTAATGCCTAACCCATGAGCGATAGTGGTAATTCGATAAGACATATCATGGTACGCACCATATCCAATAGAGTGCAACTATGATGTTCGGACACACCATCACACTATGGTGTTCGGTGCGTATTAATTGTGAAACAATCTGCACAATGTCTTAATTGTGTGCCAAAACTCGTAACTCAGATATTCATCTCTATGATCATATCATAGACATTCTATCCTCTTGTCACGAAGATCTTAAACTTCACTCTGAAATTACTTGAACCATTCAATAATTCAGACTTGTGTTTCATCAAGTAAATATACTCAACATCTACTCAAATCATCGTGAAGTAAGAACATAACGATATTCACTTTGCATGCCTCGGCACTCATTGGACTGCACACATCAAAATGTGTTACTTCCAACAAGTTGCTATCTTGTTCCATCTTACGAAATCGAGGCTTTTCACCATCTTGCCCATGTGGTATGATTTGCATATCTCAAGTGATTCAAAATCAAGTGAGTCCAAATGATCCATCTGCATGGAGTTTCTTCATGCGTATACACCAATAGACATGGTTAGCATGTCTCAAACTTTTCAAAACGAGTGAGTCCAAAGATCCATCAACATGGAGCTTCTTCATGCGTTTTACACCAATATGACTTACATGGCGATTGCCACAAGTAAGTGGTACTATCATTACTATCTTATATCTTTTGGCATGGAAATGTGTATCACTACGATCGAGATTCAATAAACCATTCTTTTAGGTGCAAGACCATTGAAGGTATTATTCAAATAAATAGAGTAACCACTATTCTCCTTAAATGAATAACCGTATTGCGATAGACATAATCCAATCATGTCTATGCTCAATGCAAACACCAAATGATAATTATTCTGGTTTAATACTAATCTTGATGGTAGAGGGAGCGTGCGATGTTTGATCACATCAAAATTGGAAACACTTCCAACACATATCGTCAGCTCTCCTTTAGCTAGTCTCCGTTTTTCCGTAGCTCTTTTATTTGAGTTACTAACACTTAGCAACCGAACCGGTATCTCAATACCCTGGTGCTACTAGGAGTACTAGTAAAGTACACATTAACATAATATATATCCAATATATTTCTATCGACCTTGCCAGCCTTCTTATCTACCAAGTATCTAGGGTAATTCTGCTCCAGTGGCTGTTCCCCTCATTACAGAAGCACTTAGTCTCGGGTTTGGGTTCAACCTTGGGTTTCTTCCCTGGAGCAGCAACTGATTTGCCGTTTCATGAAGTATCCCTTCTTGCCCTTGCCCTTCTTGAAACTAGTGGTTTCACCGACCATCAACAATTGATGCTCCTTCTTGATTCCTACTTTCGCAGTGTCAAACATCGCGAATATCTCAAGGATCATCATATTTGTCCCTGATTTGTTATAGTTCATCACGAAGCTCTAGCAGCTTGGTGGCAATGACTTTGGAGAAACATCACTATCTCTAGAAGATCAACTCCCACTCGATTCAAGTGATTGTTGCACTCAGACAATCTGAGCACAAGCTCAACGATTGAGCTTTTCTCCCTTAGTTTGCAGGCTAAGAAAATCGTCGGAGGTCTTATACCTCTTGGCGTGAGCACGAGCCAAAATCCCAATTTCAGCCCTCGAAACATCTCATATGTTCATGACGTTTGAAAACGTCTTTGGTGCCTCAACTCTAAACCGTTTAACTGAACTATCACGTAGTTATCAAAGCGTGTGTGTCGGATGTTACGCAACATCCACAGACCACGTTCGAGGTCCAGCACACCGGCGGTGCATTAAGGACATAAGCTTTCTCTGTCCACATAATCGCTACTTTCAACTTTCAACTATATTTTCTCTAGGAACATATCTAAGCAGTGGAACTAAAAGCGAGCTTCGACATAATTTGCAAAAGGTCTTTTGACTATGTTCAGGATAATGAAGTTCATCTTATGAACTCCCACTCGAGATAGACATCCCTCGGTCATCTAAGTGATTACATGATCCGAGTCAACTAGGCCGTGTCCGATCATCCGTGAGACGGACTAGTCATCATCGGTGAACATCTTCATGTTGATCGTATCTACTATCGACTCATGCTCGACCTTTCGGTCTCCGTGTTCGAGGCCATGTGCGTACATGCTAGGCTCGTCAAGCTAACCCTAAGTGTATTGCGTGTGTTCGAGGCCATGTCTGTACATTCTAGGCTCGTCAACACCGTTGTATGTGAGCGTAAGAATCCATCACACCCGATCATCACGTGGTGCTTAGAAGCGACGAACTTTTGGCAACGGTGCACAGTTAGGGGAGAACACTTCTTGAAATTGTTGTAAGGGATCATCTTATTTACTACCGTCGTTCTAAGTAAACAAGATGCATAAACATAATAAACATCACATGCAATTATATAGTAGTGACATGATATGGCCAATATCATCTAGCTCCATTGATCTCCATCTTCGGGGCTCCATGATCATCATTGTCACCGGCATGACACCATGATCTCCATCATCGTGTCTTCATGAAGTTGTCTCGCCAACTATTACTTCTACTACTATGGCTACCGGTTAGCAATAAAGTAAAGTAATTACATGGCGTTGTTTCATGACGCGCAGGTCATACAATAAATAAAGACAACTCCTATGGCTCCTGCCGGTTGTCATACTCATCGACATGCAAGTCGTGAATCCTATTACAAGAACATGATTAATCTCATACATCACATATCATTCATCACATTCTTCTTGGCCATATCACATCACACGGCATACCCTGCAAAAACAAGTTAGGCGTCCTCTAATTGTTGTTTGCATGTTTTACGTGGCTGCTATGGGTTTCTAGCAAGAACGTTTCTTACCTCATAAAACCACAACGTGATATGTCAATTGCTATTTACCCTTCATAAGGACCCTTTTCATCGAATCCGTTCCGACTAAAGTGGGAGGCGGCACCGCTAGCCACCTTATGCACCAAGTGCATGTCGATCGGTGGAACCTGTCTCACGTGGAAATGCGTGTAAGGTCGGTCCGGGCCGCTTCATCCCACAATACCGTCGAAACAAGATTGGACTAGTAACGGTAAGCATATTGAACATTATCAGCGCCCACAACTACGTTGTGTTCTACTCGTGCAAAGAATCTACGCAATAGACCTAGCTCATGATGCCCTTTGTTGGGGAGCGTGGCAGAAATTCAAAATTTTCCTCGTGTCACCAAGATCTATCTATGGATAAACCAGCAGCGAGGGAAGGAGAGTGCATCTACATACCCTTGTAGATCGCTAAGCGAAGCGTTCAAGTGAACGGGGTTGAAGGAGTCGTGCTCGTCGTGATTCAAATCACGGAGATCCTAGTGCGAGCAGACGGCACCTCCGCGTTCAACACACGTACAGCCCAGTGGCGTCTCCCACGCCTTGATCCAGCAAGGAGAGAGGAGAGGTTGAGGAAGACTCCATCCAGCAGCAACACAGCGGCGTGGTGGCGGTGGAGGCGTGGCAATCCCGAGGCTTCGCCAAGCACCAAGGGAGAGGAGGAGGAGGAGAGGCAGGGCTGCACCAAGAGGGAGAGGTTCTCGTGTGTATGGCAGCCCCAAACCTCAACTATATATAGGGGAAAAGGGGGCTGCGCCCCCTTTAGGGTTTTCCCACCACAAGGGATGCGGCCAGCCCTAGGTCCCATCTAGGGGGGCGGCCAAGGGGGGGAGGAGTGCCTCCCAAGTCAAGTGGAGGCCCTCCCCCTTAGGGTTTTCCCCTTCCCATGCGCATGGGCCTTGGGGGGGCTGGTGCCCCTGGCCCATTAAGGCTAGGGCGCCCCCCTACAGCCCATGCTACTGTATTGTACGTGGTGGAACTATTTCCAGACCTCCGGACCCCTCCGGAATCCTCCGGAACCTTCTGGAAGCTTCCCGGTACAATACCGAAAAAACCCGAACTTTTTCCGGAACCCGAACAACAACTTTCCATATATAAATCTTTACCTCCGGACCATTCCGGAACTCCTCGTGACGTCCGGGATCTCATCCGGGACTCCGAACAACATTCGGTAACCACATACAAACTTCCTTTATAACCCTAAGCGTCATCGAACATTAAGTGTGTAGACCCTACGGGTCGGGAACCATCTGAACATGACCGAGGCGTTCTCCGGTCAATAACTAACAGCGGGATCTGGATACCCATGTTGGCTCCCACATGTTCCACGATGATCTCATCGGATGAACCACGATGTCAAGGACTCAATCAATCCGTATACAATTCCCTTTGTCTAGCGGTATTGTACTTGCCGAGATTCGATCGTCGGTATCCGATACCTTGTTCAATCTCGTTACCGCAAGTCTCTTTACTCGTTCCGTAACACATCATCCCATGATCAACCCCTTGGTCACATCATGCACATTATGATGATGTCCTACCGAGTGGGCCCAGAGATACCTCTCGGTTTACGGAGTGACAAATCCCGATCTCGATTCGTGCCAACCCAGCAGACACTTTCGGAGATACCGTAGTGCACCTTTATAGTCACCCGATTCGTTGTGACGTTTGGTACACCAAAGCATTCCTCGATATCCGGGAGTTGCACAATCTCATGGTCTAAGGAAAAGATACTTGACATTTAGAAAAGCTTTAGCATACGAACTATGATCTTTGTGCTAGGCTTAGTATTGGGTCTTGTCCATCACATCATTCTCCTAATGATGTGATCCCGTTATCAACGAGATCCAATGTCCATGGTCAGGAAACCGTAACCATCTATTGATGTAACACCCGGATGATTAATGAACAGTAATCACCCCGGTTACCGTGCCACACCTCACGTTGATTCGAACCCGGCCTAAAACAATTTCAAGACAAGAGCAAACGTTAAAAAGTTTCAAAACCAAAACTAAAAAATGTTCGGGGGTTGTCTAAAATAGCAAACCTAATTCTGGTGGGGTGCACAAAATTTTGTAAAATGTTTTGGCATTTTAATTAAACTAAAACAGAAAGCAGAAAAAAGAAAAATAATAAAAGAAAAGAAAAAAGAAGAAGAAAAGAGGGAGGGAACCCCCCTGGCCCATCTGGGCCAGCCCTTCCCCCCTGGCCCAGCCAGCTCCTCCCCACCTGGCCCCCTCACCCTGGCCCAGCCCCTCCCTTGGGCCGGCCCAACCGGCGCCCCCCTTAACCCCCCCCCTCCAGCGGCGGAAACCCTAGCCGCCCCACTCTCTCGCCCCCAATGCCCCACCCGACCCCTTCTCCCCCCCTTGCTTGATCCTGATCGGCGCGATCCCCCCGCGCCCACATGCCATGGCCACCGCCGCCTTGGACCCCCTCCTCCTCCTCTACACCACCGCCTGGCCCCTCCTCCCCTCCGTCGCCCCCCCACCTGGCCTTCGCCAGCCAGCAGGTTGACCATGAACCCTCCGCCTCACCGGACGCCTCCCCGACACCGGCGGCTGCTTCCCCGCCAGCCTCCTCGCCGGACTCCATCGCGCCTCATCACGCCCGCCGCCTAGTCCCCACGGCCCGCTGTGAGCTCGCCTCCTCCCCCCCGTGTCCCTCTCTCTCCTCTCCCAAGCAGGCGTCGTCGCCGGAGCTCCGTCTCCGGCCCGACCCGCCCGACGCCGCCTTGGCCCCTCCCCTTCTTCCCCCGTCGACGCGTCTCCGTGACCGAACCTCGCCCTCGTTCCCCCACAGGTCACCGGACCGCTCGGCCCTCCGTCTTGGGTGCCGCTAGCCCGGCTGCGGCCCGTTTTCCTTGACCGTGCCTGCCTCGACCGTCTTGGCGACCATTGGCCGGCGCCCATCAGTGCCCGGTGGCTCGCCGACCGCCCTCGCCACGCCGGGGCCACGCCTCCCGGTGCCCCTGGTGCCCAGCTGCAGCAACCCGCCGTGGCCACAGCCACGCCCGCCCAGGCGAGCACTGGGCGCCCGTCGCCCGCGTGCCCATTAGACCCGCACCCGCTATGGCCCTTAGGGCAATGACATGGGGGCCCCACCCCCCACAGAACGGTTTAGAAATAAAAAGAAAATGGAAAATTTAATAAAACTAATTAACTAACTAAGTAATAAATTAATTAATTAAGTAATTAATTAATCTAATTAATTCTGATTAATTAACCCTAATCACTAATTAACCTAATTAACTAATGTTAATTAACTTTGATTAGGTTAATTAGATAATGAAGAATGACATGCGGGACCCACACATCGGGTTGACTCAGTCAACCCTGTTATTCTTGACGTCGGCATGACATCATCTTGATGTCATAAATGCATTTTCGAAATTAATTAAATAATTAATTAAATTCTAGAAATTAATAAAATCTTTTAAAATCATATCTTTTAATCCGTAATCCGGTTAAAATATATTCAACATGAAAGTTGCTCGAGCAGCGAGGCGAATCCGGATAAGCAGTCCGTTAAATCGACCACACACCCCTAACCTATCGAACCTGCAACTTTTCCCTCGGCTCCTCTCGCCTGAAAACCCTAAACACCGGATTACTTCTCGGATGTTTTCCCCTAACCATACCCCTCTTACCACGTTAGAACACGCCTAGCATCTCTTCTTGGCATGTCATGCATCGATATGCATCTGTTTACTTTGTATTCATTGTTTCTTCCCCTCTTCTCTCCGTAGACTACTGAGACCGGCCTTCTTTGTTGGCGGTTAGACTCACGTGTTGATTTACCCTCTCTCTTGCGAGCAACCAGGCAAGCCCCCCCCTTGATCACCGGATATCGCCTACTCTTCTCTATCTTGCTTGCATTAGAGTAGTATAGCATATTCTTGTTTTGGATACTCCTATCTTTGCTGCATAGCTTTGTCCTTGTAACTTCATTTGTTACCTTACCGCGCAAACCTATATGCTTAGTATAGGATGCTTGTACTTTCATCTGTGGCCCTACTTTCTTGTCCGTGCGCGTGCTATACTATCGGGCCTTGATCACTCGGGAGTTGATCACGGGTATATACTATATACTTATAAATGATACATGTGAGACTAAAGTCGGGTCGGTGATGGAGCACCCATGAGTGGATCTTTGTGGCGGGCGGCAGGCAGAGTTGAGACCGCCTAGGAGAGAGGTGGGCCTGGCCTGTTCGGCGTTCGCGGTTACTTAACTGCTTAACGAGGTCTTGGTATTTGATCTGGGTTGGCTCTGAGCTTATCGCACTAACCATCTACGCGGGAGTAGTTATGGGTATCCGGCGTCGTGGTATCACCGAAATACTTCAGACGTCGGCGACGAATGGCCTTGGGATTGGACTGGAGCGCTGATGGGCTAGGTGCGCTTCCGGCGCGTCATAGCGTGCGGTGTGCTCGTCGAGGCGATGGGCCCGGACCCTGCGCTTAGGTTTAGACCGGCGTGTTGGCCTCTCTGTTGTGCCTAGGTGGGGCTGCGGCGTGTTGATCTTCGCGGCGGGCATGACCGAGAAAGTGTGTCCGCCAAATGGGATCAAGCGTCTTTGGGTAAGATGGTGCACCCTGCGGTGTTAATCTATTCGGATAGCCGTGATCTTGATAACAGGGCGACTTGGAGTTGTACCTTGAGCTTATGACAACTAGAACCGGATACTTGATAAAACACACCTTCCAAGTGCGGATACAACGGTGGTCGCTCTCGCTCGGGGATATGGCGGGGATTGCCGGGTAGGATTATTGCTATATCTTTGTTACTTGGAGGACTTCCGATTGTCCCCTCCCACCTGTTGTAAGGCAGGTGTCCAGAAGCGTAGTCTTCGTTAAGACTAGCTATCCCCCTCTTATTCTGGCATTCTGCAGTTCAGTCCACCGATATGGCCTTTACACATATATCCATGCATATGTAGTGTAGCTCCTCGCTTGCGAGTACTTTGGATGAGTACTCACGGTTTCCTTGTTCCCCCTTTCCCCCCTACCTCTACTCGATTGCTGCAACAGGACGATGGAGCCGGGGCGAAGCCACCGCCTCGATGACTACTACTCGGAGGTGCCTACTACTACGTGCAGCCAGCGGCGACCGGGAGTGACCTAGGAGGATCCCGGCAGGAGGCCTGCTCCTCTTCGATCTGTATCCCAGTTTGTGCTAGCCATCTTATGGCACCTTGTTTAACTTATGTCCGTACTCAGATATTGTTGCTTCGGTGACTTCGTCTATGATCGAGCACTTGTATTCGAGCCCTCGAGGCCCTGGCTTGTATTATGATGCTTGTATGACTTATTTTATTTGTAGAGTTGTGTTCTGATATCTTCCCGTGAGTCCTTGATCTTGATCGTACACATTTGCGTGCATGATTAGTGTACGATTGAATCGAGGGCGTCACAATTGATCAACGAGCTAGTCCACTAGAGGCTTACTAGGGACATGGTGTTGTCTATGTACCCACACATGTATCTGAGTTTCCTATCAATACAATTATAGCATGGATAATAAACGATTATCATGAACAAGGAAATATAATAATAACTAATTTATTATTGCCTCTAGGGCATATTTCCAACAGTTATATGATCTAATTATGTTACTGTTGTTGAGAGAACTTGCACTAGTGAAAGTATGAACCCTAGGCCTTGTTTTCTAGCATTGAAATACCATTTGTGCTCACTTTTATCATTATTTACCTTGCTGTTTGTATATTTTCAGATTACAAAAACCTATATCTACCATCCATATTGCACTTGTATCACCATCTCTTCGCCGAACTAGTGCACCAATACAATTTACCATTGTATTGAGTGTGTTGGGGACACACGAGACTCTTTGTTATTTGGTTGCAGGGTTGTTTGAGAGAGACCATGTTCTGAAGGAAATATGCCCTAGAGGCAATAATATAGTTATTATTTATTTCCTCATATCATGATAAATTTTTATTATTCATGCTAGAATTGTATTACCCAGAAACATAATACATGTGTGAATACATAGACAAAACATAGTGGCACTAGTATGCCTCTACTTGACTAGCTCGTAAATCAAAGATGGTTAAATTTCCTAACCATAGACATGAGTTGTCATTTGATTAACGGGATCAAATCATTAGGAGAATGATGTGATTGACTTGACCCATTCCGGTAGCTTAGCACTTGATCGTTTAGTATGTAGCTATTGCTTTCTTCATGACTTATACATGTTCCTATGACTATGAGATTATGTAACTCCCGCTTACCGGAGGAACACTTTGTGTGCTACCAAACGTCACAACGTAACTGGGTGATTATAAAGGTGCTCTACAGGTGTCTCGGAAGGTACTTGTTGAGTTGACGTATTTCGAGATTAGGATTTGTCACTCCGGTTGTCAGAGAGGTATCTCTGGGCCCTCTCGGTAATGCACGTCACTATAAGCCTTGCAAGAAATATAGCTAATGAGTTAGTTATGAGATGATGCATTACGTAACGAGTAAAGAGACTTGCTGGTAACGAGATTGAACTAGGTATTGGATACCGACGATCGAATCTCGGGCAAATAACATACCAATGACAAAGGGAACAACGTATGTTGTTATGCGGTTTTGACCAATAAAGATCTTCGCAGAATATGTAGGAGCCAATATGATCATCCAGGTTCCGCTATTCGTTATTGACCGGAAATGTGTCTCGGTCATGTCTACATAGTTCTCGAACCCGTAGGGTCTGCACGCTTAAGGTTTCGCTGACAGTTTTATGATGAGTTTATGAGTTTTGATGTACCAAAGGTTGTTCGGAGTCCCGGATATGATTACGGACTTGACAAGGAGTCTCGAAATGGTCGAGACATAAATATTGATATATTGGACGACAATATTTGGACACCGGAAAGGTTCCGGGTGAGATTGGGACACCGGAGCTGCGGGAGGTTATCGGAACCCCCCGGGAGGTATATGGGCCTTATTGGGCGTTAGTGGAAAGGAGGGGAAAGGAGCAAGGGAGAGGGTGCCCCCCCCCCCAAGCCCAATCCAAATTGGGAGGGGGGGCTCCCCTTTCCTTCCTCCCTCCTTCCTCTTCCTTCCCTCTCCTACTCCTAATAGGAAAAGGGGGAGTCCTACTCCCGGTGGGAGTTGGACTCCCCCTAAGCGCGCCACCCCTTGGCGGCCCCTCCTCCACTCCTTTATATCTGGGAGGAGGGGCACCCCATAGACACAACAATTGATCTCTTGATCTCTTAGCCGTGTGCGGTGCCCCCCTCCACCATAGTTCTCCTCGAAAATATTGTAGCGGTGCTTAGGCGAAGCCCTGCGATGGTAGAACATCAAGATCATGACCACACCGTCGCGCTGACGGAACTCTTCCCCGACACTTTGCTGGATCGGAGTCTGGGGAACGTCATCGAGCTGAACGTGTGCAAGAACTCGGTGCTTCCACTTTCGGACTACGAGGGTACGTGGACACACTCTCCCCTCTCGTTGCTATGCAACACCATGGTCTTGCGTGTGCGTAGGAAATTTTGAAATTACTATGTTCCCCAACAGTGGAATCCGAGCCTAGGTTTTATGCATTGATGTTATATGCACGAGTAGAACACAAGTGAGTTGTGGGAGATATAAGTCATACAGCTTACCAGCATGTCATACTTTAGTTCGGCGGTATTGATGGATGAAGCGGCCCGGACCGACATTACGCGTACGCTTACGCGAGACTGGTTCTACCGACGTGCTTTGCACACAGGTGGCTGGCGGGTGTCAGTTTCTCCAACTTTAGTTGAACCGAGTGTGGCTACGCCCGATCCTTGCGAAGGTTAAAACAACACCAACTTGACAAATTATCGTTGTGGTTTTTAATGCGTAGGTAAGAACGGTTCTTGCTAAGCCCGTAGCAGCCACGTAAAACTTGCAACAACAAAGTAGAGGACGTCTAACTTGTTTTTGCAGGGCATGTTGTGATGTGATATGGTCAAGACATGATGCTAAATTTTATTGTATGAGATGATCATGTTTTGTAACCAAGTTATCGGCAACTGGCAGGAGCCATATGGTTGTCGCTTTATTGTATGCAATGCAATCACCCTGTAATGCTTTACTTTATCACTAAGCGGTAGCGATAGTCGTAGAAGCATAAGATTGGCGAGACGACAACGATGCTATGATGGAGATCAAGGTGTCGCGCCAGTGACGATGGTGATCATGCCGGTGCTTTAGAGATGGAGATCACAAGCACAAGATGATGATGGCCATATCATATCACTTATATTGATTGCATGTGATGTTTATCTTTTATGCATCTTATCTTGCTTTGATTGCCGGTAGCATTATAAGATGATCTCTCACTAAATTTCAAGATAAAAGTGTTCTCCACGAGTATGCACCGTTGCCAAAGTTAAATCGTGCCCGGACACCACGTGATGATCGTGTGTGATAAGCTCTCGTCCATCTACAGCGGTGCAAGCCAGTTTTGCACACACAGAATACTCATGTTAAACTTGACGAGCCTAGCATATGTAGATATGGCCTCGGAACACTGAGACCGAAAGGTCGAGCGAGAATCATATAGTAGATATGATCAACATAGTGATGTTCACCATTGAAAACTACTCCATTTCACGTGATGATCGGTTATGGTTTAGTTGATTTGGATCACGTGATCACTTGGATGATTAAAGGGATGTCTATCTAAGTGGGAGTTCTTAAGTAATATGATTAATTGAACTTAAATTTATCATGAACTTATTACCTGATAGTATTTTGCTTGTCTATGTTTGTTGTAGATAGATGGCTCATGCTGTTGTTCCGTTGAATTTTAATGCGCTCCTTGAGAAAGCAAAGTTGAAAGATGATGGTAGCAATTACACGGACTGGGTCCGTAACTTGAGGATTATCCTCATTGCTGCACGAAGAATTACGTCTGGAAGCACCGCTGGGTGCCGAACTCTTGCAAAAGCAACACCGGATGTTATGAGCGTCTGGCGAGCAAAAAGCGATGACTACTCAATAGTTTAGTGTGCCATGCTTTACGGCTTAGAACCGGGTCTTCAACGATGTTTTGAGCGTCATGGAGCATATGAGATGTTCCAGGAGTTGAAGTTAATATTTCAAGCAAATGCCCGGATTGAGAGAAATGAAGTCTCCAATAAGTTCTATAGCTGCAAGATGGAGGAGAATAGTTCTGTCAGTGAGCATATACTCAAAATGTCTGGGTATAATAATCTGTAACATCCCAAATTTTCCTATTTGGAATGTTTTACAATTATAGATAAGCATCCTATGCATCCTGTTTGAATTTGAATGCCATTTGAAGTTTCAGAGCAAGTTGAGTTTTGAATTTGAATTTCAAACTTTGGCATGTGGGAAACAATTCAAAAACTAAGCCTGATAAATACTTGATCAAAAGTATGAGAGGAGCAAACATGACACTCCAAAATATCAGAGGAAACAATGCCAAAAGATTTGGATTCAAATCTGAAATTTATTTGAATTTGAAAAAAATGGATTTTTATAAAGTTTGGATTTTGCCTTTGGAAAAATGTTCAAATGAAAGGGAATATTCCCCTGATCATTTTGGTATATATATACCCTATATAAAATATTTATAGTTTAGGTTTTATTTTTGTTTTTGTTTTAATTAAAATAAAAAAAATAAAGAAAAACCCAAGGGGCGCCAGCCAGCCACCCAGGCCCAGCCAGCCCGCCTCACCTCACCCTCACCCCTTGCCCAGTAGCTGCCCGGCCCAGCCAGCCCAGAGCCAGCCAGGCCAGCCAGCTCAGCCCGCGCCCCCTCGCCGAAACCCCGAGGCTTGATCGACCGCCCTCCCTCCCCTCTCTCTCTCAGCGACCCATGGGCCCCGCCCCGTCTTCTTCCCCCTCGCCCACGCCACGCCACTCGCCGGAGATCCACCGGATCCCGAAGGATCCGGATCCCGACAGCCCGATGCCCTTCCGGCATCCCGAGGCCCGGCTATAAAAGCCAGAGCCCTCCGCACCCCATTCCCCCCTAGCGACGCCGGACCCCCTCTCCCTCTCCCTCCCGAGCTCACCGGAGTCCCGAGCTCGCCACCGCCGCCAAAGTCGCCGCCGACGCCACCCTGGTCCACCCCGACCCACCCCAACACCACCGAACCCTTCCCCGTGCTCCCCCGCACTTCCCCGACGAGTCGCCGGAGCTCCCCGACGCCCAGACGCCTCGGAGCACTCTCGCTGCCGCCGCCGCCGTCGCCGGAGTCCGGTAAGTCACCGGCAAACCTCCCCACCGTCCGATCGTAGATCTAGGGTTAGGATTAGAAGCCCCCGAAGGGGTAGGTTTTAGTTAGAAAACCGGCCGGCCTGATCGGTTTATTTATTAGTTAGGTTTTATTTTTAGGCCCGGTTCTTTTAGTTTAAACCTAGGGCCCATTTATCCTATCTAACGCACAGGGCACAGTTTAGGCCCATTAGGCCTTTTTCTTTTATTTTGATTTTCTGTTTTAGCCGAATTGTTTCAAATTTCAAAAATGTATATCTTTTATTCTGTTTAATATTTTTGAGTGATTCTTTTTTTTGTTGGATTGCAAATTTTATGTAGTTTCTGAAAATATATATTTAGCTATGTTAAAAATATTTAAAATGCTTTAATATTATTTTAGTCAGAATAGCAAATCTGCTATAACTTTAGTTAGAAAAATTATTTTTGCATGATTCTTTTGCCATCACTTTATTTTGATATTGTCAAACCCTAGAAATTAATTTGGGTATTTTAGGATTAATAAATAATTAATTTTAGACAGAATCTTGTTAATCCTAATTAATTGACTAGTTCTGTTTTCCTAATTAATTAATTAGTAAATTAATTTATTTTTAACTTGTGATTAGTTATTCTAGGTTAGTTTCTGTCACTCCATTAGATGAACTTTTATTTATAATTAATAAAAGTTTTAAATTAATTTTCTTAATAGAAATTGGATTAGGCCTAAAATGAGTTTTATAATAGCTTTTAATTAATTCTTTTTGCTCCTAATTGCTTAGTTAATCCTTTTCTGTTAAGTTAGCCTAAAACCATGATTAGGTTATATCAAGGAATTTTTGTTATATAAAAACTATTTTTGCTATTGTTTGGTGTAGGGAAAAACTTTGAATTGGTTTCTTTGAGTTTTTTTTCTTTTTGATTTGGTTTTGATTGTTTTGTTGTGCTATGTTACTATTGTTAGCTTGTGTGATCCTCTTGCTTTATGCTTATTGTGTTATTGTTTGTCTCGGTAGAGTTCCCGGAGTGCGAAGCTTGCTACTACGACTCTTTAGCTTACGAGGATCATCAGCAAGGCAAGTTTTGATCATGTTATTTCTATACCTATGTTTTTGTGCATTAGTAGTTGTCACCACCCCACCATTGCATGCAGTAGTGAATTCTTGAAGTCATTAAACTTGAGTAGTATCATGTGGTAGGATGAACCAATCCCCTTGTTACCATGACCCCGGGACGTAGTAGTTATTTTGCTATGCTCGTAGACGGGATTTGGGATGAGTGAAGTTCATAAGCAAGATGTGAGAGTCAATGATGATGACAACCCATGGACTACAATGATCAAGATGGACTTCGGAAAATCACTACTAGGTGGAGGACGGTTGACGGGCACCCTGGAGCACCCAGTGGTGGCCGGGATGCATGGAGAAGCGCCATGACATCCTGCGGAAAGCTTCACCCAGCCACGAAGAGAAGGATGGATGCCCCATGACCGGAAGCTTACCTGTGCAGCCGCAAGCCATTATGGGCTCTGGCTGGGTTGACCCTAGTAGTGACGCTGGCTGGACGGTACTACGAGAAGTAGACGAACGGTAGGATTGGATGGGTACCGGCAGTGGCCAGAAGAACTCTTTGGAAGACCCTGTTTCATTCGTCCCGTCTTCAAACACCATGAAGTGCGAAGACTTTAAAAGGAGGGAATGATTCTTGCGGGGAAAGTGCGCAAACCTCTGCAGAGTGTTATAACCTAATCGATTAGCCGTGTCCCGATTCACGGACATTTGAGCCTCTGGAACTTGGAAGTATTCGGATATCTCAACACTTAAAACTAATGAATTAATTTGAGGGTTGATGACTTAATAATAATTTGGGAACGAGATATTGGTTGGCGGAACCATCTCAATAACTACCAACAATTTGTAGTAATTTGCAAATAAGTCCACTGTAGTAGGATAAAATTGGCTTTTCGCAAAATGATGAAACTTAGAGCTCCACAGCCAAAATGCATATAGTGTTAGTAACTTTATTATTGTTATTCTTCTTGACTTGCCACTTATTCCAAAAGCTGACCTACATGGCTGCAACGTATTATGTTGCGAGATATATTCGATCAGAGTGAGGCTACGCTCCGCGCTTAGCGATTGCCCTTTGGAGTCGGATGGACTCGCTTATCTTCGACGCTTCGCAGCATTTTAGTTTATTTCTCATGAGTTGGCCTTGAGCGAATTTATTCCCTTGTAATAAAGACTCTATATGAGAATCGATTAATGATATTCAGGTGTGATTGAACTTTGATTACTTTATCGATGTCTTGTGAGTACCGGCATGATCTTGGGATGGTGCATACGTAGATTTGACCGATTTTGGGTCAGTCGCTCTGAGATGGTATCGAGCACACGCCGACCGTGAGGATCGTAACCCCTAGGATCGGAAAGCCATAGCGAGACCCTTTACTTTGAACCCTTTTTCATTCTATAATTCTTCCTGATCTATTCGACTCTTCTCCCTTTGCAACATTCTAGATGGCCGTCGAGTTCACCCCAGTTTTGCTACGGAGTTCTGCCACCCGATGAGGCGATGCCCTTCGAAGGAAGCTGGTCCAGATGGTGAAGCTGCTGAAGATTGCTCGCCCTCGATCACTGGAAACCCACTAATGCACTTCCGACGGACACCCGCTTCTGAGGATTGAGGTGCATATCCTGGAGGACCTTTGGAGGACACACGGAGCCTATCAACTTTGAGTTCACCGAGTTCAACCTGGATCATCGGAAGAGACGTGGCGATCTACCGAGCACTTGGACATCTCCGAGAGGAGTACAGGACTGAGCTCGATCACTCGAGACCTCGCCATGGTTTCTCGCAGGGGCAAGGAATGGAGATATCATCCGTACCATTGAGGACGATTCCACTCTCTCATACATCCAGACTTGGAGTGTCTTCTCGAAGCGGAGATTCAGACCGCCAGAACTCAAGACACACCGAAGCTTTGTTCCATGAATGGAGCTGGAGGAGAAGGCACGAGACTTCCTTGGCCATGAGGAAGAAATCACGGACTTCATGGAGATAGTCGACGACCTGAAGATGAAGCTTGCCGCGATTGAGGAGAAGATGGACTTGGGAGAGGATCTTTACCCGAGTGGAGATGAAGCACCCCTCGTAAGCAATGATCAGGATTTCGAAGGGAGTACCACCGAAGGAAACCCCAAGAGGAGGCGCCACTGATGAAGACCTTTTAGTCGACCACCATGTTATCTTTTATTTTTTCGATCAGTTAGGCCGATGTTTTTCCTTCGATTAGTCATGAGCTTTTGTAATCGAGTTTGAACCATGTTTGAGTGGAATGAATAAATGATTGGTGTGTTTTGTTTGTGCATTCATATGGGTAGTGTAATTCTCATAGACCATTGTTCTATTCTAATCTTCTCACCCACTCCAAAAACACCAGATGCCTCCGAGGGCGTGACACTTGGTTTCCCGCCGAGCTCACCCAGCTACTCCAAAGCAGCGAGAATGCATCGATGCAGCTTCGATCCGAACGAACAACACAGCCAACAATCCACCGCCACCACCACCACCCACGTGGACAACTTGACTCGATTTACGAGGTTGAATCCGCCAGTGTTCTCCAAGAGCACCGAGCCGATTGTGGCTGATGATTGGCTCCGCAAGATCGGAAGGAGCTAGTCACCGTTGGATGCACCGATGTTTGAGAAGGTGCGCTTTGCAGCGCATCAACTGGATGGACCTGCAGCTTCTTGGTGGGAGAATTACACCGCCACTTTTCCTTGGGTGGCATCACTTGGGATCAATTCCAGCAGGCCTTCGCCGCTCATGTCTCATCTGGAGCCATGAGTGCGAAGAAGCGTGAGTTCCGCAACTTACGCCAGGAAACCGTCTTCGTGGCACGATGCGTGGAAGAATTCAGCAAGCTTGCTCGCTATGCCCCGATGATGTGGCCACAGATGCCGCCAAGCGGGAGAAGTTCCTTGAGGACTCAATGATGAACTGAGCATGCAGCTTATTGTGGCTACTTTCAACAACTACCGTGAGCTGGTAGACAAGGCCACCATTCGGAAGGCAAGCAGCAGCAGATAGAAAACCGCAAGCGGAAGTATAGCCAGGGGAAGCACAACTCAGGAACTCAGCAGAAGCCTCGCTATGCACCGTACTCAGGAGGGCACACCCATCATAACCATGGAGTTCATAACCATGGTGGAAATGGAAACAACCGCAGCCAGGACAACAAGTCAGGTCATGGCAATGGCAATGGCAATGGTAATGGCAATAAGCACCGTTCTGCCCGGCTCGAAGGATCTGAGCCACATCACCGCTTCAAGTGCCGAAGAGCAGGGCACTACGCCACCGACGCCCGGAGGCCAAGCAGAGGAACGGAATGGCAATGGAGGCTCAGCGAAGAAGCCCAATCCTTTCCCCGTGCTCAAGTGAATCACATCGACGTGGAGAACGTCTATGATCAGCCGGATAATCGTGGTTGGTAAGTTTTATTGAATTCACGTTCAGTTTTGGTTCTCTTTGATTCGGTGCAACGATTCATTCATATCAAGGGTAGTTGTGGATAAGTACGGATTACGCACTAGAACCCTTAGAAGCCCCTCCGCGTCGGTTCGCAGGAGGAGAAATGATGGCAGGTTTAAGTTGCCTGCAACCCTCAACATCGGAACCACAAATTTCCGTGGAACTCATAGTGTTGGAAACTCAGACCTTGGATGTAATCCTAGGCATGGATTGGTTGTCAAAGTATGAAGGGAACATTGATCGTGCAAGAAGTCTATTCTGCTCACCACCCGGAGCGTAAGAGGATCAAGTATGTAGTCCGCACAGCCGGATGAAGAATCAGTGCATTCCCTCACGGAGTTGTTCAGAGGAAGTGCCGATGGTGCAAGAATTTCCGATGTGTTCCGGAGGAATTACCAGAATGCCACCGACGAGACATTGAGTTTCGATTGAGTTATTGCCCGGCACAGCCCCAATATCCAAGAGACCTTATCGGATGCCACCGAATGAGTTGAAAGAGATCAAGGATCAAATAAATGAGTTATTGGAGAAAGGATATATTCGTCCAAGCTCATCACCTTGGGGAGCCCCAGTTCTTTTGGTAGAGAAGAAGGATGGAAGCTTGAGGATGGTTGTGGATTATCGTGCATTGAACGAAGTAACCATCAAGAACAAGTACCCTCTGCCGATGATCAATGACTTGTTTGATCAACTTGTTGGAGCCAAGGTATTCTCTAAGATCGATCTTCGATCAGGGTATCACCAGTTGAAAATTCGTGAAAAGGATATACCCAAAACAGCATTCACTACCAGGTATGGTTTATACGAGTATACCGTCATGTCATTTGGATTGACTAATGCTCCTGCATACTTCATGAATTTGATGAACAAGGTGTTCATGGAGTATTTGGACAAGTTTGTCGTGGTGTTCATCGATGACATATTGATATTCTCCAAGAGCGAGGAAGAGCATAAGGAACATTTGCGTCTAGTTCTGGAGAAACTTCGAGAACATCAGCTATATGCCAAATTCAGCAAATGTGAATTTTGGTTGAAGGAAGTTGGATTCCTCGGACATGTTATTTCAGGAGAAGGAATAGCAGTTGATCCCGCCAAGGTTGAATCAGTCACCGATTGGCGTCACCCACCTCGATCAAAGAGATCCGCAGTTTTCTCGGACTCGCAGGATATTATCGGAGGTTCATTGAGAACTTCTCGAAGATTGCCAAGCCCATGACTGAGTTGTTGAAGAAGGAAGCCAAGTATGTTTGGACCGAGGAATGTGAAGCCAGTTTTCAGGAATTGAAGAAACGGTTGGTCACAGCTCGGTGTTGATATTGCGGACATACATAAGGAATACCAGGTCTATTAGGCGCTTCTCGTCAAGGACTCGAAGGAGTATTGATGCAGGAAGGCAAGGTTGTAGCTTATGCCTCCGCACAGCTACGACCTCATGAGATGAATTATGCCACACATGATTTGGAGTTAGCAGTGTAGTGCATGCACTCAAGACACAGAGACATTTCCTCATCGGAAATCGTTGTGATGTCTACACAGATCACAAGAGTTTGAAATATATCTTCACGCAGAAGGAATTGAACCTCGAGCGAGGAGATGGCTAGAGTTGATAAAGGACTACGACATGAGATTGCATTACCACCCCGGTAAAGCTAACGTTGTAGCAGATGCTTTGAGCCGTAAGAGTTATGTGAATACTCTTACCGCAGGAGGATTACCCCAGGAGTTGGTCGATGACCTCAGAGATCTCCGACTGGAGATAGTTCCGAAAGGATTTGTTGCAACCCTGGAAGTTCAGTCCACCTTGACCGAAAGGATTCGTGAAGCCCAGAAGTCGGACAAGGAAATTGATGAGATAAAGCAAAAGATGGAGGAAGGAAAAGCTAAAGGATTCCGTAAGGATGAACATGGAACTATATGGTTTGAGGATCGTATTTATGTGCCCAATAATCCCGAGCTCAGGAAGCTAATTCTTCAGGAGGCTCATGATTCACCGTACTCGATCCACCCCGGCAACACCAAGATGTACCTGGATTTGAAGCAAAGTTTCTGGTGGACAGGTATGAAGAAGGACATTGCCGAGTACGTAGCCGTATGCGATGTTTGCCAACGTGTAAAGGCGAACATCGAAGCCAGCAGGGTTACTTCAACCTTTGCCGATTCCCGATTGGAAATGGGAGAAACTTGGTATGGATTTCATCACAGGACTACCCAGGACCCGTTCAGGTTATGATTCTATCTGGGTAGTGGTTGATCGGTTGACTAAGGTAGCTCACTTCATTCCCGTGAAGACTACCTATACCAGTGCCAAGTTGGCCAAGATATACATGACCAGGATCGTATGTCTGCATGGAGTTCCGAGGAAAATCGTGTCGATAGAGGAACGAGTTTACCTCAAAGTTTTGGAAGCAATTGCATGAAACTTTGGGTACGAGGCTGGAATTCAAGACAGCTTTTCATCCGCAGAGCAGATGGATGCACCGAGAGAGTCAATCAGATTACGGAGGACATGTTGAGAGCTTGTGTGCTAGACTATGGGTCTAGTTGGGATGATAATTTGCCGTCGCAGAGTTTTCATACAACAACAGCTTATCAATCCAGTTTGAAGATGGCCCTTCGAAGCCCTATACGGAAGGAGGTGCAGGACACCATTGTTGTGGGATAGTGTTGGAGATCGATCACTTTTCGTTCCGATCTTATCAAGGATTCGAAGAGAAAGTCAAGCTGATTCGAGACCGGCTCAAGATAGCACGATCCACGACGTAAGAGTTATGCCGACGATGAAGCGCAGGAGGTGACTTACGAAGTGGGAGACCGAGCATACCTTCGTGTGTCTCACTTCGTGGGATCAAGAGGTTTGGAGTCAAGGAAAGTTAGCACCCGATTCATTGGCCCTACAAAATCCTCGAACGTCGTGGAGAAGTTGCATACAAGCTGGAATTGCCGGAAGGATTGTCCGGAGTTCATGATGTTTTCCACGTTTCTCAGTTAAAGAAGTGCCATGCCGACATTGCCGATGTTCCGTTGAGAGACACAGTGCCCCTAGAGGCCATACAGCTTGACAGTGATTTGACTTACAAGGAGAAACCCGTCAAAATTCTCGAGACTGCAAGCCGAGTCACCCGCAGCAAAGTCATCAAGTTTTGCAAGGTGCTGTGGAGTCACCACACCGAGGAAGAAGCCACACAGGAACGCCAAGAAGATCTTCGTCGAGACCATCCGCACCTATTTGCTAGCCAACCCGAATCTCGAGGGCGAGATTCATATTAAGGTGGGTAGGTTTGTAACATCCCAAATTTTCCTATTTGGAATGTTTTACAATTATAGATAAGCATCCTATGCATCCTGTTTGAATTTGAATGCCATTTGAAGTTTCAGAGCAAGTTGAGTTTTGAATTTGAATTTCAAACTTTGGCATGTGGGAAACAATTCAAAAACTAAGCTTGATAAATACTTGATCAAAAGTATGAGAGGAGCAAACATGACACTCCAAAAATATCAGAGGAAACAATGCCAAAAGATTTGGATTCAAATCTGAAATTTATTTGAATTTGAAAAAAAATGGATTTTTATAAAGTTTGGATTTTGCCTTTGGAAAAATGTTCAAATGAAAGGAATATTCCCCATCATTTTGGTATATATATACCCTATATAAAATATTTATAGTTTAGGTTTTATTTTTGTTTTGTTTTAATTAAAATAAAAAAATAAAGAAAACCCCAGGCGCCAAATAGCCACCCAGTGCCCAGCCAGCGCCGCCTCACCCCTCACCCGCGCCCGGCCAGTGAGCCTAATCCAGCCAGCCCAGCCAGCCAGCCAGCCCAGCTCAGCCCGCGCCCCCCGCTGCGAAACCCCGAGGCTTGATCGACCGCCCTCCCTCCCCTCTCTCTCTCATCGACCCGCTGGCCCCGCCCGTCTTCTTCCCCTCGCCCACGCCACGCCACTGCCGGGAGATCCACTGGATCCCGAAGGATCCGGATCCCGACAGCCCGATGCCCTTCCGGCATCCCGAGGCCCGGCTATAAAGCGAGCCTCCGCACCCCATTCCCCCTAGCGACGCCGGACCCCTCTCCTCTCCTCCCGAGCTCACGGAGTCCAGAGCTCGCCACCGCCAAAGTCGCCGCCGACGCCACCTGGTCCACCCCGACCCACCCCAACACCACGAACCCTTCCCGTGCTCCCAAGACTTCCCGACGAGTCGCCGGAGCTCCCGACGCCTTGACGCCTCGGAGCACTCTCGCCGCCGCCCATGCCGTCAGAGTCCGTAAGTCACCGCAAACCTCCCCACCGTCCGATCGTAGATCTAGGGTTAGATTAGAAGCCCCAAGGGGTAGGTTTTAGTTAGAAAACCGGCCGCCCGATCGGTTTATTTATTAGTTAGGTTTTATTTTTAGGCCGGTTCTTTTAGTTTAAACCTAGGGCCCATTTAGCCTATCTAACGATAGTATACAGTTTAGGCCCATTAGGCCTTTTTCTTTTATTTTGATTTTCTGTTTTAGCGAATTGTTTCAAATTTCAAAATGTATATCTTTTATTCTGTTTAATATTTTGAGTGATTCTTTTTTGTTGGATTGCAAATTTTATGTAGTTTCTGAAAATATATATTTAGCTATGTTAAAATATTTAAAATGCTTTAATATTGTTTTAGTCAGAATAGCAAATCTGCTATAACTTTAGTTAGAAAAATTATTTTGCATGATTCTTTTGCCATCACTTTATTTTGATATTGTCAAACCCTAGAAATTAATTTGGGTATTTTAGGATTAATAAATAATTAATTTTAGACATAATCTTATTAATCCTAATTAATTGACTAGTTCTGTTTTCCTAATTAATTAATTAGTAAATTAATTTATTTTTAACTTGTGATTAGTTATTCTAGGTTAGTTTCTGTCACTCCATTAGATGAACTTTTATTTATAATTAATAAAAGTTTTAAATTAATTTTCTTAATAGAAATTGGATTAGGCCTAAAATGAGTTTTATAATAGCTTTTAATTAATTCTTTTTGCTCCTAATTGCTTAGTTAATCCTTTTCTGTTAAGTTAGCCTAAAACCATGATTATGTTATATCAAGGAATTTTTGTTATATAAAAACTATTTTTGCTATTGTTTGGTGTAGGAAAAACTTTGAATTGGTTTCTTTGAGTTTTTTTCTTTTGATTTGGTTTTGATTGTTTTGTTGTGCTATGTTACTATTGTTATCTTGTGTGATCCTCTTGCTTTATGCTTATTGTGTTATTGTTTGTCTCGGTAGAGTTCCCGGAGTGCGAAGCTTGCTACTACGACTCTTTAGCTTACGAGGATCATCAGCAAGGCAAGTTTTGATCATGTTATTTCTATACCTATGTTTTTGTGCATTAGTAGTTGTCACCACCCCACCATTGCATGCAGTAGTGAATTCTTGAAGTCATTAAACTTGAGTAGTATCATGTGGTAGGATGAACCAATCCCCTTGTTACCATGACCCCGGGACGTAGTAGTTATTTTGCTATGCTCGTAGACGGGATTTGGGATGAGTGAAGTTCATAAGCAAGATGTGAGAGTCAATGATGATGACAACCCATGGACTACAATGATCAAGATGGACTTCGGAAAATCACTACTGGGTGGAGGACGGTTGACGGGCACCTGGAGCACCCAAGGTGGCGGGATGCATGGAGAAGCGCCATGACATCCTGCGGAAAGCTTCACCCAGCCACGAAGAGAAGGATGGATGCCCCATGACCGGAAGCTTACTGTGCAGCCGCAAGCCATTATGGGCTCGGCTGGGTTGACCCTAGTAGTGACGCTGGCTGGGCGGTACTACGAGAAGTAGACGAACGGTAGGATTGGATGGGTACCGGCAAAGGGGCGTAAGAACTCTTTGGAAGACCTGTTTCATTCGTCCGCCTTCAAACACCATGAAGTGCGAAGACTTTAAAAGGAGGGAATGATTCTTGCGGGGAAAGTGCGCAAACCTCTGCAGAGTGTTATAACCTAATCGATTAGCCGTGTCCCCGGTTACGGACATTTGAGCCTCTGGAACTTGGAAGTATTCGGATATCTCAACACTTAAAACTAATGAATTAATTTGAGGGTTGATGACTTAATAATAATTTGGGAACGAGATATTGGTTGGCGGAACCATCTCAATAACTACCAACAATTTGTAGTAATTTGCAAATAAGTCCACTGTAGTAGGATAAAATTGGCTTTTCGCAAAATGATGAAACTTAGAGCTCCACAGCCAAAATGCATATAGTGTTAGTAACTTTATTATTGTTATTCTTCTTGACTTGCCAGCTTATTCCAAATGCTGACCTACATGGCTGCAACGTATTATGTTGCAGAGATATATTCCGATCAGAGGAGGCTACGCTCCGCGCTTGGCGATTGCCCTTTGAGTCGGATGGACTCGCTTATCTTCGACGCTTCCGCAGCATTTTAGTTTATTTCTCATGAGTTGGCCTTGAGCCAATTTATTCCCTTGTAATAAAGACTCTATATGAGAATCGATTAATGATATTCAGGTGTGATTGAACTTTGATTACTTTATCGATGTACTTGTGAGTACCAAAGATGATCTTGGGATGGTATGCATACGTAGATTTGACCGATTTTGGGTCAGGTCGCTACATAATCACTTGATTCAACTGGGAGTTAATCTTCCGGATGATAGCGTCATTGACAGAACTCTCCAATCACTGCCACCAAGCTACAAGAGCTTCGTGATGAACTATAACATGCAAGGGATGAATAAGACGATTCCCGAGCTCTTCGCAATGCTAAAGGTTGCGGAGGTAGAAATCAAGAAAGAGCATCAAGTGTTGATGGTCAACAAGACCACTAGTTTCAAGAAAAAGGGCAAAGGGAAGAAGAAGGGGAACTTCAAGAAGAACAGCAAGCAAGTTGCTGCTCAGAGAAGAAACCCAAGTCTAGACCTAAGCCTGAAACCGAGTGCTTCTCTTTGCAAGCGATCGGTCACCGGAAGCGGAACTGCCCCAAGTATTTGGCGGATAAGAAGGATGGCAAGGTGAACAAAGGTATATGTGATATACATGTTATTGATGTGTACCTTACTAGAGCTCGCAGAGCACTGGTATTTGATACTGGTTCATTGCTAATATTTGCAACTCAAACAGTACTACTGATTGCTTAACACCGGCAAAGGACGAGGTGATGATGCTGTGGGAAATGGTTCCAAAGTCGATGTGATCGCGGTCGGCACGCTACCTCTACATCTACCTTCAGGATTAGTTTTAGACCTAAATAATTGTTATTTGGTGCCAGCGTTAAGCATGAACATTATATCTGGATCTTGTTTGATGCGAGATGGTTATTCATTTATATCAGAGAATAATGGTTGTTCTATTTATATGAGTAATATCTTTTATGGTCATGCACCCTTGAAGAGTGGTCTATTTTTGATGAATCTCGATTGTAGTGATACACATATTCATAATGTTGAAGCCAAAAGATGCAGAGTTGATAATTATAGTGCAACTTATTTGTGGCACTGCCGTTTAGGTCATATCGGTGTAAAACGCATGAAGAAACTCCATACTGATGGACTTTTGGAACCACTTGATTATGAATCACTTCGTACTTGTGAACCGTGCCTCATGGGCAAGATGACTAAAACGCCGTTCTCCGGTACTATGGAGAGAGCAACAGATTTGTTGGAAATCATACATACAGATGTATGTGGTCCGATGAATGTTGAAGCTCGTGGCGGATATCGTTATTTTCTCACCTTCACAGATGATTTAAGCAGATACGGGTATATCTACTTAATGAAGCGTAAGTCTGAAACATTTGAAAAGTTCAAAGAGTTTCAGAGTGAAGTTAAAAATCATCGTAACAAGAAAATAAACTTTCTACGATCTGATCGTGGAGGAGAATATTTGAGTTATGAGTTTGGTCTACATTTGAAACAATGCGGAATAGTTTCGCAACTCACGCCACCCGGAACACCACGGCGTAATGGTGTGTCTGAACGTCATAATCGTACTTTACTAGATATGGTGCGATCTATGATGTCTCTTACTTATTTACCACTATCGTTTTGGGGTTATGCTTTAGAGACAGCTGCATTCACGTTAAATAGGGCACCATCGAAATCCGTTGAGACGACGCCTTATGAACTGTGGTTTGGCAAGAAACCAAAGTTGTCATTTCTAAAAGTTTGGGGCTGCTATGCTTATGTGAAAAAGATTCAACCTGATAAGCTTGAACCCAAATCGGAGAAATGTGTCTTCATAGGATACCCAAAGGAGACTGTTGGGTACACCTTCTATCACAGATCCGAAGGCAAGACATTCGTTGCTAAGAACGGATCCTTTCTAGAGAAGGAGTTTCTCTCGAAAGAAGTGAGTGGGAGGAAAGTAGAACTTGATGAGGTAACTGTACCGACTCCCTTATTGGAAAGTAGTTCATCACAGAAACCGGTTTCTGTGACACCTACACCAATTAGTGAGGAAGTTAATGATGATGATCATGGAACTTTAGATCAAGCTGTTACTGAACTTCGTAGATCAATCAAAGTAAGATCAGCACCAGAGTGGTACGGTAATCCTTGTTTTAGAAGTCATGCTACTAGATCATGATGAACCTACGAACTATGACGAAGCGATGGTGAGCCCAGATTCCGCAAAGTGGCTTGAAGCCATGAAATCTGAGATGGGATCCATGTATGAGAACAAAGTGTGGACTTTGGTTGACTTGCCCGATGATCGGCAAGCAATAGAGAATAAATGGATCTTCAAGAAGAAGACTAACGCTGATGGTAATGTTACTATCTACAAAGCTCGACTTGTTGCAAAAGGTTTTCGACAAGTTCAAGGGGTTGCCTATGATGAGACCTTCTCACCTGTAGCGATGCTTAAGTCTGTCCGAATCATGTTAGCGATTGCCGCATTTTATGATTATGAAATATGGCAGATGGATGTCAAAACTGCATTCCTGAATGGATTTCTGGAAGAAGAGTTGTATATGATGCAACCAGAAGGTTTTGTCGATCCTAAAGAATCTAATAAAGTGTGCAAGCTCCAGCGATCCATTTATGGACTGGTGCAAGCCTCTCGGAGTTGGAATAAACGCTTTGATAGTGTGATCAAAGCATATGGTTTTATACAGACTTTTGGGGAAGCCAGTATTTACAAGAAAGTGAGTGGGAGCTCTGTAGCATATTTGATATTATATGTGGACGGCATATTATTGATTCGCTATGATATAGAATTTCTGGATAGCATAAAAGGATACTTGAATAAAAGTTTTTCAATGAAAGACCTCGGTGAAGCTGCTTACATATTAGGTATCAAGATCTATAGAGATAGATCAAGACGTTTAATTGGACTTTCACAAAGCACATACCTTGATAAAGTTTTGAAAAAGTTCAAAATGGATCAAGCAAAGAAAGGGTTCTTGCCTGTAATACAAGGTGTGAAATTGAGTCAGACTCAATGCCCGACAACTGCAGAAGATAGAGATAAAATGAAAGAAGTTCCCTATGCTTGAGCCATAGGCTCTATCATGTATGCAATGTTGTGTACCAGACCTGATGTGTTCCTTGCTATTAGTTTAGCAGGGAGGTACCAAAGTAATCCAGGAGTGGATCACTGGACAGCGGTCTAGAACATCCTGAAATACCTCAAAAGGACTAAGGATATGTTTCTCGTTTATGGAGGTGACAAAGAGCTAGTCGTAAATGGTTACATCAATGCAAGCTTTGACACTGATCCGGACGATTCTAAATCGCAAACCGGATACGTGTTTTTATTGAACGGTGGAGCTGTCAGTTGGTGCAGTTCTAAACAAAGCGTCGTAGCGGAATCTACATGCGAAGCAAAGTATATAGCTGCTTCGGAAGCAGCAAATGGAGGAGTCTGGATGAAGGAGTTCATATACGATCTAGGTGTCGTACCTAGTGCATCGGGTCCAATGAAAATCTTTTTTGACAATACTGGAGCAATTGCCTTGGCAAAGGAATCCAGATTTCACAAGAGAACCAAGCACATCAAGAGACGCTTCAATTCCATCCGGGACCAAGTCCAGGTGGGAGACATAGAGATTTGCAAGATACATACGGATCTGAATGTTGCAGACCCGTTGACTAAGCCTCTTCCACGAGCAAAACATGATCAACACCAAGGCTCCATGGGTGTTAGAATCATTACTATGTAATCTAGATTATTGACTCTAGTGCAAGTGGGAGACTGAAGGAAATATGCCCTAGAGACAATAATAAAGTTATTATTTATTTCCTCGTATCATGATAAATGTATATTATTCATGCTAGAATTGTATTACCCGGAAATATAATACATGTGTGAATACATAGATAAAACATAGTGTCACTAATATGCCTCTACTTGACTAGATTGTAAATCAAAGATGGTTAAGTTTCCTAACCATAGACATGAGTTGTCATTTGATTAAAGAGATCACATCATTAGGAGAATGATGTGATTGACTTGACCCATTCTATTAGCTTAGCACTTGATCGTTTAGTATGTTGCTATTGCTTTCTTCATGACTTATACATGTTCCTATGACTATGAGATTATGTAACTCCCGCTTACCGGAGGAACACTTTGTGTGCTACCAAACGTCACAACGTAACTGGGTGATTATAAAGGTGCTCTACAGGTGTCTCCGAAGGTACTTGTTGAGTTGACGTATTTCGAGATTAGGATTTGTCACTCCGATTGTCGGAGAGGTATCTCTGGGCCCTCTCAGTAATGCACGTCACTATAAGACTTGCAAGCAATGTAGCTAATGAGTTAGTTATGAGATGATGCATTACGTAACGAGTAAAGAGACTTGCCGGTAACGAGATTGAACTAGGTATTGGATACCGACGATCAAATCTCGGGCAAGTAACATACCGATGACAAAGGGAACAACGTATGTTGTTATGCGGTTTTGACCGATAAAGATCTTCATAGAATATGTAGGTGCCAATATGAGCATCCAGGTTCTGCTATTGGTTATTGACCGAAAATGTGTCTCGGTCATGTCTACATAGTTCTCGAACCCGTAGGGTCCGCACGCTTAAGGTTTCGTTGACAGTTTTATCACGAGTTTATGAGTTTTGATGTACCGAAGGTTGTTCGGAGTCCCGGATATGATCACGGACTTGACGAGGAGTCTCGAAATGGTCGAGACATAAAGATCGATATATTGGACGACTATATTTGGACACCCGAAAGGTTCCGGGTGAGATTGGGACAATACCGGAGCTCCGGGAGGTTATCGGAACCCCCCGGGAGGTATATGGGCCTTATTGGGCCTTAGTGGAAAGGAGGGGAAAGGAGAAAGGGAGAGGGCGCCCCCCCCAAGCCCAATCTGAATTGGGAGGGGGGCCGGCCCCGCCTTTCCTTCCTCCCTCCTTCCACTTCCTTCCCTTTCCTACTCCTAATAGGAAAAGGGGGAGTCATACTCCTGGTGGGAGTTGGACTCCCCCCCTAGGGCGCGCCACCCCCCTTAGCCGGGCCCCTCCTCCACTCCTTTATATACGGAGGAGGGGGGCACCCCATAGACACAACAATTGATCTCTTGATCTCTTAGCCGTGTGCGGTGCCCCCCTCCACCATTGTTTTCCTTGACAATATTGTAGCGGTGCTTAGGCGAAGCCCTGCGACGGTAGAAGATCAAGATAGTCACCACGCCGTCGTGCTAACGGAACTCTTCCCTGACACTTTGCTGGATCGGAGTCCGGGGAACGTCATCGAGCTGAACGTGTGCGAGAACTCGAGGTGCCGTAGTTTCGGTGCTTGATCAGTTGGGCCGTGAAGACGTACAACTACATCAACCACGTTGTGCTAACGCTTCCGCTTTCGGTCTACGAGGGTACATGGACACACTCTCCCCTCTCGTTGCTATGCATCACCATGATCTTGCGTGTGCGTAGGAATTTTTTTAAATTACTACGTTCCCCAACATCTTCATCCTACGCCTCCCATGGATTGATAAACCTTAGGTCATCCAATTGAGGGAAAATTGCTACTGTCCTACAAACCAATGCATTTGGAGGCCCAACAACGTCTACAAGAAGAAGGTTGTGTAGTAGACATCACCCACCCCTCCTCTCTCTCTGCATTTTAGAGCAAAAAATAGTTTAGAGCAAAAGTTAGTTTAGAGCAAAAAAATTAGTTTGGAGCAAAAGATGTTAAGTAGTAGATGTTAGAGAAAAAATTAGTTTAGAGCAAAAAATTTGGTTCATAGCAAATGTTAGTTAGGGCAGTAGGGTTTAATTAGAGTTTTTGTTTTCATAGATGTTTTTTTTAAAGAAAAAAATAAAGAAAATGGTGTAGTAGTGCTGCTAGTAGTATATAGAGATACTAGTAGATGTTAATTAGGTTAGGGCAGTAGTGGTACTAGTAGATGTTAATTAGATGTTTTTTATTTAGGGCAGTAGGGTTTTGCTAGCTTAATTAGGTTAGTAATGCTGCTAGTAGTACTGGTACAGTAGGTTAATTAGGTGAAGTTAAATGAATAACCTAAATGAATGAAATTAGTAGTTAACCAATTTTTTTTCCTTTCATCATATAGAGCACTGAAGTTAACTGAATTTTGTGCTATTATTAGTTAAATGAATTTTCTTCTTCACTTAGTTTTTGAATTAGCTTGTGAAATTTGGACATGAATATTTGGACATGTGGTTGCTCGTGTATATTTGGACATGTGTTGCGGTGTCGAAGATGGATATTTGAACACTGTTTCCAGGGAATGAAGCTGAGTGGCCTATGTTTTGCCGGAATGTTGATTCATTTCCATTCCGGCTAATTTCAGGTGCTCGATTTGTCCAGTTTTTAGCAAAGGTCATGCCAAAATTTTCCGTGAATTTCGGCATGACTTGTTGTACAAACTAGGACATATCGAGCGCCCGGGATTTGACGCACTGGGAAGGAGTCAACGTTCCTGCAAAACATAGGCCTTTTTTATGTCATTATCCGTTTTATTAGGTCTAGAATTAATTGACTAGATTTAATCATAGGAAACATGGCTAGCAATGATGAAGGACAGGGTTCTGGTGATTGCGACAACGTCTACCTGGCGGCAGAAGAATTTTTGAGGGAAGCCGACGATCAACGGTTGATGTTGCTGGGACCACCTGTCATGTCGGAGACTATGACCGACATTGAGACCGGCGCTGAGACTGAGACCGGCATCGAGACCGGCGCTGAGACTAAGGCCGGCGCCGAGACTAGCGGAGCCGGTATAGAACCGAAAGCAAAGAGGCAACGGCGCATAAACGAGCTCAGGACTACTAGACTGGTGGTCACGGAGGTGGACGACGGCATTTTTTAGCCTAACGCGCCCGCGGAAGTGCGCGCGTGCTACGGCAATCAAATAGGCTGCATTGTACGGACAACCGCCACCATCAATGCTAATATGAGGTTAACCTAGTATTATAATATGAGGCCCTCCCTACAAAACAAGCTGCATCAGATATTCTTGTTCCTGGGCCGGAATGAAGAAGATTATAAAAATCCAGATAAAGACCCGACAATGAAGAAGATAAACAAACACACCATGACCAAGTTTAGCGACGCGTTGGCCGCCTGGAAAGCAAGGTTGAAGCATCGGATCGTCAAGAAAAAGGAACCCTACTCCGAGATTGTAAAGGATAATCTGACAATCACGGAAGAGTTTTTTCAAATATTCAAGGCGGCTTGCGAGGCCGAAGCTGCCAAAAAGAAGTCAATGTACATGAAGGGGCTTCAAGAGAGGAACATGGGTTCCAACTGATACGTCTCCGTCGTATCTACTTTTCCAAACACTTTTTCCCTTGTTTTGGACTCTAACTTGCATGATTTGAATGGAACTAACCCGGACTGACGTTGTTGTCAGCAGAATTGCCATGATGTTGTTTTATGTGCAGAAAACAAAAGTTCTCGGAATGACCTGAAACTCCACGGAACATCTAGTTAAAAATAATAAAAAATCCTTGCCAAAGATGAAGGCCAGGGGGCCCACACCCTGTCCACGAGGGTGGGGGGCGCCCCCCCTAGGGCGCGCCCCCCTACCTCGTGGGCCCCCTGGAGCTCCTCCGACGCCAACTCCAACTCTATATATTTGCTTTCGGGGAGAAAAATATCAAGGAGAAGAAATCATTGCGTTTTATGATACGGAGCCGCCGCCAAGCCCTAAAACCTCTCGGGAGGGCTGATCTGGAGTCCGTTAGGGGCTCCGGAGAGGGGGATTCATCGCTGTCATCATCATCAACCATCCTCCATCACCAATTTCATGATGCTCACCGCCGTGCGTGAGTAATTCCATCGTAGGCTTGCTGGACGGTGATGGGTTGGATAAGATTTATCATGTAATCGAGTTAGTTTTGTTAGGGTTTGATCCCTAGTATCCACTATGTTCTGAGATTGATGTTGCTATGACTTTGCTATGCTTAATGCTTGTCACTAGGGCCTGAGTGCCATGATTTCAGATCTGAACCTATTATGTTTTCATGAATATATGTGTGTTCTTGATCCTATTTTGCAAGTCTATAGTCACATACTATGTGTTATGATCCGGCAACCCCGAAGTGACAATAATCGGGACCACTCCCGGTGAGGACCATAGTTTGAGGAGTTCATGTATTCACTATGTGCTAATGCTTTGTTCCGGTTCTCTATTAGAAGGAGGCCTTAATATCCCTTAGTTTCCATTAGGACCCCGCTGCCACGGGATGGTAGGACAAAAGATGTCATGCAAGTTCTTTTCCCTAAGCACGTATGACTATATTCGGAATACATGCCTACATTACATTGATGAATTGGAGCTAGTTCTGTGTCACCCTATATTATGACTGTTACATGATCAACTGCATCCGGCATAATTATCCATCACCGATCCAATGCCTACGAGCTTTCCATATACTGGTTTATGCTTATTTACTTTTCCGTTGCTACTGTTACAATCATTACAAAATACCAAAAATATTACTTTTGCTGCCGTTATCTTTTTCTACCGTTACCACTACTATCATATTACTTTGCTACTAAATACCTTGCTGCAGATATTAAGTTATCCAGGTGTGGCTGAATTGACAACTCAGTTGCTAATACTTGAGAGTATTCTTTGGCTCCCCTTGTGTCGAATCAATAAATTTGGGTTGAATACTCTACCCCCGAAAGCTGTTGCGATCCCCTACACTTGTGGGTTATCAAGACTAATTTCTGGCGCCGTTGCCGGGGAGCATAGCTCTATTCTTTGAGTCACTTGGGATTTACATCTGCTGGTCACTATGAAGAACTTGAAAGATGCTAAGACAACAATTTATCCCTCAATTACGAGGGGAGGTAAGGAACTGCCATCTAGCTCTGCACTTGATTCACCTTCTGTTTTGAGTAAGCTTGCGACACCTAAACCTGCTTCTGCTATTCGTTCTGATATGTCGCATGTTATTGATGATGCCACTTCTTTTATGCATGATACTTATGATGAAACTACTTCTATGCTTGATACTACTGTGCCCCTTAGTGATTTTCTTAATGAACAAATTGCTAGGGCTAGAGAGAAAGAAATTATTGAAACTGATCATGTTGATGAAATCGATGATGAAAACATGCCTGTTATTCCTGAGGGTTATATTTTTTATAAAGAAGCTTCTGCTGCTATTTTCAATTGCAAAGATAACGATGATCTTAGAAGGTTATTGGCTAAATGGAATAAGCAATCTCTTAATGATAGAATGAGGCCCGACCCTGCTTTTGCTACTTCACCTATTTGTGTTGCCGATAAGGATTATGAATTCTCTGTTGATCCTGATATAATTACTTTGGTTGAATCTGATCCCTTTCATGGCTATGAATCTGAAACTGTTGTGGCACATCTTACTAAATTAAATGATATAGCCACCCTGTTCACTAATGATGAGAGATCTCGTTACTTTTATATCCTTAAAATATTTCTGTTCTCATTAAAGGGTGATGCTAAGATATGGTTTAATTCTCTTGATCCTGGTTGTGTGCATAGTCCCCAGGATATAATTTATTACATCTCTGCTAAATATTTCCCTGCTCATAAGAAACAAGCTGCTTTAAAGGAAATATACAACTTTGTGCAAATTGAAGAAGAGCGTCTCCCACAAGCCTGAGGGAGGCTTCTGAGGTTACTTAATGATTTGCCTGATCATCCTCTTAAGAAAAATGAAATACTTGATATCTTTTATAATGGACTAACCGATGCTTCCAGAGATTACCTGGATAGTTGTGCTGGTTCTGTTTTCAGGGAAAGAACTCCGGATGAAGCTGAAATTCTATTGAATAATATGTTGGAAAATGAAAATAATTGGACACTTCCTGAGCCAGCTCCTGCTCCAATTCCTGAGCCTATTCCTAAACCAACTCCGAAGAAGAGAGGTGTTCTATTTCTCAGTCCTGAAGATATGCAAGAGGCAAAGAAATCTATGAAAGAAAAAGGTATTAAAGCTGAAGATGTTAATAATTTACCTCCTATTGAAGAAATACATGGTCTTAATTTACCGCCTGTTGAAGAAACATATGATCTTAATCCATTACCTATTGAAGAACCTCCTGGTCTTGATAACCCGACACAGGTAGTAAAGGTAAATTCTCTCTATAGATTTGACGAAGGTGACATTCCTCACTACAAGTCTGCTAGACAGTGCTTAGAAGAGTTTGATAATTTTATTGTCAAACAAGAAAATTTCAACGCTTATTTTGGTAGACAATTAAAGAAAAATGCTTATATGATTAAACACTTGGGTGATTATATGGCTGATGTTAGATGTGAACTTAAACTTGTTAGGAAACATGCTTCTATGGTTACTACTCAAGTAGAACAAGTAGTTAAAGCTCAAAATGATTTGCTCAATGAAATGAATAGTAAGAAAAATGATTATGCTGTTAGAGTGGCTACTAGAACTGGTAGAATGACTTAGGAACCTTTGTATCCTGAAGGCCACCCTAAGAGAATTGAGCAAGATTCTCAGAGAAATAATATTGATGTACCAAGTTCTTCTAAAAGGAAGAAAAATAAAAATGATAGGACTCTGCAAACTTCTAGTGAACCTATTGTTGAACCACCTGAGAATCCTAATGATATATCTATTTCTGATGCCGAAACGCAATCTGGTAATGAACATGAACCTAGTGAAAATGTTAATGATGATGTTCATGATGATGCTCAACCTAGTAATGACAATGATGTAGAAATTGAACCTGTTGTTGATCTTGATAACCCACAATCAAAGAATCAACGTTATGATAAGAGAGACTTTGTCGCTAGGAAACATGGTAAAGAAAGAGAACCATGGGTTCAGAAACCCATGCCTTTTCCTCCCAAACCATCCAAGAAAAAGGATGATGAGGATTTTGAGCGCTTTGCTGAAATGACTAGACCTATCTTTTTGCGTATGCGATTAACTGATATGCTCAAAATGAATCCTTATGCTAAGTATATGAAAGATATTGTTACAAATAAGAGAAAGATACCAAAAGCTGAAATTTCCACCATGCTTGCTAATTATACTTTTAAGGGTGGAATACCAAAGAAACTTGGAGATCCAGGAGTACCTACTATACCATGCTCCATTAAAAGGAATTATGTTAAAACTGCTTTATGTGATCTTGGAGCTGGTGTTAGTGTTATGCCCCTCTCTTTATATCGTAGACTTGACTTGAATAAGTTGACACCTACTGAAATATCTTTGCAAATGGCTGATAAATCAATTGCTATACCTGTCGGTATTTGTGAGGATGTGCCTGTTGTGGTTGCAAACGTTACTATTTTAACGGACTTTGTTATTCTTGATATTCCCGAGGATGATAGTATGTCTATTATTCTTGGAAGACCCTTTTTGAATACTGCAGGGGCTGTTATTGATTGCAACAAAGGCAATGTCGCTTTTCATGTTAATGGTAATGAGCACACGGTACACTTTCCGAGGAAACAACCTCAAGTTCATAGTATCAATTCTATTGGAAAAGTTCCATCGATTATTTTTGGAGGTTTTGAATTTCCTCTTCCTACTGTCAAGAAGAAATATAATATACTTATTATTGGGGATGTGCATATCCCCGTTGAGGTAACATAGTGTTATTCGAAATTCCTCCGGTTCCATGTTAGTCAGAATGAGTGTGTTAACAAGACCTGATCAACCTTGTTAGTGGATTCCTTTTGATGAGCATGAGACGGATGAAACTAGAAGGCACAATCTTCTGTACCCTCTTTATACTTTTTGTTACTTAGTTGAAATAAAGTAAAAATAGTATTTTGCTGTCTGTTTTCTGATTTATCTGTGCAATATAAAAATACCCCGAAAATAAAAGTCCTCCAAATGCCATGCCAATTTAATATGATTTTTTCTAGAATATTTGAGGATTTATGGTACTGAAAACACCGCGGGGGGAGCTGCCACCTGGCCGCGAGGGTGGAGGGCGCGCCCTACCCCCTGCCTCGTGGGCCCATGGTGGCCCTCCTCCACTTATTCCTGCACCCATCCTCTTCTTCTTCCTCCCACAAACACGAATATCTGGTTCAAGCACAAGTTCCAGCTCACTTTGCTGTGATTTTCGATCTCCTTGCCCAAAGCTCCTCTCACAAAACTGCTTGGGGAGATTGTTCCTTGGTATGTGACTCCTCCATTGGTCCAATTAGTTTTTATTCTAGCGCTTTATTCATTGAAAATTTATGCTGCCTAGGTGACCATGTTCTTGAGCTTGCATGTCAAATTTATATGGTTCCAAGTAGGTCTAATGCATGATATAGGCTCTAGGCACTTGTAGGAGTAGTTGCTATCAATTTTGTTGAGCTTGGTTCACTTTTGTTTGAAGCTACTAAAAATTTCAGAAATTTTTCAGAGGAAGAAATATGCTTAGGAAAATGTTCCAAGGTGGTTCTTCAAGAAAGCAAGGACCCAGGCTTGCAATACGTGATGCTGACAAGGAACCACCAAGAGACGCCCCAGTGCGGCCTTGTGAGTGGCCTTCAGAAAATTTTATGGATCGGGCGGGAATCAAAGAAGAATTTAATGCATATTTGCGTAACGCCGATCTTGTGAGCTTTGAGGCCGACAAATTCCCCCAGTACCATCAACTCACAAGCTCATTTGTGAGGACGTTTGAATTTTCATCTTCACGTAATTCTCCAACAGTCATGTTTGATCTTTATGACAAATCTTATACCATGGACTTAGAGGATTTTACTTCTGCTTGCAAACATCCACAGTGGGGTAGTGTTAGTGATCCCCGTAAATCTGAATTTAGAAACTTTCTTGCTGGTATAACCGTGGGGGAATCTAGAGATATAACACAAGCTATTATAGGGAGCATCCATTTTCCTGCTATACATTATTTTGCTCTCTTCGTAGGCAGATGCATAAATGGTAAAGATGAAGCATGTCATATGTGTGTCCCTAATCTCAGTATTCTTAGGAGTGCTGTGTTGGGAGATCAATCTTATAATATGGGAGCCATTGTTGCACGTAAGTTGCATCATAATAGATTTAATGGAGATTTCTTTGGAGGAATTTATCCAACCCGCTTAGCTAATTTTCTTGAGGTGGATGTTCGTGAGGATGATATGGAGTTGCCTCTTACTTATTTAGATTTTAATTCTATGGTCTCTCACCAGTTTGTCGAGAGGAATGAATCACCTCTCCTATATCGACTAATCTTTGACAAACGGTGTGTTGTCCAGACATTTCTCTCTGCCCTGCCTTCTTTGATTATCGGCAAAACAAAGATACATTATTACCAGAGAGGAGGCAGATGAGTATGAGAGGAGAGCGGAGGCAGCTCGACGCCACGCTGCAGCTCAGGAGGCGATAGCCACTGCGTCACAGTACGACCCCAGCTACACCTACGGGTATCCGCCAGGCCATCCCTGGCAATGAACCAACTTAGGCCAAAAGCCTAAGCTTGGGGGAGTACGTATTTCCCACTAACATTACATTTATGTTCACACACACTCATTACTAGATGTCGGTGCTCATACTCTTTCACTGTAATACCCATGCTAGTTTATTTTCTTTTTTATGCTTTCTTCTTGTGTGTCTATTAAACCTGAAGAAAACCCAAAAAAAATAGTAGTAGTTTACTTTACTTGCTATAGTAGTAATAATTAAAAAGAAAACCCAAAAGGATTTCCCGTTCTTCTTTTGCTTGTTGGGAGCTTTCGCGTGTAAATAGATTTATTTCTTTTCTTTTCTTTGGGGGTCAATAGGAGAAGACCGTGATTAAATTGTTGAAGTGGCTCTTATATGCATTATTATTGATTTAACCAAGAGCCCATATTGCCTTGTCTTCTCCTGCTTATTGAATGCTCGCAGATTCCGCTTAGTCCAATGCACGTGCACTCTTATTATTATTCACATCGTTCGATCGTGCAAGTGAAAGGCGATAATGATGATATATGATGAATTGATTGGGATAAGCGAAGCTGGTATGAACCCGACCTCTCTTGTTTTTGTAAATATGATGAGTTCATCGTTCCTGATTCATCTTATTATGGATAAGCATGTTTGCAATGACAATTTAGAGATCATAGTTGCTTGTGCCATGCTTAATTAGCTATGAGTTATAATGATTTACCTTGCGTGCCAACATGCTATTAAAATGGCTGTGATGTGGTATGATGGCGTGGTATCCTCCTTTGACTGATTTAAGTGACTTGACTTGGCACATGTTCACACATGTAGTTGGAACAAATCAACATAGTCTTCACGATATTTATGTTCATGGTGGATTATATCCGACTCATGCTTGCATCCAATGTTTATTAATTTTAATGCATGTTCATGGCTGTTGTCGCTCTCTAGTTGGTCGCTTCCCAGTGTTTTGCTAGCCTTCACTTGTACTAAGCGGGAATACTGCTTGTGCATCCAATCCCTTAAACCCCAAAGTTATTCCAGATGAGTCCATTATACCTTTCTATATGCGGTATTTACCTGCTGTTCCAAGTAAATTTGTATGTGCCAAACTCTAAACCTTCAAATAAACATTCTGTTTTGTATGCTCGAATAGCTCATGTATCAACTAGGGTTGTCCTTATCTTCCATGTTAGGCGGGTTATTCTCACGAGGAGTGGACTCCGCTCCTCATTCACGAGAAAATGGCTGGTTTTCGGGATGCCCAGTCCCATGCTTTAAGCAAGCTAAATCAAATTAATTGCAAAAAAAAGTCCCCCTGGGACTGTTGCTAGTTGGAGTCACTCTTTGTTTCGAGCAAGTCATGGGTTGATGCTTTTTGGTGGAGGGGGAGTATAAACTTTACCATTCTGTTTGGGAACCGCCTATAATGTGTGTAGCATGGAAGATATCACCATCTCTTGGTTGTTATGTTGACAATGAAAGTATGCCGCTCAAAATATTTTTTATCTCTATTTCAAAACCGAGCTCTGGCACCTCTACAAATCCCTGCTTCCCTCTGCGAAGGGCCTATCTATTTACTTTTAGGTTGAGTCATCACCCTCTTATTAAAAAGCACTAGCTGGAGAGCACATCTGTCATTTGCATCCATTACTGTTAATTTATATTGGGTATGACTATGATTGGATCTCTTTTACCATGAATTATAATGTCTAGTCAGTCCTTGATCTTTAAAGGTGCTCTACATTTATGTTTTGCAGTCTTAGAAAGGGCTAGTGAGATACCATCTTGTTATATCATATTATGATTGTTTTGAGAAAGTATTGTCATCCGAGATTTATTATTATGACTCGCTAGTTGATTATGCTATTGATATGAGTAAAACGTGAGACCTAAGAGTTATTGCAAATGTGGTTAGTTATAATCCTTGCAGAATTGCCATGGTGTTATTTATGAGCAGAAACAAAAGTTCTCGGAATGACCTGAAACTCCACGGAATGTCTTTTCAGAAATAATAAAAAATCCTTAATCTTAGTTTACATTGAGTATGACTATGACTGGATCTCTTTTACCATGAATTACAATGTTCAGTCAGTCCTTAATCTTCATAGGTGCTCTGCATTTATGTTTTGCGGTCTCAGAAAGGGCTAGCGAGATACCATCTTGTTATATTATATTATGATCGTTTTGAGAAAGTGTTGTCATCCGAGATTTATTATTATGACTCGCTAGTTGATTATGCCATTGATATGAGTAAACATGAGACCTGAGAATTATTGCAAATGTGGTTAGTTATAATCTTTGTTAAAAACCTGAATGCTGGCTTTACATATTTACAACAACAAGAGCAAACAGAGTTTGTAAAAGTTTTTCTTTTTCTCTTTCAGTTTATCAACTGAATTGCTTGAGGACAGACAAAGGTTTAAGCTTGGGGGAATTGATACGTCTCCGTCGTATCTACTTTTCCAAACACTTTTGCCCTTGTTTTGGACTCTAACTTGCATGATTTGAATGGAACTAACATGGACTGACGCTGATTTCAGCAGAATTGCCATGATGTTGTTTTATGTGCAGAAAACAAAATTCTCGGAATGACCTGAAACTCCATGGAATATCTAGTTAAAAATAATAAAAAATCCTTGCAAAGATGAAGACCAGGGGGCCCACACTCTGTCCACGAGGGTGGGGGGCGCCCCCCCCCTAGGGTGCGCCCTCTACCTCGTGGTCCCCCTGGAGCTCCTCCGACGCCAACTCCAACTCTATATATTTGCTTTCGGGGAGAAAAAAATCAAGGAGAAGAAATCATCGCGTTTTACGATGCGGAGCCGCCGCCAAGCCCTAAAACCTCTCGGGAGGGCTGATCTGGAGTCTGTTCGGGGCTTCGGAGAGGGGGATTCATCACTGTCGTCATCATCAACCATCCTCCATCATCAATTTCATGATGCTCACCGCCGTGCGTGAGTAATTCCATCGTAGGCTTGCTGGACGGTGATGGGTGGATGAGATTTATCATGTAATCGAGTTAGTATTGTTAGGGTTTGATCCCTAGTATCCACTATGTCCTGAGATTGATGTTGCTATGACTTCGCTATGCTTAATGCTTGTCACTAGGGCCCGAGTGCCATGATTTTAGATCTGAACCTATTATGTTTTCATGAATATATGTGTGTTCTTGATCCTATCTTGCAAGTCTATAGTGACCTACTATGTGTTATGATCCGGCAACCCCGAAGTGACAATAATCGGGACCACTCTCGGTGATGACCATAGTTTGAGTAGTTCATGTATTCACTATGTGCTAATGCTTTGTTTCGGTTCTCTATTAAAAGGAGGCCTTAATATCCCTTAGTTTCCATTAGGACCCCGCTGCCACGGGAGGGTGGGACAAAAGATATCATGCAATTTCTTTTCCCTAAGCACGTATGACTATATTCGGAATACATGCCTACATTACATTGATGAATTGGAGCTAATTCTGTGTTACCCTATGTTATGACTGTTACATGATGAACCGCATCCGACATAATTATCCATCACCGATCCAATGCCTACGAGCTTTCCATATACTAGTTTACGCTTATTTACTTTTCCGTTGCTACTGTTACAATCATTACAAAATACCAAAAATATTACTTTTGTTGCCGTTATCTTTTGCTACCGTTACCACTACTATCATATTACTTTGCTACTAAATACCTTGCTGCAGATATTAAGTTATCCAGGTGTGGCTGAATTGACAACTCAGTTGCTAATACTTGAGAATATTCTTTGGCTCCCCTTGTGTCGCATCAATAAATTTGGGTTGAATACTCTACGCTCGAAAGTTATTGCGATCCCCTACACTTGTGGGTTATCACCCACCACCTCGGAAGTCGTTGTTACGGCGGGAAGAGGTGCATATGGGCCAAGAAGGACGTGGAACGCGAAATTCTGGGCATCCCAGACCCCTTGGCGGACTTCACCGTCCTGCAGGAGCATGACGTCCTCTGGGCCCGGCACCATTGGGACCCAGTCAAGAAGGTTTTTGAGACGGACCCGGTCATGACGGAGTTCATGAGACTGCTGGTAATTTTAGTTTCTGATCAATTCGACTGCACGTTTAGTCATATTTGTAAATGATCCTTGTTCCTTTTGTAGAGAGAGGAGCACAGGATTGCGGCCAAAAGCGACTCGCCGTCTGAGGCATTGGCGAGGCCCAAGTGGGACACCCCATTCAACCGGGTGTTGAACATATTGAAAGGACTCCCGGTGGAGACTCGGCCGTCATATGGACGCGTGCATGGTGTCGGAGACGGCGCCACGTGGAAGAAGTACTACCATGAGACCACGGAGGAGAGAAAGGAAAGATAGAGGTTAACTGAAGAAAACATCGACAAGAAGGTTGAGTTTGCGGTTGAGAAGAAATCAGCTGAGATAGTCGCAACAGCGGTAGCTGCGGCAAAATAGGCGATTGCAGATTTTCCTAGTGGCTTGGTTCAGGTCGTTGTCAGTTGGAGCAGGCAAAATCTAGAAAAAAATGCAGCGGACTTTCCCCTTGCCGACTTCTTCGGGAGCAGCTCGTCTAGCAATGCACCAGCACGTGCACCTGCTCCTGCATCGGCTCCCGCACCTGCTCCTGCACCGGCTCCCTCACCTGCTCATAGCAGCCCGTCCTCCGTCTCGGACGTGCTCAGCGGTGCTTCGTCTTTGGCTGAGCTCGACGCTCTCACGGTATCAGTCACACCGGCCCTATTCAATAAATGTATAATCTCCAGTTTCTGTTGCCTTTCGGATGTCTCACAACGCAGACATGTCTTTGCAGGCCGACGTAACCCAGTGCACCATATTGTACACCATCGGTGACTAGAAGGTGGACGTGGGGAAGGCGACGATAATGAAGCCGAAGGAACCATTGTTCCACGGGCGGCCGATCCCCTTGGACATCTTCAAGGTTTCCGTGGCCAGTGTCAAACCGGGCCACGAGAATTTGGCTCCTCCGGTGCTAGGGGGATGACGAAGAGACCCCGTGGCGGCTTGGTGGTTGTAAGTCTGCTTCGTCTGGAGGCGGCCGGGAGCACACCCACGAGAACACAGTTAGGTATGAACATCAACACCCCACCTACCCAATTAGCGTCGGTTGTCATGCTGGGTGATAGTGGATGGGGTGAGGAAGAGGCTCCATTAGTCGCTGATGACGTCGCCATAGATGAGGATCAGGATGACGATGACACTCAATAGTATCTCAATACTGGCGCCTACTAAAGGTTTGAGCGTCATGAGTCGGTTCCTGAATTGCCACCTCCGGAGGCTGAACGTATTATAGATGAACTTCTGGTAGGAAAGAAGCATAGGAAGAGATCGAGGAAAGGCAACAAAGCTGCTTCTATGATCCAGCCACCTCAACAGCCTCGGGTTCAATACCGTATACATATCCCCAGTGCGGCAAAATGGCATATCCCCGGTGAACCAATCCTACCTAAAGCAGCGCTAGGGGCTAGATTCGGCGATATAAGGAGACTTCATGACGACGTGCTGCGGATAGAGAAAGGCCTCATTGCCTCGAAAAATCCAGGATACCCAATCTACGTGGTTAACGTGCCGCGGCAAAGTTTGTACGTCTACACATGCGCCGTGGACAAGTTCTTCCTTTGATTCAATTACATCTTCGACATGTTTCACGTGAAGAAGCTAGATTTTATGTTTGTCCGCCTTTATGCCTTGCACATGAACTACCTCATTGGGGTTGAGCAGATACCTTATATCTGTGTCGCTGACCCGTACTTCATGCATGAGGGCTTCTTGGGAGTCTGCGCAGAGCACCGTGCATACGCGAGGGACTACATCGCCAGTTTCATGCTCGCCAATAAGGACAAGGAGGTAATTCTCGTGCCTTATCATCCCCTGTAAGTCATCTGCGCGGATATCCTTCCTTCAATTTCAATCATTCATTTGCACGGTGGAGGCTAATTAATTTGAGGTGTAATTATTTTGCGCAGCGGCGGGCGCAACGTCCTCATCATCCTCTACCCCCGATACTCCCACGCTCTTTACTTGGACTCGTGAAAGAACATTAACAAAAAGTATTACACCCACATCAAGTCTGTTCTCGACAGTGCTATGTTTTACTAAGGCGTACGGGGTGGAGAGGTCAAGGACAAGAAGAAAAGGGACGGTAGGCCCGCCTACGGCCATAAGACCGACTTCTGCTGCATCCAGCAACCAAGTGATTCTCTTAATGATGGATTTATGTCCTACACCACATGCTGGAGTACAGACAGGATCATCAGAAACTTTGCATGTCACCTACATCCAGCGATGCCCATATTCTGCAATGGGCAAAGAACTTAGGAGATATCGAGGATCATCGACTTCGAGCTCAGTTCTATCAAATCCAGCGTGAACTTGCCCAAATCATCATGAAGGAGGTCGTCAAAAAACAGGGATGTTCTATGAAGAACAAAAAATGTCACGGGAAGAAGTCCGAACACGCGTAGCCGCTCAACGTCTTGACATGAAGCCTTTCACTAAGCTCGGGGACTATCTCCCTGACTTGGATGGATGGCACGACATGTTGGAGTGATTGTTGATATATGACAATGTGTCCGTTTTGTCCATACTTTCTGTATGACAAAACATTGAGTTATGCACGACGAAACTTTATTTGTGATGTAATTAAACCGTCCTCCTCGACTAGCAAAGATCACTCTAGTTAGGGCATTTTGGGTACGATGAACTTTGTTATTTATGCTTATGATATGTTGCTTCTATTTTTGCCAAGTCTGTCTCTTTCTGTTGCTCAACTATATATGTTGCATATCATCGACTCATGTGACGATGCAGGTGCATAGATCATCGATGGCGAAGAAGTGCTACGCCAGGAGTATACGACGAGTGCCGGAGTGTCAGGCCCAGGTGTACCAGTTTCCGGTTTCCGAGCGACAGCCAGTAGTTAGTTTAGGTTCATGCTAATGCGAGAGAGGGATATGAACTCATGTACTGCATAGTTCCACTCTCACTCATAGTTATAGCTATTGTCGCGTATATCATTGTTTAGATGGATGACGATGTAGTTGCAAGTAATCGAGACTTGTATCACTATTTTCGAGATGATGACGAGACCACTTTGTGTTGGATGATTATTATGATGATGACATGATTTGATGAGACTATTTGTATGTATATGCTATGATTACATTTGTATGTGTATGATATGCTAAAGATTATTGTATAAAGCATGTTCAAATACAAAACAAATATGCAAAAAAAAAAAACTAATAAAATTAACGGTAGCGAGGGGGAAAAAGTTAGCAGCAGCGCGCTCTTACCAGTAGCGCGCCCAAGCTAAAAGCGCTGAAGCTATTAGCAGTAGCGCGTTGAACTAGAGCTCGCTACTGCTAGCCTGGTATAGCAGTAGCGTGGGGCAACACGCGCTACTGATACATGTTAGCTGTAGCGCCTTATCGATGAGCGGGACCACGTACATCGATACACCAAATACCCGCTCTACTGCTAGGCTTTTCCCTAGTAGTGAATACTCCTCTGATCATGAGCATGTTTATTATTTGTGAGTAGTTACTTTCATTCTTGAGGTCAAGGGATAAATCATGTTGCAAGTAATCATGTGAATTTTATATGTGTTCGATATTTTGATAGTATGTATGTTGTGATTCCCTTAGTGGTGTCATGTGAACGTCGACTACATGACACTTCACCATATTGGGACCTAAGGGAATGCATTGTGGAGTAGTAAATAGATGGTGGGTTGCGAGAGTGATAGAAGCTTAAACCCCAGTTTATGCGCTATTCCCTAAGGGACCGATTGGACCCAAGAGTTTAATTCTATGGTCAGAATTTATTCTTAATACTTTTCTCGTAGTTGCGGATGCTTGCGGGAGGGTTAATCATAAGTAGGAGGTTTGTTCAAGTAAGAACAACACCTAAGCACCGGTCCACCCACATATCAAATTATCAAAGTAGCGAACACTAATCAAACCAACATGATGAAAGTGACTAGATGAATTTCCTGTGTACCCTCAAGAACACTTTGCTTATCATAAGAGACCATTTTTGCCTGTCCTTTGCCTCAAAAGGATTGGGCTATCTTGCTGCATACTTGTTACAGTTATCGTTACTTGCTCGTCACAAATTATCTTGCTATCAAACTACTCGCTACTTACAGTTTCAGCACTTGCAGACATTACCTTACTGAAAACTACTTGTCATTTCCTTCTGCTCCTCATTGGGTTCGAAACTCTTACTTATCGAAAAGAGCTAAAATTGATCCCCTATACTTGTATACATGTGGGTCATCAAGGCTATTTTCTGGCGCCGTTGCCGGGGAGTGAAGCGCCTTTGGTAAGTGGAATTTTGTAAGGAAACATTTATATAGTGTGCTGAAATTAATTGTCACTTGCTACTATGGAAAACAATCCTTTGAGGGGTTTGTTCGGGGTATCTTCACCTTGTCGGGAACCACAATTAATTTCCCTTGATACGTCTCCAATGTATCTATAATTTATGAAGTATTCATGCTATTATTTTATCATTCTTGGATGTTTTACAATCATTTTATAGCAACTTTATATCATTTTTTGGGACTAACCTATTGACCCAGTGCCCAGTGCCAGTTGCTGTTTTTTGCTTGTTTTTACATCGCAGGAAATCAATATCAAACGGAGTCCAAACAATGCGAAACTTTTTGGAGATTTTTTGGGCCAGAAGACATCCATTGGGCCAGAGCTACACCTGGGGGGTGCCCCAAGGGGGGTACAACCCACCAGGGTGCGCCAGGTTCCCCTGGTGCCCACGTGGGTTGTGCCCACCTCGGTGGCCTCCCGCACCCCCTCTTTGCACTATAAATTCCCAAATATTCTGAAACCCTTCGGGGTTAACCTAGATCAGAAGTTCCGCCACCGCAAGGTCTCTGTATCCACGAGAACCAATCTAGACCCCGTTCCGGCACCCTGCCGGAGGGTGGAATCATCTCTGGTGGCCATCTTCATCATCCCGGCGGCCACCACGATGAGGAGGGAGTAGTCCACCCTCGGGACTGAGGGTTTGTACCAGTAGCTATGTGTTTAATCTCTCTCTCTCTCTCTCTCTCTCTCTCTCTCTCGTGATCTATATCATGGGCTTTGTTAATATAGTCGGATCATATGATGTTTCTCCCTGCTATGAATTGAGTCTTTACCCTTTGAAGTTTTGTATTGTCGGATTGAATATTCAGAGATAAGAACACATGATGTATGTCTTGCGGTATGAATACTTGAGGTGACAAATGGGGTAATATATGCATAGGGGTTGATGCACGTTTTTATTATCTTTTCTCTGATAGAAACTTTGAGGTCTCTTTGTAGTTCTTTGTGTGGATTGATTATTATGAATATGAATTTTCTTTGGTGTTATTTTAGTACGAACTCTTGATTAGATCGATCGGAAAGAATAGCTTGCGTTATTTTAGTACGAACTCTAGGGTAGATCGAACGAAAAAAATAGCTTCGAGGTGGTTTCGTACCCTACAAACAATTTCTATCTTTTGTTCTCCGCTAATAGGAACTTGGGAGTGATTCTTTATTGCACTTTGAGGGATAATCATATGATCCAACTATGTTAGCGAGATTGCACTAGCGAAAGTATGGAGCCTAGGCCTCATTTTCAAGCATTGAAATACCGTTTTTGTGCACGTTTACTATTTGCTGCCTTGCTGCTTTTATATATTCAGATTATAAAATATATTTCTACCATCAATATTACACTTTTATCATCATCTCTTCGCCGAACTAGTGCACCTATACAATTTGCCATTGTATTGGGTGTGTTGGGGACACAAGAGATTTCTTGTATTTGGTTGCAGGGTCGTTTGAGAGAGACCATCTTCATCCTACACCTCTCATGGATTGATAAACCTTAGGTCATCCACCTGAGGGAAAATTGCTACTGTCCTACAAAACTCTGCGCTTGGAGGCCCAACACGTGGCTACAAGAATAAAGTTGCGTAGTAGACATCACCCCTCAACCTACTGCACCTACTGAAAATATTGAATATGAAATTCCTTCAGGTATGATAGAACAACTGTTAGCTAATCCTTATGCAGGAGATGGAACCGAACATCCTGATATGCACTTGATATATGTAGAACAAATTTGTGGATTGTTCAAGCATGCAGGTTTACCCGGAGATGAGGTGATGAAAAAGGTTTTCCCTTTATATTTGACGGGAAAAGCATTGGCATGGTATAGGCTATGCGATGATATTGGATCATGGAATTGGAATCGTTTAAAATTGGAGTTCCACCAAAAATTTTATCCTATGCATCTAGTTCATCGTGATTGGAATTATATATATAATTTTTGGCCTCGTGAAGGAGAAAGTATCGCTCTAGCTTGGGGGAGGCTTAAGTCAATGTTATATTCATGCCCTAGTCATGAGCTCTCAAGAGAAATTATTATTCAAAACTTTTATGCTCGGCTTTCTCGTAATGATCAAATCATGCTGGATACTTCTTGTGATGGTTCTTTTATGAAGAAGACTATTGAATTTCGGTGGGACCTTTTGGAAAGAATTAAACGCAACTCTGAAGATTGGGAACTCGACGAAGGTAAAGAGTCAGGTATAAAGCTTAAGTATGATTGTGTTAAATCTTTTATGGATACCGATACTTTTCAAAAGTTTAGCACTAAATATGGACTTGACTCTGAGATAGTGGCCTCCTTTTGTGAATCATTTGCTACTCATGTTGAACTTCCTAAGGAGAAGTGGTTTAAATATCACCCACCTATTAAAGATGAAATTAAAAAACCGATACCAGTTAAAGAAGAAACTATACTTTATAATGTTCCTACTGCTTATATTGACAAACCCCCTTTTCCTGTTAGGATAAAGGAACATGCTAAAGTTTCAACTGTGCTTAACAAAAGCTATGTTAGAACACCTAAACCAGATGAGCAAATTAGAGTGGAACCTAATGTTCCTATGGTTAAAGATCTCTTAGAAGAAGATATAGATGGGCATGTTATTTACTTCTGTGCAAAAGCTGCTAGAATTGCTAAACCCGATAAAAGGGATAAACATAGACCAGTTGTTGGCATGCCTGTCATTTCAGTTAAAATAGGAGACCATTGTTATCATGGTTTATGTGACATGGGTGCTAGTGTGAGTGCTATTCCTTACACTTCATATCAAGAAATTAAGAGAGACATAACACCTGCAGAGATAGAAGACATAGATGTTACTATTAAACTTGCTAATAGAGACACCATATCACCTTGTGGGTTAGTTAGAGATGTTGAAGTCTTGTGTGGGAAAATAAAATATCCTACTGATTTTCTTGTTCTTGGTTCTCCACAAGATGACTTCTGTCCCATTATCTTTGGTAGACCTTTCTTGAACACAGTTAATGCTAAGATAGATTGCAAGAAACAAACTGTTGGTGTTAGTTTTGGTGATGAGTCTCATGACTTTATTTTTTCCAAGTTTAGTAGAAATCATCATGAAAAAGAATTTCCTAGTAAGGATGAATTAATTGGTCTTGCTTCCATTGCTGTGTCACCTACTGATCCCTTAGAACAATATTTGCTAGACCATGAAAATGATTTTCATATGCATGAAAGAAATGAAATAGATAAGATTTTCTTTGAACAACGTCCTCTGCTTAAACACAATTTTCCTATTGAAACTCTAGGAGTTCCTCCTCCACCTAAAGGTGATCCTGTGTTTGAATTAAAATAATTGCCAGACACTTTGAAATATGCTTATCTTGATGAAAAGAAAATATATCCAGTTATTATCAGTGCTAACCTTTCAGAACATGAAGAAGAAAGATTATTGAAAGTTCTAAGGAAGCACCGAGCTGCTATTGGATATACTCTTGATGATTAAAAAGGCAATAGTCCCACTCTATGTCAGCACAAAATTAATATGGACCTGATGCTAAACCAGTTGTTGATCACCAAAGTCGGTTAAATCCGAAGATGAAAGAAGTGGTAAGAACGGAAATATTAAAACTTCAGGAAGCAGGTATAATTTATCCTATAGCTGATAGTAGATGGGTAAGTCCTGTTCATTGTGTCCCTAAGAAAGGAGGTATTACTGTTGTTTCTAATGATAAGAATGAACTTATTCCACAAAGAATTGTTACAGGTTATAGAATGGTAATTAATTTCAGAAAATTAAATAAAGCTACTAGAAAAGATCATTACCCTTTGCCTTTTATTGATCAAATGCTTGGAAGATTATCTAAGCACTCACACTTTTGCTTCCTTGATGGATATTCTGGCTTTTCACAAATACCTGTTTCTCAACCTGGTCAAGAAAATACCACTTTTACTTGTCCTTTTGGAACCTATGCTTATAGACGTATGCCTTTTGGTTTATGTAATGCACCTGCTACCTTTCAAAGATGTATGACTGCCATATTCTATGACTTTTGTGAAAAGATTGTTGAGGTTTTCATGGATGACTTTTCTATTTATGGGAAGTCTTTTGATGATTGTTTAAACAATCTTGATCGAGTTTTGCAGAGATGTGAGCAAACTAATATTGTCTTGAATTGGGAGAAGTGCCACTTTATGGTTAATGAAGGTATTGTCTTGGGTCATAAAATTTCTGAAAGGGGTATTGAAGTGGACCAAGCTAAGGTTGATGCCATTGATAAAATGCCATGTCGTAAGGACATCAAAGGTATTTGTAGTTTCCTAGGTTATGCTGGTTTCTATAGGAGATTTATCAAATACTTCTCTAAAATTCTAGGCCTGTCACTAATCTTTTGCAAAAGGATATTCCTTTTGTTTTTTATGATGATTGTTTAGAAGCCTTTGAAACACTCAAGAAAGCCTTAGTTTCTGCACCTATTGTTCAACCACCTGATTGGAACTTGCCTTTTGAAATTATGTGTGATGCTAGTGATTATGCTGTCGGTGCTGTTCTAGGACAAAGAGTTGATAAGAAATTGAATGTTATTCATTATGCTAGTAAAACTCTAGACAGTGCTCAAAGAAATTATGCTACTAGTGAAAAAGAATTTTTAGCAGTAGTTTTTGTTTGTGATAATTTTAGACCTTATATTGTTGATTCCAAAGTAACTGTTCACATAGACCATCCTGCTATTAAATATCTTATGGAAAAGAAAGATGCTAAACCTAGACTTATTCGTTGGGTTCTCTTGCTACAAGAATTTGGTTTGCATATTATTGATAGAAAAGGAGGTGAGAACCCCGTAGCTGATAACTTGTCTAGGCTTGAAAATGTGCTTGATGACCCACTTCCTATTGATGATAGTTTTCCTGATGAGCAGTTAGCTGCAATAAATGTTGCTAATAGTACTCCTTGGTATGCTGACTATGCTAATTACATTGTTGCTAAATATTTACCACCTAGCTTAACTTACCAACAAAAGAAAAAATTCTTCTATGATTTAAGACATTACTTTTGGGATGACCCACATCTTTATAAATAAGGAGTAGATTGTATTATCAGACGTTGTGTACCTAAGCATGAACAGGGACAAATTCTACGGAAATATCACTCTCAACCGTATGGAGGGCATCATGCTAGAGATAGAACTGCTCATAAGGTATTGCAATCTGGATTTTATTGGCCTACTCTCTTCAAGGATGCTCGTAAGTATGTCTCATCTTGTGATGAATGCCAATGAATAGTTAATATCAGTAAGCGTCAGGAAATGCCTATGAATTATTCACTTGCTGTTGAAGCATTTCATGTTTGGGGTTTTGATTACATGGGACCTTTTCCTTCCTCTAATGGGTATACACATATTTTGGTTGCTGTTGATTATGTTACTAAATGGGTAGAAGCTATTCCAGCCAGTAGTGTTGATCACAACACCTCTATTAAAATGCTTAAGGAAGTTATTTTCCCAAGGTTTGGAGTCCCTAGATACTTCATGACTACTGATGGTTCACACTTTATTCATGGTGCTTTCCGTAAAATGCTTGCCAAGTATGATGTTAACAATAGAACTGCATCACCCTATCATGCTCAGTCTAGTGGTCAAGTTAAGCTTAGCAATAGAGAAAAAAAATTAATTTTGCAAAAGACTGTTAATAGGTCCAGGAAGAATTGGTCTAAGAACTTAGATGATGCACTTTGGGCTTATAGAAGAGCATATAAAAATCCTATGGTTATGTCTCCTTATAAAATGGTTTATGGAAAAGCTTGTCATTTACCTCTTGATTTAGAACATAAAACATATTGGGCAGTTAAAGAAGTCAACTATGATTTCAAACTTGCTGGTGAAAAGAGGTTATTTGATATTAGCTCTTTAGATGAATGGAGAACCCAATTTTATGAAAATGCAAAATTATTCAAAGAGAAAGTTAAAAGATGGCATGACAAAACAATCCAAAAGCATGAGTTTAAAGTCAGAGAATATGTTCTTTTGTACAACTCTCGTTTTTAGAAGTTTTGCAGGAAAGCTCCTCTCAAAATAGGAACGCCCATATGTCATCGAGGAGGTTTGCCGGTCTGGAGCCATCAAAATAAATAATTCCGAAGGTACTAACCCGAAGGTTGTCAATGTGCAACGAATAAAGCATTATATCTCAGGTACGCCTATTAATGTTGAAAGCAATATTATCCAAACCTTGACACCGGATGAGCACATAAAAGAGTCCTTCCGGAACACTCCAGAATCGTCAAAATAAGGAGTTACATGATACGGTAAGTAAACGGACTCTGAAAAATCCGCAAAATTATTTTTTTCTCAGTTTTGGAATATTTTAAAATTTTGGAAATAAAGAAACTTCCAGGAAGCATCTGGTTGGCACAAGACACCAGGGCGCGCCAGGCATGCCTGGCGCGCCCAGGTGGGTTGTGCCCACGTGGGACACCTTCCGCACTCCATTTTTCTTCCATGTGCGTGTCCTCCAAGATAAAAACTCTATATATACTTCATGAACCTGTTGATCACCGTATCGCGAATAAATCCTCTGTTCTCTTTTCTTGTTGTTTTCTGCGTAGATCTGAAAATATGTCATCTCAAGACTTTGAGGGAGAGAGCTATGTTGCTGACCTCATCGCAAACCCAAAGTCCTATGGGGATGAGAAGCACTATAGATGGACTTCTGAAGAAGATGAAGATGAATCGATTCCTTCCTGGTTCAAAAACGAGAGCATGGAGGTGGTTATGCAAGAAGATAATAAAACTCATGATAGATGTGAGTTGATGATGGAGAATTTTACTCTTAGTCAGAAGCTGAAGGAAGCAAAGGGAAAATCCCCTGTCTTCTCACCACCACCATTACCTTCTTCATCACCAGCATCACCTTCTTCACCACCAAAGGAGAATTGAGTATCGGGTATAGGCATTCCCCTTGGCTTCGGCCAAGTTTGGGGGAGGTGCCCCAGTATCGTATCATCCCACTATCTTTTTGCTTTTCTTAACTTAGTTCGATCTTTTTGCTTTAGATGAAATAAAGTTTAGTTCGATCCTTTCTTATTTGAGAGTTTGCTTAGTGATCTATCATTGTAACCGTGTGCAAATTATATAATAAAGTTAGTTTGAGTTTTTTACTTTCTTTACTTTCATGTTGCAAATAAAGAAAAGAAATAAGAAAATAAAAATAGAAACAAAACAAATAAAAGAAAGGAAATAAATCAATAAGATCATATACTAATCCCATGGTAGTTGATAGCACCACATAAGGTAAAGTATAAGTAGGAAATTTTATTAGAGATTGACAAACATAGCATTAGGCAACTCATGAAAGAATTAATAAGGGAAGGGAAGATTCACATATAAATATACTATCCTAGAAATCTTTGGTGATTGTGAGCCCTCATCAAAATATTATATGCCAAAATTGTTGACGTTGAACAAGGAAGACAACGTAATAGTTTATGTTTGTTTATATTCACATAGAAGTCATATTGTCATAGATCCTTTAACATGTGGTGCTTGCCCCCTATCTTTGCTAGCCAAAAATTCCGCACTAAGTAGATATACTACTTGTGCATCCAAAAACCCTTAAACTCAAATCCTTTTCAAGTGTCCACCATACCTACCTAGGGATTGAGCAAGATCCCTCAAGTAAGTTGTCATCGGTGCAAAAAGGCAATAAAAATTGCTTCTAAATGTGTGAGATTGTTTACTGTAAGAGAAAATTGAGCGTTGCACGAACTTGGATGACAAAGAATAAAAGCGACAGGCTGCATAATAAAGGTTGTCATCTTAAGGGGCAATGTAACGTGACGTTCTTTTTCCCTAAGGGAGTGAGCATACAAACAAATAAGCGCATGTCAACCTCTGCTTCCCTCTGTGAAGGGCCTATCGTTTATTTTTATGTATTTAATTTTATGCAAAGAGTCAAAGTTTTCCTTCTATTCCTTTTTATTTTTCTTCTTTGGCAAGCATCATGTGGTGAGGAAAGATCTAGGCACATATGTCCAGCTGAATATAGATAGCATGAGTTATTATTGTTGACATCACCCTTCAGGTGAGTATGTTGGGAGGCAAAACCATTAGCCCCTATCTTTCTATGTGTCCGGTTGAAACGTTTTGTTCATGTGCACGCGGTGAGTGTTAGCAATCATAGAAGACTATATGATGGTTGAGTATGTGGACTTGCCTAATGGCTCCGACACATGACCCTTCCTGAAAAGATGATGAATTGTAGTGGCAAAGTTGACTGAGAACACTAGTCGTCAACCCGTGCATCCGCACGGGCTAGTCATCTTGGAAAGGCATGGAGATATTAATAGCTTATTGGATACATAGACACTTACGTATTTGTATATAGAGAAACCCAGTAATTCACCTATTAAATATTAGGATTGAAATCATTAAAAAAATTTACGATATATCAATATATCTGAGATTGATTAGTTCGGAGAAGGATATAAGTAAATGTTAGGAAAAATTTCAGAAAATATCAAACTTTGAATGTACACTATATCATATATAAATGTTTCATGATCAAAATGTAAGGTAAAATGCATTCTCATCTATGTCGGCAAAGTAGCTTGAGTCTAAACGTCATTCTTTTACTTAGCCCCATGACGTAGAAAAATATACAATTTTTTCTTTCTAATACAAATAGTAGAGAACCATAAAATGGTTTGCGGAAGAACCACCATCTTTACAAAACACCATGGATTATTAATTAAAAATAACCTAAACATTAGCCACAAAACTGGAGAATTACAATGATATGAAAATTACCCGCCGATTCCACATGTTCCTATTTTACCATCTGAAATACATCAAAATAAAAGAAAACTTGTTACAGAAAAGCAAAACAGTCATTAGTTTGTACGAACACAATTAAGAAGTTAACTATTTACCCATAGCATTCAGTTTTCCATAGTTGATACAACCACATGATTTTAAAATGTTTAAATGATATTTGGAAAATATATTAGGTAATTATACTCGTTATATACTCGTCAAATTCAAACTGCGTTGAATCATTATTATCATAAAGTAAAAGATACACAAAATTTATTTACAAGAAAATGAATCAGCTACCTAAACAAAACTTGAAAGGGCTATCTCTGAAAACAAAATGTAAGTAGCATTAGCAATGCATCAACATTACAAATCATTTTTCAATCAAAATAGTACACTGTACATAGGACAGGGCAGTCAATTAGTAAGTTACATAAACTATTATACATGTGGTCAGATCAATTGATAAATGACATTCTCCTTATTAATTTTTAAGTACACCCAAGCCTGAAATAAGATTTAGAAGCTAAAGTAACAATTTTAATTCAAGCATACCTAAAATAGGTGCAGTTTTGTAATACAAAAGTGGAATTATTTTATTTAAATGACAACAAAAACTTGATAAGTATTGTCAAATACAAAAGAGCACACCAGATAATAATCCCAGCAAATTCCTAACATGTGTAGCGAACACGCTAGCTTTACCATTTGATGACATAGTTCGGTACAGAGTTTGTTTCTCCGTCTAGAACATAGATCTACAAATATCTCAATGTAGCATGAGAAAAGAAAACTAATGAATATAATATGTGTGCCATAGTTATTTGGCAGCACTGTCCGCAACACAATAAATAACAATAAATAAGAAAGTACACCACTTATATGTATTGCTTTATTTACGTAGCTGAAGTCAGAGCTAAACTGCTGAAATAAAATCCTTTATAATGTGAAGAATACACATAATGAATCAAACTACGACTTCGGTTTGTTTGCAAATTATCATCTAAAGCTTTCTTAATTGAATACAGCATAACAGAAAATCTAATGGAGATATTTACTAAGGATAAATCTGCTTTTCTGTTTTCATCTATACCGAGGACAAAAGCTCGGTACATATCTATTAGACTTCAGAGGTAAGTGAAATAACCAAAAAGAGGGGAGATGCGTTAGCATTTATAGAACAAACAGAGTGAAAAGTCATCTGGAGGCTGCCCTGCGCATTGGCCGTGGACTCTCTTTTTTCACATGGGAATCAATCCACCTACCTGCTTGCACAATCGGGCTTGTGTACACGGCCATGTGTGCATGTTGCTTCTAACTAAAGCATCCGCCGTCAACGAATTCTTGCTACGTACCTGGGGAAAGTTGTACTTGTGCAAGTCCGGCAAGTAATCAATAGAGCCAGCTTGTTCCTCGTCGAAGAGTAATCGGCAAGGGCAACAATATATGCTTCACGGTCAACTACACAGCTGCACCACTCTATTTCCATTACGGACTGAAATAAATACAATCTAGTGCAGCAATTACGAACCCATGCCATGGAATAGGGAGGCCGAAGAAACCCTGGCTTGATGGGAGCATGGATCCTGATATGTACGTCAGCGCATGGACGTATGGCCGTAGGTAAAACCTGCAGTTTATGACGATTAGATGGAAATCGTTGATGGTGTTGCCGAGTAAAGATGACAACTGCGGCGACGCTAGACGCACGCCATGCATGGGAGATGCTGAGAAGGGCTTGATCCAGGAAAAAGGCATAGTTGGGCATGATTGCATCACTATATTAGGGAGGATCCAGCATGACGTGCTAATCAAAAGCTAGGTTGTACAGCTGCGGAAGAAGGAGATCCCTTTGTTTATAGAGACCCAAGGGAGCAAGACTCCCATACGTGGTTGTATAGGACACCCATCCTTTACGATTTCATCCAATGGCTGCGGATACATTATCAATTAATCAAACGGTCAGAAATTCTTAATTTTGAGGATTAACGTGGTGTCTCGTATGATGCCTCCAATTAGTAAATATAAGATAGTTTGTTGGTTTCTAATAGAGTTTTTGCTTTATACTTCGATTGTCTGATGAACTATTACTTATTCATGGGAAGTGTATGATAGAAGTTCTATGATAAAAGTATCATGTTTAAATTTATTGCTGTTATAATAATCAACATGATTCTTCTATGTCCGTATTTTTTTATCGACACCTCTCTCTCAAAGCATGTGGACATGTTTTTTGATTTCGGTTTTCGCTTAAGGACAAGCGAAATCTAAGCTTGGGGAAGTGTACTTCCATTTTGCATCATGTTTTCTTACGGTTATTTATAATGTGTTTATCCATAATAATGCCTTTGGAGTAATTATAATGCCTTTTCTCTCATAATTTGCAAGGTACACACCAAGAGGGAGAATTCCGGCAGCTGGAAATCTGGACCTGCAAAAGCTACGTCAGGCCACCTATTCTGCACAACTCCAAACAAGCTGAAACTTTACGGAGATTTTTTATGGAATATATAAGAAATATTGGAGCCAATAACTACCAAAGGAGGGCCACCAGGTGGGCACAACCCACCTGGGCGCGGCAGGCAGCCCAGGCGCGCCCTGGTGGGTTGTAGACCCCTCGGCCCACCTCCAGTGCCCATCTTCTGGTATATAATTTATTTTTACCTAGAAAAAATAAGGAGAAGACTTCCGGGGTGGAGCGTCGTCGTCTCGAGGAGGAACTTGGGCAGGAGCAATTTTGCCCTCCAGCGGAGCGATTCTGCCGGGGGAACTTACCTCCCGGAGGGGGAAATCATCATCATCATGATCATCACCAACAACTCTCCCATCTTGGGGAGGGCAATCTCCATCAACATCTTCACCAGCACCATCTCATCTCAAACCCTAGTTCATCTCTTGTATTCAATCTTGTTACCGGAACTATAGGTTGGTGCTAGGGGGTGACTACTAGTGTTGATTACATCTTGTAGTTGATTACTATATGGTTTATTTGGTGGAAGATCATATGTTCAGATCCATGATGCTATTTAATACTCCTCTGATCATGAGCATGTTTATTATTTGTGAGTAGCTACTTTTGTTCTTGAGGTCACGGGATAAATCATGTTGCAAGTAATCATGTGAATTTGATATGTGTTCGATATTTTGATAGTATGTATGTTGTGATTCCCTTAGTGGTGTCATGTGAACGTCGAATACATGACACTTAACCATATTGGGGCCTAAGGGAAGGCATTGTGGATTAGTAAATAAATGGTGGGTTGCGAGAGTGACAGAAACTTAAACCCTAGCTTATCCGTGATATGTCTCCAACGTATCTATAATTTTTGTTTGTTCCATGCTATATTATATTCTGTTTTGGACATTATTGGGCTTTATTATACAATTTTATATTATTTTTTGGACTAACCTATTAACCAGAGGCCCAGCCCAGAATTGATCACTACTACAAAAAGGGCTATAGATGGAATGGCTACTAATGGCGCACCTGTGATGTGGTGCGCCATTAGTATATTCTAATGGCGCACCATGTCTCGTGCGCCATTAGTAATATATTACTAATGGCGCACTGGTGTGTGTGCGCCATTAGTAGTTTGGGAAAAAACACTCGAAATTTTTTTGTTACTAATGGCGCACCTTGGAGTGGTGCGCCATTACTAATTTAACTAGTAATGGCGCACTTTCCACTGGTGCGCCATTATAAGTTTTTTAAAAAAAATCAAAAAAATATCATTTTTTATTATTTTTCCAAAACTACTAATGGCGCACCATGAGTGGTGCGCCATTAGTAGTTGAACAACTACTAATGGCGCACCACCCATGGTGCGCCATTAGTAACTTGGCCACCTTCCACCTTCCACGATGCGTCGTCGGTGGAAGGTGGCCAAGTTACTAAAGGCGCACCACTCCCACGGTGCGCCATTAGTAACAGCCACCTTCCACCGAATGCACCCCCACCCCCGTGGATCGCCTTTTCAGTTTTAAAAAATAAAAGAAAATGATGAAAATGTCAAAAAATAAAAGAAAATAAGTTTCCCATGTGATATGTGGTCTACTTGTTGGGAAAATTTGCAAATATGAATTTCGACTTCATTTGCAAAATCTCTCGAGAATTTGTAAAAATGGGCATAACTTTTGCATACTAACTCGGATGAAAAAGTTTTTTATATGAAAAATCATCTACTCGAGAAGTTACATCCAAATTTAACTGGGGGAACCCCGTTAAATATTTTCAAAATCCCCAAAACCCTAACAGAAAAAAAGTTACGGGGCTTTCAAAATCTAGCGGCAAAAAAATTCAAAAAATTTCAAACTTACTAGTGGCGCACCATAGATGTGGTGCACCACTAGTAACAGAAAAAAAATTACTAATTTCAAAAAAAAATTGAATTTTTTTTCAAAAAATAATACGTAATATGATCGAGAAATTTGAAATATTTTCAAAATTTCATCATAGTCATTAACATGAACAAAGTCCTAGACATCAATAAGGTATAACAGATTGATATGCTAGATATATCAACAAGTGCACGTGAAGTGAGTCATTCTTTGGGGTTGAATAGAACTACGAAGTTAAGCGTGCTTGGGCTGGAGTAGTGTGAGGATGGGTGACCTTTGGGAAGTTTGACCACGGAGTGCGATTTGACCTGAGATTAAGCCATAGTGAACTGAGATTAAGAAAAAATGAAAAAAATTTAAAAATTTAAAAAATTTAAAAAAATTTGAAAAAATTAAAAAAATAAAAAAAATTGAAAAAATTTAAAAAATTTGAAAAAAATGTTACTAATGGCGCACTTCTATGTGGTGCGCCATTAGTATCTGAATACTAATGGCGCCTTGTGGGCTATACATGGTGCGCCATTAGTATCTGGTATACTAATGGCGCACCAGGTGGTGCGCCATTAGTAAAAATTACTAATGGCGTGCTATTAATGGCGCACCACAGATGCGCCATTAATAGCCATAATAGGTGCGCCATTAGTAGGGGTTTTTCTAGTAGTGGATGTTTTTGCCTATTTCAGAGTTTCGCAGAAAAAGAATATCAAACGGAGTCCAAACGGAATGAAACCTTCGGGAACGTGATTTTTGGAACGAACATGATCCAGAGGACTTGGACCCTACGTCAAGACATCAACCAGGAAGGCATGAGGTAAGGGGCGCGCCTACCCCCCAGGCGCGCCCTTCACCCTCGTGGGGCCCATGTTGCTCCACCGATGTACTTCTTTCTCCTATACATACCTACGTACCCCCAAACTACCAGATACGGAGCCAAAAACCTAATTCCACCACCGCAACCTTCTGTACCCGTGAGATCCCATCTTGGGGACTTTTCTGGAGCTCCGCCGGAGGGGGCATTGATCACGGAGGGCTTCTACATCAACAACATAGCCTCTCCGATGATGTGTGATTAGTTTACCTCAGACCTTCGGGTCCATAATTATTAGCTAGATGGCTTCTTCTCTGTCTTTGGATCTCAATACAATGTTCTCCCCCTCTCTTGTGGAGATATATTCGATGTAATCTTCTTTTGCGGTGTGTTTGTTGAGACCAATGAATTGTGGGTTTATGATCAAGTTTATCTATGAACAATATATGAATCTTCCCTGAATTCTTTTATGTATGATTGATTATCTTTGCAAGTCTCTTCGAATTATTAGTTTGGTTTGGCCTACTAGATTGACCTTTCTTGGAATGGGAGAAGTGCTTAGCTTTGGGTTCAATCTTGGGGTGTCCTTTCCCAGTGACAGCAGGGGCAGCAAGGCACGTATTGTATTGTTGCCATCGAGGATAACAAGATGGGGTTTATATCATATTGCATGAGTTTATCCCTCTACATCATGTCATCGTATTTAAAGTGTTACTCTGTTCTTTTGAACATAATACTCTAGATGCATGCTGGATAGCGGTCGATGTGTGGAGTAATAATAGTAGATGCAGGCAGGAGTCGGTCTACTTGTCGCGGACGTGATGCCTATAAACATGATCATACTTAGATATTCTCATAACTATGCTCAATTCTATTGATTGCTCAACAGTAATTTGTTTACCCACCATAATACTTATGCTCTTGAGAGAAGCCACTAGTGAAACCTATGGCCCCGGGTTTATTTTCCATCATATTAATCTCCCGACAACAAGCTATTTCTAGCGCCGTTTATTTTGCTTTTATTTTACTTTGCATCTTTATCATAAAAATACCAAAAATAAAATCTTATAATATCTATCAGATCTCACTTTTCGTAAATGACCGTGAAGGGATTGACAACCCCTTTATTGCGTTGGTTGCGAGGATTTTATTTGTTTGTGTAGGTGCGAGGGACTCGTCGTGGGCCTCCTCTTGGATTGATACCTTGGTTCTCAAAAGCTGAGGGAAATACTTACGCTGCTTTACTGCATCACCCTTTCCTCTTCAAGGGAAAACCAACGCAGTGCTCAAGAGGTAGCAAGAAGGATTTATGGCGCTGTTGCCGGGGAGTCTACGCAAAAGTCAACATACCAAGTACCCATCACAAACCCTTATTTCCCGCATTACATTATTTGCCATTTGCCTCTCGTTTCCTCTCCCCATACAGGACGCCCCGATTTAATCGTACACTAATCATGCACGCAAATGTATACGATCAAGATCGAGGACTCACGGAAGATATCACAACACAACTCTACAAATAAAATAAGTCATACAAGCATCATAATACAAGCCGGGGCCTCGAGGGCTCGAATACAAGTGCTCGATCATAGACGAGTCAGCGGAAGCAACAATATCTGAGTACGACATAAGTTAAACAAGTTGCCATAAGATGGCTAGCACAAACGGGATCTGATCGAAGAGGAGCAAGCCTCCTGCCTGGATCCTCCTAAGTTACTCCGGTCATCGTCGCCGGGCTGCACGTAGTAGTAGGCACCTCCGAGTAGTAGTCGTCATCGACGGTGGCGTCTGCTCCTGGCTCCATCGTGCAGTTGCAGCAATCGAGTAGAGGTAGGGGAAAAGGGGAACAAGGCAACCGTGAGTACTCATCCAAAGTACTGCAAACAAGGAGCTACACTACATATGCATGGATATATGTGTAAAGGGCCATATCGATGGACTGAACTGCAGAATGCCGAATAAGAGGGGATAGCTAGTCTTAACGAAGACTACGCTTCGACACCTGTCTTGCAACAGTAGAAGAGGACAAGCTGAAGTCCTCCAAGTAACATCACATAGCAATAATCCTACCCGCGATCCCTGCTCATATCCACGGCGAGGCGACCACCGTTGTATCGGCACTTGGAAGGTGTGTTTTATCAAGTATCCGGTTCTAGTTGGCATAAGCTCAAGGTACAACTCAAGTCGTCCTGTTATCAAAGATCACGGCTATTCAATAGATTAACTTCCTGCAGGGTGCACCATCTTACCCAGACGCTTGATCCCATTTGGCGGACACACTTTCTGGGTCATGCCCGCCGCGGAAGATCAACACGTCGCAGCCCCACCTAGGCACAACAGAGAGGCCAACACGCCGGTATAAACCTAAGCGCTTGCAGGGTCAGGCCCATCGCCTGAGCACACACACACGTTGCGTCTGTGACGAGCAGACCTAGCCCAGCAAGCGTTCCAGTCCAATCCGGCGCGCGCCCTCGTCCGCTAACGTCTGAAGTGCTTCGGCTGATACCACGACACCGGGATACCCATAACTACTCCAGCGTAGATGGTTAGTGCGTATAAGCTCGTAGCCAACTCAGATCAAATACCAAGACATCGTTAAGCGTGTTAAGTATCCGCGAACGCCGAACAGGGCCAGGCCCACCTCTCACCCAGGTAGTCTCAACCTGCCCTGTCGCTCCGCCACAAAGTAACAGTCGGGGGCCGTCGAGAACCCAGGCCCACCTCTACGGGATGGAGCCACCCGTCCTTTCAGCCCCATCTCCGAACAGTACCACGGTAATGTAATAGTGTAAAGTATATAGTATATACCGTGATCACCTCCCAAGTGATCACAGCCCGATAGTATAGCATGGCGGACGGACAAGAATGTAGGGCCACTTGATGGAACACTAGCATCCTATACTAAGCGGTAGGATAGCGATAAAGGTAACAACAATAGTAGCAAGGACGAGGCTATGCAGCGAAGATAGGATATCTGAAAGCAGTAACATGTTACACGACTCTAATGCAAGCAGTGTAGATAAGAGTAGGCGATATCTGGTGATCAAGGGGGGGGGCTTGCCTGGTTGCTCTGGCAAGAGAGAGGGGTCGTCGACACCGTAGTCGACCACAGGGGGGTACCGGCAGCGGCCTCGTGGTCTACCGGAAAAATCAACGGAGGGGGAACATAATAAATAACGGAGCAATCAAATGCATCACAAAGCGTAACAAGACAATACGCGGTGTTCGGTGTGCCCTAACGCGGTATGAGGTGGTACTGGTTAAGGGGGGAAACATCCGGGAAAGTATTCCCGGTGTTTCGTGATTTCGGGTGGAGGAGCCGGAGGGGGAAAGTTGCAGGTTCGATAGGTTAGGGGTGTGTGGCGGACGAACGGACTGCGTATCCGGATTCGTCTCGTCGTTCTGAGTAACTTTCATGTTGAAAATATTTTCATCCGAGCTACGGATTATTTTATATTAATTTCTAAAGTTTTAAATCATTTTCTAATTAATTAATTATTAATTAATTAATTATTTCTTTTACTAATTTCAGTTTCATTTTCATTTTTCTATTTATTTTAATTTGAAATAGAAGCTAAAATGCTACAAGTACCCAGCTCTGTGTACACACACGTGTACCCAGAGGCTGACATGTGGGCCAAGGGGGACCCATTTGACCGGTCAAAGCTTGACTGGTCAACAGGGGTGGGGCCCCCTGTCATTCTCTGATTTACCTAATTAAGGGTAAATTAGTAAATTAGCAGGTTAACTAAAGTTAAGTTAATTAAGCCGCTTAATTAATTAATTAATTTTTATTCATTTTATTATTGCCTTTTTTTAAATCGTTTTCTAGGGCGGGTCCCTCTTGTCATTCGGACAGGAGCCTTAACGGGTCGCGGTTGGCGGGTTACTAAGCAGGCACGGCGCCAGCGCCGACGGGCGAACTGGCAAGCGCCTGAAGCGGCGGCCGACAAAGGCGCGGAGTTGACCGCGAGGCGGCGGTGGTGGCGAGGTGGTGCGAGGCGCCACCGCCGGAGGGCGCGTGGCGGCAACGACAGCGTAAGCCGAGGCGAGGCGGACGCGAGGCGTGGCGGCGGCAGGACCACGACGACGACGCCGGGAGCCGGACGGCGTGTGGAACCGAGGGGAGAGAATCGGCCGGAGCCTCACCGCGGGCCGTAGGGTCTGGGAAGTGGGCGCGGTGGAGGTCGGGGAGGCCGTTGTGGAGGGGGGGCGTGGACGACATCGGCGTGGAGGAGCAGACCGGTGAGATGGTCCGCGAGGGTTCCGGCGGCTCGGCGCGGTTCCTGTGGCGGCGGCGCCGTCGATCCGTCTTGGCGGGTCGTCGGGGACATGGGCGTGGTCGCCGTCACCGCGGCGAGGGGCGCCGTCGAGGGAGAGGGGACGGGGTGCGAGGACGAGGTTGGGGGTCGGGGCCCTCTGCCCGATCCGGACGGGATCGCGAGGCGGCCACGGAGAGGTCGATCCAGCCAGGCGGCGGCGGTGAGGCAGCGCCAGGCGGCGGCGCTTAGCGCCGTGATGGCGGCAGGTCGGGCGGCTCCGACGGGAGGTCCGGTGGTGGCGTCGGCGGCGACGGGGCGACAGCTGCGGCGTCGGCGACGGGCGCCGGGCGTCGAGGTCGTTGCCCCGATCCAGAGGGGATCGGGGAGTGGGGGGGGGGGGGCGGCGCGCGATGGATCGGGAGGGCGTGGGGGCGACGAGAGGAACGAGGGGGGAGTGGGGATCGGGGTGGGGGTTAGGGTTTCCCCCTCCTGGGGATAAGGCAGGGTGGGTCGGCCGGCTGGGCCGGTGGGTCGGCCTGGTAGGCCGCTGGCTGGGCCGGGTGGCCCAGTGGGGGGGGGGTGTTTCCTTTTCCCTTTTCCTTTTTTTAGTCTTTTCTTTTATTCCTTCTTTTCGGTTTTATTAAAGTTTTAATTTATTTCAATTTTGAAAAATGTGAGAACAACACCTAAATATGGTATGTTAAAGATACCACTGCCACATTAATTTGGACAGCTAAATAAAATAGTTTATTATTTTACAAAATACAAAAGGCTTTTAATTACTTTCCTTTGCTGTTGTTTAATTTTCCCTTGAGCAATTAAACATTTTATAAAAAGGTGGTTTCACCACCATAATTACCTATGTATTATTTGGTTCACTCCGAATATTTAAATTTTAATATTTGAAAACTTTTATTGTTTGCTCGATTTTGAATTCGAAACTCGAATCGGTTTCGATCTAACGCGAGATTAGCAACAGTAATCGAGGTGACGTGGCATCATTAGCGGAGGGTTACTGTGGCTTAATTATCCGGGCATCACAATTCTCCTCCACTACAAGAAATCTCGTCCCGAGATTTAAGAGGGGAGTAAGGGGAAAGTTCTGGTGACGATATTCTAACGGATCTTCTCGAAGAAGTTAGTTCCTTTCGTTGATGTCTTCAATCCTTTATTCCGATGCATCATGATTAACTTGTCACCATTTCTTCGGGAACTCCATCGTACTTACGAATAGGTAAGGGGTAGCTCTACAATGATAGGATGTTATAGGGGAAAATCACCTGGGGGTATCCCAAGAATGAACTTATGAGTATCTCTCGAGTTGAACAAATGACACACATCGAGAGCAAAGTAAGACAGTGCGATAAGAAGTTCCAAGCGGATAGGCAATCGTTCATTGCCTGAAGCAGGGTGCGAAAGGGTTCAGAGCAACGGGAATGAGTATTGCGTCCGATACCAGAATAGATCAACAGGCAAGTGGCCCGTGAATTACATACAAAGTCAAGCGTGAGGAATAACTTCGGCAACAGGGGTGTACAGGAGAGTCAGGTTTCGATCCTGTGAAACTGTGGGTTATGGGCCCGCCATGTGGTTAAAAGTAGAAGGTTGGTGACATCTTGCACGATCATGTAAGCAAGGCATGTCGAGGAGGAGAGTCGAGGGTCATGTCGGCAACAACATAGGTACCAAGGGCGAGGGACGAAGAGAACCATTTTCCGCCGTTGAGCGAGGCGGACCAATAAACAAGGTTCTCGTCCATCGGTGGTTACCGGAATGTCATCAACAATAGTAATAGGGTCTTACTTACAGTGGTACAACGAGGTGCTTACCTAAGCAGGGGATTATCACTGCTTAGATTATATATATCCCAAGAAAGGTTCAAACAAACAATGGAAAGTAAAATATGATTATCATATTAAACAGAACAATGGAAAGGAAAATGTGTTTAAACACATATTTCAGGGATATATCCTTACCAAGGACAAGCAGAGCATGATATCCGTGGCAGGATTTAATGTAGAAAACTCTTTAGGTAAGGGGGGGGGGAGGAATCTCATGATATTACCCATACAACGGTGTTAGGATGAATGATAAATGAATTTTATCATCGTGCTTCAAATGTTCCTGTTGAAAATCGGAGTACCATTGACATGCTTCGAGGTAGCATTGACATGGTCTTCAGGTGAAGATCAGACTTTGGAATCACGAAGGATCCATCAGGAATAACTTGTAGTAACAGTATTAAAATTCCCTCATGGATGAATGGATAACCCTGCTGAAAAGGAATCTATAATGATAGGTCCTCCAGCCGGGGTGCTAGGCATGACATCATGTTACCGGGTCATCAAAGGACCAACAACCTAACTCTGGGAAAGTTGTCCCAACCATCATATCTGACCGAGATCCAGATCCGATTGGTGTAAAGATACCTCAGACTCAGGATGTCCGAGAAGAAAAGGTGCAACGCAATTTTACGAGATGACATTGTAAGATTCTTGGGGAAATGAACTATGAAGTGATTTCCGTTAACAAGAGTCCATCATTAGCCCAAGGAGAGGACAAGGAGGTGTCTGGTGAACTTAACGGCAATTCACCGAGATCCCCAAAAGATAGACTTCCACATTTAAGTGAACAAGGAGATAACATTTGTCAGATCAAATGATATAAGGAAGTATGCTCGAGGAAAACATACACAAGTAAACATTGGTTGAAAGGTGCGCCCGATGGGTTGGGTTGCACGAGCAATGTCAGAATGGTGATTCAATAATCGATAGCCTAAGAATGAACCATCGACCATTAACTTCAAAAAAATAGGGTTGCTAGAAGGAAAGAATCCAAACAACACCGTCCACTTGTTGGAATTAACACGGGGACCAAGAAAGAATGGTGATGGTGAGAAGTATTTCTATGCCAAGAATCCTCAAGAGGTGGAACAAATCTCAGAACATTCTTGACATAAAGGATGGTAATACTCCAAGGTAAAGAAGAACAATTGCTGGGTAGCAAGGAACTCAAGGTATAACACCAAACATGAACAAGCTTGTGTTGGGGGGGAATGGCAATAAGTGATCGATGATAATACAATTCATTGAGGGCAAGGATGGTATTTCTCATCATGAATTCGATTAATATCCTGGATGAGCTCAGAATGTTGACGCTCACGACACCCTTGTCGCGAGAGTTCCTGAAGATGTAATCGATCGGCGACAACATCAAGTCAAAGTAATGATGAAGTGAAAGGTTAATAGAACCAAGGGTACGACACAAACTCGAAACCAAGCTTGTTGTTCAAGGTAAAATGATATGACGATGAGGATCGACGTAAGGTTAGTTCATCGTCGAAAATTGTGCTCCGAGAAGAAGGACCGGGTAGCACAGTTAAAATCATCACGACAATGATATAGCCAAATAGGCTAGGAATGGCGTGATCGGGTACTAAACTTCGTACTTATAGAAGCTTCTTGAAGAGTTGTTGAACCGTAGAGCGGACTCGGTTCGTTATCGGTGTCTTTGAGTGTTTAATAACTCGAGCCCGTGAAAATTTGGAATCGGTGGGAAGGTAGCACTTGATGAAGAACTCATAAGAAGTTATGCAGTTCCATGATAATCTCGAGATACCAGGGGGTAACACTCAACGACAGATCAAAGTAGAGGTTGGACTGGGGTAATGCTCTGCAGAAGACAAGTACTCTAACTTGTCTGAGAAATAGAATCAAGGGAGAACAACATGGTCGGAACCACGGTTGCATAGGATCAATTCATAGATACCAGATGATATTTACTAAGAAAATAGTTATTATTACAAGAAGTTTCCATGATAGGATCTACATCGTGTCCATGGGCATGAACACAAAGTTCAAGGTCGACTCCCACTTCTTCAATGTATAACCTTCCATTCACTTCTCGCTTTGATAAAGGCATTAGTGTTGAAAGTTCTACCGGTGAAATACCAGATGAGTATGACTCGTGAAAACTTCGAGTTCACACATATAAAGGAAGGCATAGGTTCAACCCGTCGGGTATCATGGAAACATATACCACAAGCTTCAGTAGTAAATGCCACCAGCTCGAAAGCAGAGCATGGTTGACAAAAGGAAAGGATACAATTTACCAAAGGCATTATGTATCGGAGAAGGAACTCACAAAGTGATTAATTATGAAGGACACTATCGGATAATAACCCAACAGTGGATATGGCGATCCACGATGGGGCTGATATGAGTATCGATACCCAATCAGAGGAAGAAAGATTGCAAATGCATCGGTTTATAGAACAGCTGAATAGTTCAACACTTAATTAGTAAGTAATTATGATTTTCAAATCAAGGGATCAGGAGCAAATGCTCTGATCAAGAATGGATAAGCTGAATAGAATTAGGGATACAATCAACGACAATTGGACTGGTCGAGAACTAATTCCAGTTAAAAGAATGGCAGCTCAGCCGGAAAGGTAATTTATAAGGATCAATGATGATTGCGGATTATTACAAAACATATTGAGTCAATAGACCCAAAATGATAATGACAAGGAATTTCAATAAGACTACGAGACTTATGGGATTAACCATAATGCAAGCAAGCAAGAATTTCAAGAGCCAAAGGCTCCAGAGGATTTTCGGAAGATCGAAATGTATTTTGAAGACTTTTGTGAAACACATGAACAACTGGGGTTGAGCGGATACTTGACAAGGGCGAGGGTTTAATTGAAGGGGTATTCATGTGGCAAAGAACTGCTAGGTAGTAGGCACAAAGTATTCTCGGAACAATAGAGAAAACTTCGGGGTATCTTGTAATAACAAGATCACTGGGGGATGATCGTATAAATGGCAAGTGTAAGTAGTTATCCATACGGATTTATCGGTGGTCAGGAATAGCAAAAGTGATGGGCACAACGTCTCGAGAGAACATCAGAGAGTATCTTGAATCTTACGGTTGTGAGCGATCATCTGAAGTGAGGGCTCTCCGGGAGAAAGTACTTGCGAGAACCTAAAGTTAGTCTTGTTTTAGCAAATTCATTTAACCCGAATAGAAGAGAGTTGAGTCCCGAGTAAAGGTCGAGGAGTAAAAGATCCTAGTACCACCCGATGGCGGCGTGGGCCGTAAGGCACACAACCAAGTTAGTAAAAGTTTTTGCAATGTCTAGACTCGACTTGACCAAGGAGTGTGGAAGGGGATTCCTACAGCCGGTCGGCTCGATACCAACTTGGCGCCCCGATTTAATCGTACACTAATCATGCACGCAAATGTATACGATCAAGATCGAGGACTCACGGAAGATATCACAACACAACTCTACAAATAAAATAAGTCATACAAGCATCATAATACAAGCCGGGGGCCTCGAGGGCTCGAATACAAGTGCTCGATCATAGGCGAGTTAAGCGGAAGCAACAATATCTGAGTACGGACATAAGTTAAACAAGTTGCCATAAGATGGCTAGCACAAAGCGGGATCTGAGATCGAAGAGGAGCAAGCCTCCTGCACAGGATCCTCCTAAGTTACTCCCGGCCGTCGTCGGTGGGCTGCACGTAGTAGTAGGCACCTCCAGAGTAGTAGTCGTCATCGGCGGTGGCGTCAGCTCATGGGCTCCATCGTGCTGTTGCAGCAATCGAGTAGAGGTAGGGGAAAAGGGGGAACAAGGCAACCGTGAGTACTCATCCAAAGTACTCGCAAGCAAGGAGCTACACTACATATGCATGGATATATGTGTAAAGGGCCATATCAGTGGACTGAACTGCAGAATGCCAGAATAAGAGGGGGATAGCTAGTCTTAACGAAGACTACGCTTCTGGACACCTGTCTTGCAACAGGTAGAAGAGGACAAGCTGAAGTCCTCCAAGTAACATCACATAGCAATAATCCTACCCGGCGATCCCCTGCTCATATCCCTGAGCGAGAGCGACCACCGGTTGTATCTGGCACTTGGAAGGGTGTGTTTTATCAAGTATCCGGTTCTAGTTGTCATAAGCTCAAGGTACAACTCCAAGTCGTCCTGTTACCGAAGATCACGGCTATTCGAATAGATTAACTTCCCTGCAGGGGTGCACCTGTTGGGAAACGTAGTAATTTCAAAAAATTTCCTACGAACCCACAAGACCATGGTGATGGCATAGCAACGAGAGGGGAGAGTATCCGTCCACGTACCCTCGTAGACCGAAAGCGGAAGCGTTATAACAACGCTGTTGATGTAGTCGTGCGTCTTCACGATCCGACCGATCCAAGCACCGAGCGTCACGGCACCTCCGAGTTCTGCACGTTCAGCTCGAAGGCGATCCCGGACTCCGATCCAGCAAAGTGTCGGGATGAGTTCCACAAGACGACGGCGTGGTGGCGATGTTGATGCTCCACCGGCGCAGGGCTTCGCCTAAGCTCATGACGATATGACTTCTCCGGCGCAGGGCTTCGCCTAAGCTCTGACGATATGACGAAGTGGAATATGGTGGAGGGGCACCGCACACGGCTAAGGAACGATCCGTAGATCAACTTCGTGTCATGGGGTGCCCCCTGCCTCAGATATAAAGGAGCAAAGGGGTGCGGCCGGCCCTAGGAGGCACGCTGGAGGAGTCCTACTCCCACCGAGTAGGACTCCCCCTTCTCCTAGTTGGAGTAGGATTGGGGAGGGAAGAGGGAAGGCGCCGCCCCTCTCCTGTCCTATTCGGACTAGAGGGGGGGGCGCGCGCCCTGCCCTGGCCGCCCTTCCTCTTCTCCTTGTGGCCCATTAAGGCCCATATACCCCCGGGGTTCCGTAACCCCGGTGTTCCATAACTTCATGTTTTCATTCGAACCCTTCCAAGTCCAAACATAGGCTTCCAATATATCAATCTTTATGTCTCGACCATTTGAGACTCCTCATCATGTCCGTGATCATATCCGGACTCGAACAACCTTGATGCATCAATACTTATAAACTCATAATGAACTGTCATCGAAGCGTTAAGCGTGCGGACCCTACGGGTTCGAGAACTATGTAGACATGACCTAGAACCATTCTCGGTCAATAACCAATAGCGGAACCTGGATGCCCATATTGGTTCCTACATATTCTCGAAGATCTTTATCGGTCAAACCGCATAACGACATCGTTGTTCCCTTTGTCATCGGTATGTTACTTACCCGAGATTTGATCGTCGGTATCCAATACCTAGTTCAATCTCGTTACCGGTAAGTCTCTTTACTCGTTCTGTAATACATCATCTCACAACTAACTCATTAGTTGTAATGCTTGCAAGGCTTAAGTGATGTGTATTACGGAGAAGGCCCAGAGATACCTCTCCGACAATCGGAGTGACAAAACCTAATCTCAAATCGCCAACCCAACAAGTACCTTTGGAGACACCTGTAGTACTCCTTTATAATCACCCGATTCGTTGTGGACGTTTGGTAGTACCAAAGTGTTCCTCCGGTGGCAGGAGTTGCATAATCTCATAGTTACGAGGAACATGTATAGGTCATGAAGAAAGCATTAGCAATATACTAAGCGATCAAGTGCTAAGCTAACGGAATGGGTCATGTCAATCACATCATTCTCCTAATGAGGTGATCCCATTAATCAAATGACAACACATGTCTATGGTTAGGAAACACAACCATCTTTGATTAATGAGCTAGTCCGAGTAGAGGCATACTAGTGACTATCTGTTTGTCTATGTATTCACACATGTATTATGTTTCCAGTTAATACAATTCTAGCATGAATAATAAACATTTATCATGATATAAGGAAATAAATAATAACTTTATTATTGCCTCTAGGGCATATTTCCTTGAGTCTCCCACTTGCACTAGAGTCAATAATCTAGATTACACAGTAATGATTCTAACACCCATGGAGTCTTGGTGCTGATCATGTTTTGCTCGTGGAAGAGGCTTAGTCAGCGGGTCTGCAACATTCAGATCCGTATGTATTTTGCAAATCTCTATGTCTCCCACTTGGACTTGGTCCCGAATGGAATTGAAGCGTCTCTTGATATGCTTGGTCCTCTTGTGAAATCTGGATTCCTTTGCCAAGGCAATTGCACCATATTGTCACGAGAAGATCTTCATTGGTCCCGATGCACTAGGTATAACACCTAGATCGGAAATGAACTCTTTCATCCAGACTCCTTCATTTGCTGCTTCGAAGCAGCTATGTACTCCGCTTCACATGTAGATCCCGCCACGGCGCTTTGTTTAGAACTGCACCAACCGACAGCTCCACCGTTTAATAAAAATACGATCCGGTTTGCGATTTAGAATCGTCCGGATCGATGTCAAAGCTTGCATCGGCGTAACCATTTACGACTAGCTCTTTGTCACCTCCATATCGAAAACATATCCTTAGTCCTTTTCGGTATTTCAGATGTTCTTGACCGCTGTCCGATGATCCACTCTGGATTACTTTGGTACCTTCCTGCCAAGCTTACAGCTAAGCATCGTCAGTCTGGTACACAGCATTGCATACATGATAGAGCCTATGGCTGAAGCATAGGAACATCTTTCATTTCTCTCTATCTTCTGCTGTGGTCGGGCATTGAGTCGACTCAATCTTACACCTTATAATCTGGTAAAAACCTTTCTTTGCCTGATCCATTTTGAACTTCTTCAAAACTTTATCAAGGTATGTGCTTTGTGAAAGTCAATTAAGCGTCTTGATCTATCTCTATAGATCTTGATGCCCAATATGTAAGCAGCTTCACGAGGTCTTTCATTGAAAAACTTTTATTCAAGTATCCTTTTATGCTATCCAGAAATTCTATATCATTTCCAATATATAATATGTCGTCCACATATAATACTAGAAATGCTCTGAGCTCCCACTCACTTTCTTGTAAATACAAAGCTTCTCCAAAAGTCTCAGATAAACCCATATCTTTGATCACACTATCAAAGCGTTTATTCCAACTCCGAGAGGCTTGCACCAGACCATAAATTGATCATTGGAGCTTGCACACTTGTTAGTACCCTTTGGATCGACAAAACCTTCTGGTTGCATCATATACAACTCTTCTTCTAGAAATCCATTCAAGAATGCAGTTTTTACATCCATTTGCCAAATTTCATAATCATAAAATGCGGCAATTGCTAACATGATTCGGACAGACTTAAGCATCGCTTCTGGTGAGAAAGTCTCATCGTAGTCAACCCCTTGAACTTGTCGAAAACCTTTCGCAACAAGTCGAGCTTTGTAGACAGTTATATTACCATCGGCGTCAGTCTTCTTCTTAAAGATCCATTTATTCTCAATGGCTTGCCGATCATCGGGCAAGTCAACCAAAGTCCATACTTTGTTCTCATACATGGATCCCATCTCAGATTTCATGGCTTCCAGCCATTTTGCGGAATCTGGGCTCACCATCGCTTCTTCATAGTTTGTAGGTTCGCCATGGTCAAGTAACATGACTTCCAGAATAGGATTACCGTACCACTCTGGTGCGTATTTTACTCTGGTTGACCTACGAAGTTCAGTAGTAACTTGATCTGAAGCTTCATGATCATCATCATTAGTTTCCTCACTAATTGGTGTAGTTGTCACAGGAACCATTTCTTGTGATGAACTACTTTCCAATAAGGGAGCAGATCTGATTATCTCATCAAGTTCTACTTTCCTCCCACTCACTTCTTTCGAGAGAAACTCCTTCTCTAGAAAGGATCCGAATTTAGCAACGAAAATCTTGCCTTCAGATCTGTGATAGAAGGTGTACCCAACAGTCTCCTTTGGGTATCCTATGAAGACACATTTTTCCGATTTGGGTTCGAGCTTATCTGGTTGAAGTTTCTTCACATAAGCATCGCAGCCCCAAACTTTAAGAAACGACAACTTTGGTTTCTTGCCAAACCACAGTTCATACGGTGTCGTCTCAGCGGTTTAGATGGTGCCCTATTTAACGTGAATGCGGCCGTCTCTAAAGCATATCCCCAAAACGATAGCGGTAAATCAGTAAGAGACATCATAGATCGCACCATATCAAGTAAAGTACGATTACGACGTTCGGACACACCATTTCTCTGTGGTGTTCCGGGTGGCGTGAGTTGCGAAACTATTCCACATTGTTTCAAATGTAAACCAAACTCGTAACTCAAATTTTCTTGTTACGATGATTTTCCACTTCACTCTGAAATTCTTTGAACTTTTCAAATGTTTCAGATTTGTGTTTCATTAAGTAGATATACCCATATCTACTCAAATCATCTGTGAAGGTGAGAAAATAACGATACCATGGCGTGCCTCAACATTCATTGGACCACAAACATCGGTATGTATGATTTCCAACAAATCAGTTGCTCGCTCCATAGTTCCGGAGAACGGCGTTTTGGTCATCTTGCCCATGAGGCACGGTTCGCAAGTACCAAGTGATTCATAATCAAGTGATTCCAGAAGCCCATAAGTATGGAGTTTCTTCATGCGTTTTACACCGATATGACCCAAGCGGCGATTGCCACAAATAAGTTGCATTATCATTATCAACTCTGCATCTTTTGGTTTCAACATTATGAATATGTGTATCACTACTGTCGAGATTCAACAAGAATAGACCATTCTTCAAGGGTGCATGACCATAAAAGATATTATTCATATAAATAGAACAACCATTATTCTCTGATTTAAATGAATAACCGTCTCGCATCAAACAAGATCCAGATATAATGTTCATGCTCAGCGCGGCACCAAATAACAATTATTTAGGTCTAAAACTAATCCCGAAGGTAGATGTAGAGGTAGTGTGCCGACCGCGATCACATTGACTTTGGAACCATTTCCCACGCGCATCGTCACCTCGTCCTTTGCGATGCTCGTCTATTCCGTAGTCCTGTTTGAGTTGCAAATATTAGCAGAACCGAGATCAAATACCAGGCGCTACTACGAGCTCTAGTAAGGTACACATCAATAACATGTATATCACATATACCTTTGTTCACCTTGCCATCCTTCTTATCCGCCAAATACTTGGGGCAGTTCCGCTTCCGATGTCGATCTGCTTGCAGTAAAACACTCGATTTCAGGTTTAGGTCCAGACTTGGGTTTCTTCTCTTGATCAGCAACTTTCTTGCTGTTCTTTTGAAGTTTCCTTCTTCTTCCCTTTGCCCTTTTCTTGAAACTAGTGGTCTTGTTGATCATCAACACTTGATGCTCTTTCTTGATTTCTACCTCCATGACTTTTAGCATTGCGAAGAGCTCGGGAATTGTCTTAGTCATTCCTTGCATATTATAGTTCATCACGAAGCTCTTGTAGCTTGGTGGCGTGATTGGAGAATTCTGTCAATGACACTATCATCCGGAAGAGTAACTCCCGGTTGAATCAAGTGATTATTATACCCGGACATTTTGAGTATATGTTCACTGACGAACTATTCTCCTCCATCTTGCAGCTATAGAAGTTATTGGAGACTTCATATCTCTCAATCCGGGCATTTGCTTGAAATATTAACTTCAACTCCTGGAACATCTCATATGCTCCATGACGTTCAAAACGTCGTTGAAGACCCGGTTCTAAGCCGTAAAGCATGGCACACTGAACTATTGAGTAGTCATCGCTTTGCTTTGCGAGACGTTCACAACTTCGGCTCAGCTCCTGCAGACAGGCCTGTCACCCAGCGGTGCTTCCGGGGCGTAATTTTTACGTGCAGCAATGAGGATAATCCTCAAATTACGGACCCAGTCCGTGTAATTGCTACCATCATCTTTCAACTTTGCTTTCTCAAGGAACGCATTAAAATTCAACGGAACAACAACGAGCCATCTATCTACAGTAAACATAGACAAGCAAAATACTATCAGGTACCAAGCTCATGATAAATTTAAGTTTAATTAATCATATTAAAACTCCCACTTAGACAGACATCTCTCTAGTTATCTAAGTGATTACGTGATCCAAATTAACTAAACCATGTCCGATCATCACGTGAGATGGAGTAGTTTCAATGGTGAACATCACTATGTTGATCATATCTACTATATGATTCACGTTGGACCTTCGGTCTCCGTGTTCGAGGCCATATCTGTTATATGCAAGGCTCGTCAAGTTTAACCTGAGTATTCAGCGCGTGCAACTGTTTTGCACCCGTTGTAGATGGACGTAGAACTTATCACACCCGATCATCACGTGGTGTCCGGGTACTCTGAACTTTGGCAGCGGTGCATACTCGGGAGAACACTTCTTGATAATTTTAGTGAGAGATCATCTTATAATGCTACCGTCAAACAAAGCAAGATAAGATGCATAAAGGATAAACATCACATGCAATCAATATAAGTGATATGATATGGTCATCATCATCTTGTGCTTGTGATCTCCATCGCCAAGCACCGCCATGATCACCATCGTCACCGTAGCGACACCTTGATCTCCATCGTAGCATCGTTGTCGTCTCGCCAACTATTGCTTCTCGACTATCGCTACTGCTTAGTGATAAAGTAAAGCAATTACATGGCGTTGCATTTCATACAATAAGCGACAACCATATGGCTCCTGCCGATTGCGATAACTTCGGTTACAAAACATGATCATCTCATACAATAAAATATAGCATCACGTCTTGACCACATCACATCACAACATGCCCTGCAAAAACAAGTTAGGCGTCCTCTACTTTGTTGTTGCAAGTTTTTACGTGGCTGCTACGGGCTGAGCAAGAACCGTTCTTACCTCGCATCAAAACCACAATGATAGTTTGTCAAGTTGGTGTTGTTTTAACCTTCGCAAGGACGGGCGTAGCCACACTCAGGTTCAACTAAAGTGAGAGAGACAGACACCGCGGTCACCTTTAAGCAACGAGTGCTCGGGCGGTGAAACCAGTCTCGCGTAAGCGTCTGCGTAATGTCGGTCCGGGCGCTTCATCTCACAATACCGCTGAACCAAAGTATGACATGCTGGTAAGCAGTATGACTTATATCGCCCACAACTCACTTGTGTTCTACTCGTGCATATGACATCAACGCATAAAACCAGGCTCGGATGCCACTGTTGGGAAGCGTAGTAATTTCAAAACATTTCCTCGAACACGCAAGACCATGGTGATGGCATAGCAAGAGGGGAGAGTATCCGTCCACGTACCCTCGTGAGACCGAAAGCGAAGCGTTATAACAACGCGGTTGATGTAGTCGTGCGTCTTCACGATCCGACCGATCCAAGCACCGAGCGTCACGGCACCTCCGAGTTCTGCACACGTTCAGCTCGATGGCGATCCCGGACTCGATCCAGCAAAGTGTCGGGGATGAGTTCCGTCAACCGACGGCGTGGTGGCGATGTTGATGCTCCACCGGCGCAGGGCTTCGCCTAAGCTCCGCGACGATATGACTTCTCCGGCGCGAGGCTTCGCCTAAGCTCTCTGACGATATGACCGAAGTGGAATATGGTGGAGGGGGCACCGCACACAGCTAAGGAACGATCCGTAGATCAACTTGTGTCATGGGGTGCCCCCTGCCCCGTATATAAAGGAGCAAAGGGGGTGCGGCCGGCCCTAGGGAGGCGCTGGAGGAGTCCTACTCCCACCGAGAGGACACCCCCTTCTCCTAGTTGGAGTAGGATTGGGGAGGGAAGAGGGAAGGCGCCGCCTCTCCCTGTCCTATTCGGACTAGAGGGGAGGGCGCTTGCCTGCCTGGCCGGCCCTTCCTGTTCTCCTTGTGGCCCATTAAGGCCCATATACCCCCGGGGTTCCGTAACCCGGTGTTCCGTAACTTCCTGTTTTCATTGGAACCCTTCCAAGTCAAACATAGGCTTCCAATATATCAATCTTTATGTCTCGACCATTTCGAGACTCCTCGTCATGTCCGTGATCATATCCGGACTCGAACAACCTTGGTGCATCAATGCTTATAAACTCATAATGAACTGTCATCGAAGCGTTAAGCGTGCGGACCCTACGGGTTCGAGAACTATGTAGACATGACCTAGAACCATTCTCGGTCAATAACCAATAGCGGAACCTGGATGCCCATATTGGTTCCTACATATTCTCTGAAGATCTTTATCGGTCAAACCGCATAACGACATACGTTGTTCCCTTTGTCATCGGTATGTTACTTACCCGAGATTTGATCGTCGGTATCAATACCTAGTTCAATCTCGTTACGGTAAGTCTCTTTACTCATTCCGTAATACATCATCTCACAACTAACTCATTAGTTGTAATGCTTGCAAGGCTTAAGTGATGTGTATTACCGAGAAGGCCCAGAGATACCTCTCCGACAATCGGAGTGACAAAACCTAATCTCGAAATCGCCAACCCAACAAGTACCTTTGGAGACACCTGTAGTACTCCTTTATAATCACCCGATTACGTTGTGACGTTTGGTAGTACCAAAGTGTTCCTCCGTAAACGGAGTTGCATAATCTCATAGTTACAGGAACATGTATAGGTCATGAAGAAAGCATTAGCAATATACTAAACGATCAAGTGCTAAGCTAACGGAATGGGTCATGTCAATCACATCATTCTCCTAATGAGGTGATCCCATTAATCAAATGACAACACATGTCTATGTTTAGGAAACACTACCATCTTTGATTAATGAGCTAGTCCAGTAGAGGCATACTAGTGACTATCTGTTTGTCTATGTATTCACACATGTATTATGTTTCCAGTTAATACAATTCTAGCATGAATAATAAACATTTATCATGATATAAGGAAATAAATAATAACTTTATTATTGCCTCTAGGGCATATTTCCTTCAGCACCATCTTACCCAGCACGCTTGATCCCATTTGGCCGGACACACTTTCCTGGGTCATGCCCGGCCGCGGAAGATCAACACATCGCAGCCCCACCTAGGCACAACAGAGAGGCCAACACGCGGTCTAAACCTAAGCGCGCAGGGTGCAGGCCCATCGCCTCGAGCACACACTGCGACGCGTCTGTGGCCGAAGCAGACCTAGCCCAGCAGGCGTTCCAGTCCAATCCGGCGCGCGCCGCTCCGTCGCTGACGTCTGAAGTGCTTCGGCTGATACCACGACGCCGGGATACCCATAACTACTCCCGCGTAGATGGTTAGTGCGTATAAGCTCGTAGCCAACTCAGATCAAATACCAAGACCTCGTTAAGCGTGTTAAGTATCCGCGAACGCCGAACAGGGCCAGGCCCACCTCTCACCCAGGTAGTCTCAACCTGCCCTGTCGCTCCGCCACAAAGTAACAGTCGGGGGCCGTCGGGAACCCAGGCCCACCTCTACCGGGATGGAGCCACCCGTCCTTTCAGCCCCCATCTCCGAACAGTACCACAGGTAATGTAATAGTGTAAAGTATATAGTATATACCCGTGATCACCTCCCGAAGTGATCACAGCCCGGTAGTATAGCATGGCAGACGGACAAGAATGTAGGGCCACTGATGGAACACTAGCATCCTATACTAAGCGATGGGATAGCGATAAAGGTAACAACAGTAGTAGCAAGGACAGGCTATGCAGCAGTATAGGATATCTGAAAGCAGTAACATGTTACGACTCTAATGCAAGCAGTGTAGATAAGAGTAGGCGATATCTGGTGATCAAGGGGGCTTGCCTGGTTGCTCTGGCAAGAGAGAGGGGTCGTCGACACCGTAGTCGACCACAGGGGGGTACCGGCAGCGGCCTCGTGGTCTACCGGAAAAATCAACGGAGGGGGAACATAATAAATAACGGAGCAATCAAATGCATCACAAAGCGTAACAAGACAATACGCGGTGTTGATGTGCCCTAACGCGTATGAGGTGGTACTGGTTAAGAAACATCCGGAAAGTATTCCGGTGTTTACGTGATTTCGGCGGAGGAGCGGAGGAAAGTTGCAGGTTCGATAGGTTAGGGGTGTCATGGACGAGCGGATCTGCGTATCCGGATTAATCTAAATCGTTCTTAGTAACTTTCATGTTGAAAATATTTTCATCCGAGCTACGGTTATTTTATATTAATTTCTAAAGTTTTAAATCATTTTCTAATTTATTAGTTATTAATTAATTAATTAATTAATTCTTTTACTAATTTCAGTTTCATTTTCATTTTTCTATTTATTTTAATTTGAAATAGAAGCTAAAATGCTACAAGTACCCAGCTCTGTGTACACACACGTGTACCCAGAGGCTGACAGGTGGGCCAAGGGGGACCCATTTGACCGGTCAAAGCTTGACTGGTCAACAGGGGTGGGGCCCCCTGTCATTCTCTGATTTACCTAATTAAGGGTTAATTAGTAAATTAGCAGGTTAACTAAAGTTAAGTTAATTAAGCCGCTTAATTAATTAATTAATTTTTATTCATTTTATTATTGCCTTTTTCTTTAAATCGTTTTCTAGGGCGGGTCCCTCTTGTCATTCGGATAGGAGCCTTAACGGTCGCGTTGGCGGGTTACTAAGCAGGCGCTGGCGCCAGCGCCTCCGGGCGAACTGGCAAGACGAGCGACGGCCGATGACAGGCGCGGAGTTGACCGCGAGGGCGGTGGTGGCGAGGTGGTGCGAAGCGCCTGCTGCGAGGGCGTGGCGGCAACGATGAGCGTAAGCCGACGCAGAGGCGGACGCGAGGCGTGGCGGCGGCAGGACCACGACGACGACGCCGGGAGCCGGACGGCGTGCGGAACCGAGGGGAGAGAATCGGCCGGAGCCTCACCGCGGGCCGTATGGTCTGGGAAGTGGGCGCGGTGGAGGTCGGGGAGGCCGTTGTGGAGGGGGGGTGTGGACGACGTCGACGTGGAGGAGCAGACCGGTGAGATGGTCCGGCGAGGGGGTTCCGGGCGGCTCCAGGTGGTTCCAGGTGGCGGCGGGCGCCGTCGATCCGTGCGGCGGGGTCGTCGGGGACATGGGCGTGGTCGCCGTCACCGCAGCGAGGGGCGCCGTCGAGGGAGAGGGGACGGGGTGCGAGGACAAGGGCGGGGGTCGGGGCCCTCTGCCCCGATCCGGACGGGGACGGCGAGGCGGCCACGGAGAGGTCGATCCAGCCCAGGGCGGCGGCGGTGGGGCAGCGCCAGCGAGGGCGGCGCCTTAGCGCCGTGATGACGACGGGTCGGGCGGCTCCGACGGGAGGGTCAGTGGTGGCGTCGGCGGCGAAGCGGCAAGCTGCGGCGTCGGCGGCAAGCGCCAGGCGTCGAGTCGTTGCCCGATCGGAGGGATCGGGAGTGGGGGGCGATGGATCGGGAGGCGTGGGGGCGGCAGAGAGGAACGAGGGGTGGGGATCGGGGTGGGGTTAGGGTTTCCCCTCCCGGGATAAGGCAGGGTGGGTCGGCCGGCTGGGCCGGTGGGCCGGCCTGGTAGGCCGCTGGCTGGGCCGGGTGGCCCAGTGGGGGGGTGTCTCCTTTTCCCTTTTCCTTTTTTTTAGTCTTTTCTTTTATTTCTTCTTTTCGGTTTTATTAAAGTTTTAATTTATTTCAGTTTTGAAAAATGTGAGAACAACACCAAAATATGGTATGGTAAAGATACCACTGCCACATTAATTTGGACAGCTAAATAAAATAGTTTATTATTTTACAAAATACAAAAGGCTTTTAATTACTTTCCTTTGCTGTTGTTTAATTTTCCCTTGAGCAATTAAACATTTTATAAAAAGGTGGTTTCACCACCATAATTACCTATGTATTATTTGGTTCACTCCGAACATTTAAATTTTAATATTTGAAAACTTTTATTGTTTGCTCGATTTTGAATTGAAACTTCGAATCGGTTTCGATCTAACGAGATTAGCAACAGTAATCGAGGTGACGTGGCATCATTAGCGGAGGGTTACTGTGGCTTAATTATCCGGGCGTCACAACTTCACCCTTGCCGTTTTATTCGCCCTCCTTCCGTTCGATCTTGTGTTTGCATGTGCCTTCTTTTTTCTTGCATCTTTGCTTGCTAGAAGTTTATGGATCCTCATCCCCTTGCTAATATTTTTAAGAGATCCAATTGCACTAGATTATCTTTATGAAGTTTTGCTTGAAATTCGTGAATCTGAAAATTGTGATGAAAAAATTTATGAAGAGATTCATGATAGCTTCCTGAATAAAAAGCATGATTGCAATGATTTTACTATAAATTCTCTCGATGTAAATTGTGCTAATAATATGCAAAACCCTAAGCTTGGGGATGCTAGTTTTGCTATGTCTACTACTTGTTGTAATGATCATGATTGGGGTGATTCTTTTCATGATCTTGAAAATTTATTTAAGCCCCATGATGAATATGAGATTGATATTAGTATTTGCAATAGTATTGAAAGTGGGTTTGGGAGAGTGTCAACTTTAGATCCCACATATTTTGAGAATGTTCAATCTTATAATTTTTTTGATAAAATTGGGTTTGGAGAGGTCATGACTTTAGTTAATGTTAATCCCACTATTTTGGAAGAGTGTCAACTTTGCATGAATGTGGATCGTGTTGAAAATATTTTCTTATGATCCCACATGTAATTATTATGAGAGAGTAAAAAATGGTTGTAGAAATTTTCATGTTACTAAATTACTTCTCGTTATGTTGAGATTGCTATTGTTCATTTCCACTTCCTTGCATATGCTAGTTTTTGCTTGCTATGATAATTTGTTTGCCTATAAGATACCTATGCATAGGAAGTACGTTAGACTTAGATGTGTTTGTCACGTGTTTCATGATGCTCTTTTTGCGCTTCAATTCTTGTCTTTCATGTGATCGAAATTTCAATGCCTAGCTAGGGGCGTTAAACGATAGCGCTTGTTGGGAGGCAACCCAATTTTATTTTAGTTTTTAGATTTTTGCTTATTTTTAAGAATAAATATTTGATCTAGCCTCTGGTTAGACTTGTTTTTATGTTTTAATTAGTGTTTGTGCCAAGTTTAACCTATAGGATCTTCTTGGACGATAGTTATTTGATCTTGCTGAAAATTCCAGAAATTTTCTGTTCACGAAACAATTGTTAAAAATCACCAGAACGTGATAAAATATTGATTCCAATTGCAGATGATCAATAAACAAATTTTCTAGGCCTTCCTATATTTGCTGAATTTTTGGAGTTCCAGAAGTTTGCGTTAGTTACATATTACTACAGACTGTTCTGTTTTTGACAGATTCTGTTTTTCGTGTGTTGTTTGCTTATTTTGATGAATCTATGGATAATAAAATAGTTTATAAACAATAGAGAAGTTGGAATAAAGTAGGTTTAACACCAATATAAATAAAGAATGAGTTCATTACATTACCTTTAAGTGGTGTTCTGTTTTCTTTCGCTAACAGAGCTCACGAGATTTTCTTTTAAGTTTTGTGTTGTGAAGTTTTCAAGTTTTGGGTGAAAGATTTTGATGGATTATGGAACAAGGAGTGGCAAGAGACTAAGCTTGGGGATTTCCATGGCACCCCAAGATAATCTAAGGACACCTAAAAGCCAAATCTTGGGGATGCCCCGGAAGGCATCCCCTCTTTTGTCTACTTCCATCGACAACTTTACTTGGAGCTATATTTTTATTCACCACATGATATGTGTTTTGCTTGGAGCGTCTTGTATTATTTGTGTCTTTATTTGTTAGTTTTCCACAATCATCCTTTCTATACACACATTTTTAGAGAGCCACACATGATTTGGAATTTGTTAGAATACTGTATGCGCTTCACTTATATCTTTTGAGCTATATAGTTTTTGCTCTAGTGCTTCACTTATATCTTTTAGAGCACGACAGTAGATTTGTTTTATAGAAACTACTGTTCTCTCATGCTTCACTTAGATTATTTTTAGAGTCCTACAAAATAGCATGGTAATTTTCTTTAATTATTATAGGCATTCAAGATTAGTTAAAAAAATCTTATGAGTGTGTTGAATACTATGAGAAGTTTGATACTTGATAATTGTTTTGAGATATGGATATGGTGATATTAGAGTCATGCTAGTTGAGTAGTTTTGAATTTGAGAAATACTTGTGTTAAAGTTTGTGATTCCCGTAGCATGCACGTATGGTGAACCGTTATGTGATGAAGTCGGAGCATGATTTATTTATTGATTGTCTTCCTTATGAGTGGAGGGCGGGGACGAGCGATGGTCTTTTCCTACCAATCTACCCCCCTAGGAGCATGCGCGTAATACTTTGCTTTGATAACTTGTAGATTTTTGCAATAAATATATGAGTTCTTTATGACTAATGTTGATTCCATGGATTATACGCACTTTCTACCTTCCACCATTGCTAGCCTCTCCAATATCGCGCACTTTTCACCGGTATCATACACCCACCATATACCTTCCTCAAAACAGCCACCATACCTACCTATCATGGCATTTCCGTAGCCATTCCGAGATATATTGCCATGCAACTTACCACCATTCAGTTTATTATGACACGCTCCATCATTGTCATATTGCCTCGCATGATCATGTAGTTGACATCGTATTTGTGGCAAAGCCACCGTTCATAATTCTTTCATACATGTCACTCTTGATTCATTATCCCGGTACACCGCCGGAGGCATTCACATAGAGTCATATTTTGTTCTAAGTATTGAGTTGTAATTTTTGAGTTGTAAGTAAATAAAAGTGTGATGATCATCATTTTTAGAGCATTGTCCCAAGTGAGGAAAGGATGATGGAGACAATGATTCCCCCACAAGTCGGGAAGAACTCCGGACTAAAAAAAAGAGGCCATAAAAAAGAGAAAAGGCCCAAATAAAAAAATGAGAGAAAAAGAGAGAAGGGACAATGCTACTATCCTTTTACCACACTTGTGCTTCAAAGTAGCACCATGATCTTCATGATAGAGAGTCTCCTATGATATCACTTTCATATACTAGTGGGAATTTTTTTCATTGTAGAACTTGGCTTGTATATTCCAATGATGGGCTTCCTCAAAATGCCCTAGGTCTTCTTGAGCAAGCGAGTTGGATGCGCACCCACTTAGTTTCTTTTATTGAGCTTTCATATACTTATAGCTCTAGTACATCTGTTGCATGGCAATCCCTACTCACTCACATTGATATCTATTAATGGGCATCTCCATAGCCCGTTGATACGCCTAGTTGATGTGAGACTATCTTCTCCTTTTTTGTCTTCTCCACAACCACCATTCTATTCCACATATAGTGCTATGTCCATGGCTCACGCTCATGTATTGCGTGAAGATTGAAAAATTTTGAGAACACCAAAAGTATGAAACAATTGCTTGGCTTGTCATCGGGGTTGTGCATGATTTAAATACATTGTGTGGTGAAGATAGAGCATCGCCAGACTATATGATTTTGTAGGGATAACTTTCTTTGGCCATGTTATTTTGAGAAGACATAATTGCTTAGTTAGTATGCTTGAAGTATTATTATTTTTATGTCAATATTAAAATTTTGTCTTGAATCTTTCGGATCAGAATATTCATACCACAATTAAGAGAATTACACCGCCGGAGAGTACAATCTCAGATTCATCTATTTAAACCAACACAAAGTACTTCAAAGAGTGCCCCAAAGTTTCTACCGTAGAGTCAAGACGAAAACGTGTGCCAACCCCTATGCATAGGTTCATGGGCGGAACCCGCAAGTTGATCACCAAAACATACATCAAGTGGATCACGTGATATCCCATTGTCACCACAGATAAGCACCGCAAGACATACATCAAGTGTTCTCAAATCCTTAAAGACTCAATCCGACAAGATAACTTCAAAGGGAAAACTCAATGCATTACAAGAGAGTAGAGGGGGAGAAACATCATAAGATCCAACTATAATAGCAAAGCTTGTGATACATCAAGATCGTATCACCTCAAGAACACGAGAGAGAGGGAGAGAGAGAGAGATCAAACACATAGATACTGGTACATACCCTCAGCACCGAGGGTGAACTACTCCCTCCTCGTCATGGAGAGCACCGGGATGATGAAGATGTCCATCGGTGAGGGATCCCCCCTTCGGCAGGGTGCCGGAACAGGGTCCCGATTGGTTTTTGGTGGCTATAGAGGCTTGCCGCGGCGGAACTCCCGATCTATTCTGCTTCCCGGAGGTTTTAGGGTATATTGGTATATATATAGGAGGAAGAAATACGTCATGGGAGCCAAGAGGGGCCCATGAGGGTGGAGGGGGCGCCTAGGGGGGTGGGCGCGCCCCCTGCCTCGTGCCTTCCTCGTCGCTTCCCTTACGCACACCCCAAGTCTTCTGGATTGCTTCCGTTCCAAAAATAACTTTCCCGAAGGTTTCATTCCATTTGGACTCCGTTTGATATTCCTTTTCTCGAAACCTTCAAACAGGGAAAAATAGAATCGGCATCTCTGGGTTAATAGGTTAGTCCCAAAAATAATATAAAAGTGTATAATAAAGCCCATAAACACCCAAAACAGATAATATAATAGCATGGAACAATAAAAAATTATAGATACGTTGGAGACCTATCAGCATTCCACATAAAAAATTCTGTTTTTATCATTTACCTAGTCGAGGACGAGCAGGAATTAAGCTTGGGGATGCTTGATACGTTTCCAACGTATCTATAATTTTTGATTGTTCCATGCTATATTATATTCTGTTTTGGACATTATTGGGCTTTATTATACACTTTTATATTATTTTTGGGACTAACCTATTAACCGGAGGCCCAGCCCAAAATTGTTGTTTTTTGCCTATTTCAGAGTTTCACAGAAAAAGAATATCAAACCGAGTCCAAACGGAATGAAACCTTCGAGAACGTGATTTTTGGAACGAACATGATCCAAAGGACTTGGACCCTACGTCAAGACATCAACCAGGAAGGCACGACGTAGGGGGGCACGCCTTCCCCCGAGGCGCGCCCTCCACCCTCGTGGGGTCTACGTTGCTCCACCGACGTACTTCTTCCTCCTATATATACCTACGTTGTCGGTGTACTAGAGTAGGGGTACCCTAGTATCCCGAACTCGTGCACGGGCAGTTGCAAGACCCCGCGGCAAGGCTTGCCTAGCGACCGCCAAGGACCTCCGTGGTTTCTTTGGAGCCATTCAAGAACAAAGTATTTAAGCCAAGGAGACAAGGCCCCGGCAAGAGGATCTTGCCGGGAAGGCCACCCAAGGCACGCAGAAGACAAGACCCCGGCAAGAGGAGCTTGCCGGGAAGGCTCGGTGAGCGACAAGCTTCCGGACGCGACGAGGATTCAGCCGCGGCAAGGCGCTTGCCGCGGCAGGCAACCACTCTTTATCTCCGCTCCAGCTCATCCGCCAACGTGTCGCCATGGGACCATTCCAGGCGCGCGTGTCAAGAGGCTGTGCTGCCAGCGGAGAGCAGCGGTAAGCGGCGCTGACAAGAATGCTATCGTGGCAAGCGGTGGTGCTCCTGACGGTCCCTGTTGCACTGTTTAGGCGACATGGACGGGCATTTAATGCCTTTGTCCCTTGCCGTCAGAGTTAGGTAGAACTAGTCATCAACCCGTGCTACCTGCACGAGCTAACACTTAGAGTACACATATATTAAATATTTTCAAGCAAAATTACCCGTAAAATTCAAAATTTAATTTGATGTGGTTGCAAAATGTCTCTATTTGAAATAACATAGAAATTGTAGGTCTATGTTCAAAAATGACTTTTTTGGTGCATGAGAAATTATGTATGTTTTCCACCTTATTTTAGCCTTTGGTGATTTCACGTATTAAATTAAGGGGCTTGGAAGTTGATAGGGGGAGATTTTTGTGTATTCATGTTTGATATTCCTAATCCTGGGCAGTTATTATTTTCTTACTGTAGGAATTAAAAAATACATTCAGATCTACTTTTTCTTTTCTAAATGTGAGGCTTCATGAGCATTTCTTGTACGTGTATCCTGAAACAAATTATGCATGTCTTTTCTTTCAAGGGAACATGAAGGTGGCTTTTGTATTTGTGGAATTTTGGACCTGGACTCTTCTTCTTGCGTGGGCTATGAGGACTCTTTTTTCCTTCACGAAGGGAGAAAGCAAGTGGATTTTTTCACAATTAAACGTGGTACCAACTTGAATGTGGGCATTGAGGACTCCTTTACGTGTGTGCATTTAGTTTTTATACGTACATGTCTTTTTTCTATTAAAACATCTTGAGAGCCATCTAATAGATCTTGACCATTAATAAATAATAAACGTCGAATAGCATTTATAATTTCTAGTTATAAGTGTACTTTTTAAAATCATCGTCATATTGTTTAGCCTTCCAATCAGTGCACAACCATATTTAGCCAATGTATAAATTGATGTTTGTCCAGTACAACATGGGAAATTAACGCCTAATTCATGGTAGTAATTAAAAAAATATCAAAAATAATCTGTACTGGACAAATTATTGGCAAAAATGATACATGATTGAAAAACAGAAAGATACAAATTGATTACCATTTTCGTAAAACGACACAATTTTTGCAACTGTAAATTTTGTGTCGATTCGTTATCAATTTGAGATAATTGGGATTGTATTTTTGTTGCTCCTGGGGTGATACGATCTGGCGCGAAACATTAGATCATCACAATCCGATCCATCAATGGAAACGTGTTGCTATGGGGTCTTTTTAATTGCTTTTCCTTGATGGCTGGCCGGAACATGTGTACATGTTTCTTTTTTTCTTATTTTGACTTGCAGATGGACCCGTTTCTATTACATAACTTCATAGGACTCTTAGCTGAAACGTCCAAATTTCTTTTAATCCTAGTCGTATATTAAACAATCCTATGGTTATTATTGTTGTTTCTCTAGAATTAACGTGGAGCCTCGTATGGTGCTTCCAATTAGTAAATATAAGATACACTGTACAAAGTAGCTGTACCAACCGCAGCTCATTTTCCCGTTTTTGCCCTTGTCTACGTTGCCACTTGTTGGTGACCCCTTGAGCATATAAAAGGAGGCCCATGCGCAACGTAGAGGGGGTTCGACCTATTCGAAACCAGAGACACTCAAGCTAGGTTTTGTAGCTCTCATTGCTCCCTAGCAAGAACAGAACATAATCAGACAAGCAGCAGTAGGAGTATTATCTCTCCGGAGAGCTCCGAAGCTGGGTAAACTGCTCGTGTTCTTCGCCTCGATCTGCTCTTCGTGCAACCTCCGCTCCCCGCCGAACCGAAAGGGGCTCGGTCCGCTGGTCCCATAGGTGTTCGTGGGTTACGATCAGCTTCCCCGACATCTTTGGCGCGCCAGGTAGGGGGCGTCGAGGCTGCGTGAACCTGATCTGGCGTTCACACGAGCAACATCTTCATCATCTTCATCAACATGCCACCGAAGAAGAAGGCTTCGGCGGCAGCAGAGCCGTCCGTGTCAAACCCACCACCACCGGAGCCAACGGGTGGCGGGGAAGACGCCGGCGGAAGAACGGGCGTCGACGAGGTAGCTCATGACGCTGCCAAGTCCAAGGACAAGGCCGCGCAGACCTCGGCGTCCGTACACGCACCGCGCCCATCTCAGGAGGCGCGGGACCGACAGCGTCATGGTATTCATAGTACCATACGCTCGTTGGATCAAGACCGAGCTGGAGGATTGCGAGGCCCTCAAGACCAGCGTGCACGCCAACATGCTGGCACGGGCGGGGTATGGTCGCCTGGACGGGATGCTGCTCCTTCTAACATAGTTAGAAGTCCGAGCATATCCCGCTCCTCGCACCGTTCGCCACTGCCACCCACCACTCCAGCGGAAGCCTTGGCGAGAGCTCAACTGCTCCTAGACTACCCTCCAACAGCCGACAAGGTCGACGAATGGAGGGCCACCATTCAGAGTCTCATCGGCTTTGCCAACGGCGACGTTCCACGGCAACCAAGCACATCGCTGCCGCGGCAAGACGACAAGGCACGAGCCGGTGGCGACGAAACCTGTGGGGGTGCAACCACCATGCACTCTCCACCCCGAAGGCCAAGATCGCCAACTCGTCGGATCCACCTCGACAGCGACTCCACCGCGTCATCGGATCCACGAGCTCGCCGTGATCAGCGCCAAGTTCTTCAAGAACGGCAACAAGAAGACGCTCGAACTCGCATCGAGCGCCGAAGAGAAGCGCGACATCAATCCGACCAGCGCGCTGGGCCCTCTATCGATATGCATGCGCCAGGGGAACCAGGCGACTTGCCGTACGCGGTAGGTTGTCCTGCGTTCACTCGTGAGCTGTGGCAAGTCCAGTGGCCCAGCAAGAAGAATTTCAAGCCAGATGTGCCAGAGAAATACGATGGCAGGACGCATCCGTCGGAGTTCCTCAGCATCTACACCATCGCGGTGCAAGCTGCGGGGGGACGAGACGACAAGATCCTCGCCAACTACTTCCCGCTAGTACTCAAGCCCAATGTCAGATCCTGGCTCATGCACTTGCCGGACGGATCCATATCCTCTTGGGCAGATCTATGCCATCAGTTTGTCGGCGCCTTCACAGGCGGCCACAAACCTCATGGCCAAGAGAGTGACCTTCACCTGCTTGCCCAGAAGGAGGGAGAGTCTCTGCGCAAGTTCATCCAGAGATTCAGCCGTGTGCACTACAACATCCCAGATGTCCACCCTGCCGTGGTGATCAGCGCGTTTCATCACAACGTGCGGAACCGTAGGATGAGGGAAGAGATGGCGATGTGCAAAGTCAAGGACGTCAGTGAGCTGTATGCCTTGGCCGACAAGTGTGCGTCTTTGAGGAAGGAGGAGACTCCGGAGAGAATCGGAAGCAGGATCTGATAGTGAGGAGACCGCCCCGGCGAAGAGGAGCCGGCGGCGGAACAACAGAAGGAAGAAGAGCAAAGAGGTCCTAGTTGTCGAGCAGTCCGGCAACGGTGGTGCCGCCAAGAAAGCCAAAGTTGGTGGCTCCGGCAAGGAGGTTGCCGCTGGCGCCGACTGCCAGGCTGTGGTGGCCGCCGACAAGCCGGACAGCTCCAACAAACAGTACTGCAAGATCCACCGCACCAAGGGCCACGACCTCCAGAGCTGCAAGAAGGTCGAGCAGCTTGTTGAACAGCAGAAAGCTGAGTACGAGCGGCGCGACAAGGAGAAGGCCCAGGAAGGTGCTTTGGGGAGTTAGCAAGCGACCGGCCGGGAGGACGCCATGCAAGGCCAAGCAGCGGCAAGGAGACAGACCTCCCCGCGGCCGCGACAAGGATGAAGACGACGATGACGATGAAGATATGGAAGACGATGAGGCCGATGAGCAGGAGTTTCAGAAAGCCACAGAGGTCCTCTACATTGACGGCGGTGCTTCTCTGCATACTTCACACCGCCAACTCAAGCAATGGATGCGGGAAGTTAATGCAGCAGAACCATCCGTAGAGTCACGCAAACCTCTGAAATGGTCCAGCACGCCTATCATCTTTGATATTGAGGACCACCCTGATCGCATAACTGTGGTCAGGTGCTTGCCGATGTTGGTCTCACCAACTATCCGCAACCTCAAGGTCACCAAGATGCTAGTTAACGGCGGGGCCGGCTTAAACCTGATCTCATCCGCGGTGCTCCAGAAGCTTCAAATCCCTGACAGCGAGCTCGAAGAGACTGGCACATTCCAAGGAATCAACCCGGGAAGGAGCAAGCCGAAGGGGAAGATCACGTTGCCGGTAACATTTGGCAGCAAGCTAAACTTCAGGACTGAGAGGGTCACGTTCGACATTGCTGATTTTCCATTACCATACAATGGGGTACTTGGTCGTCCAGCACTCGCCAAGTTCATGGCAGCCTCTCATTATGCATACAACTTGCTCAAGATACCAGGCCCGATAAGTGTCATTTCTGTCCATGGCGACAAGAAGGATGCTCTTATCTGCACCGACAAGATTTACCGGGAAGCAGCAGTCGCAGCAGATCACAAGTCACTTGCCGCTGAAGCTCCGGGGAAGAAGAAGACCAAGTCCGCAAGAGCTCGATGCCCACTCCGCAAGCGCACCTCTTGGAGTGCTGCGCTACCGTCGAGGACGCACCATCGAGCTCCACCGGCAAGTGCAAGAAAACGATGGCAGCTCCACCAAAGACCAAGAAGGTGCCGGCCAAGGAGGACGGCACTGGTGGTACTTTCACCATCAGTGCCACTCTCGACCCTAAATAGGAAGGCGCACTCGTTCCTTTCCTGCGGGCGAACGTCGACGTGTTTGCATGGCAACCGTCTGACATCCCCGGTGTTCCCAGGAAAGTAATTGAGCATCACCAAGATGTCTGTCCTCATGCGCGGCCCGTCAAGCGAAAAGTCGAGAAGCAGCAAAGGGCGCCAAGAATTCATAGCAGAAGAAATCAAGAAGTTGGAAGCAGTAGGCCTTGTTAGAGGACTACTCCATCCCACGTGGTTGGCCAATCCGGTAGTTGTATGAAAGGCAAATGGGAAATGGAGACTTTGTATCGACTTCACAGATGTTAATAAAGCTTGTCCCAAAGACCCATTTCCCTTGCCACGCATCGACCAGATTGTTGACTCCATGGCTGGATGTGATTTGCTTTCATTTCTTGATGCATATTCAGGATATCATCAGATCTTCATGGCAGAAGAGGATGAGGAGAAAACCGCATTCATCACCCCATGTGGCACATATTGTTTTGTACGGATGCCTTTTGGGCTAAAGAATGCTGGTTCAACATTTGCAAGAGTAGTCCATGGCGCTTTTGAGCCGCAAATGCACGAAATGTAGAAGCCTACATGGATGACATAGTGGTCAAGAGCAAGGACAAAGCAACTCGGTTCAAGATTTAGATGAGACCTTTGCAAATCTGTGCAAGATCAACCTCAAGCTCAACCCGAGAAGTGCGTGTTTGGAGTCCCTTCCGCAAGCTTCTCGGGTTCTTCGTGTCTCTCGGGAATTGAAGCCAATCCCGACAAGATCAAGGCCATTGAGCAGATTGAAGCACCAAAGCGTCAAGGATGCACGAAGACTTGCGGTTGCGTGGCTGCTCTCAGCAGGTTTATCTCTAGGTCTGCTGAGCGCCTCGCCATTTTTCAAGATTTTGAAAAAGGCAGGTCCAATGAAATGGACTCCCGAAGCGGAGGCTGCGCTGCAGGACTTAAAGAGGTACCTGACCTCTACTCCAATACTTGTCGCACCTAGGCCACAAGAGAAGTTGCTGCCATACATAGCGGCAACCAATCAAGTGGTTAGTGTTGCGTTAGTAGCGGAAAGGGAGGCAGATGATGAGCCGACAACCAAGGCAGATGCATCCAGCGACAAGCAGGGGGCTTCGCCGACAAGCTCTGGTCCCGACAAGGACGGATCTGCAGCGTGCGAGAAGATCTGAAAAAGGATGGTGCAGCGCCCGTGTACTTTGTCGGTTCCCTTCTGAGGGGCTAGGTCAAGGTACTCTGGTGTGCAGAAATTTCTTCGGCCTCCTCATGGCCTCGAGAAAGCTGCGCCATTACTTCCAAGCACATGAGATTACAGTTGTCACTCGCTTTCCGCAAGAGGATATTGCAAAATCCGAAGCAACAGGCAGGATTGTCGAGTGGGCACTTTGGAACTGTCAAGCTTTGGCCTCAAGTTTGAAAGCACTTCAACTATCCAAAGCGAGCATTGGCAGAGTTCATAGCAGAATGGGCGCCAACACAAGATGAAGAAATTCGAGACGAGCATCCCCATCAAGGAAGCATGAAAAGAATGGCTGATGTACTTTGATGGTGCCTTCTCGCTGCAAAGGCGCCCGGTCTTGGGCGTCTGCTAGTCGCACCCACGGAGAGCACCTCAAGTACATAGTCCAGATGCACTTTCCCAAGGAGCAAGCAACAAACAATACATCAGAGTATGAAGGTTTGCTTGCCGGTCTCAGAATCGCGGTAGACCTTGGGATCAAGAAGCTCATTGTCAGGGGTGACTCGCAGCTTGTCGTCCGCCAAGTAAACAAAGATTATCAGAGTCCGTTGATGGAAGCCTACGTTGATGAAGTGAGAAAGCTAGAAGAGCACTTTGATGGCCTACAAATGGAACATGTTCCAAGAGCTCAGAATGATATTGCCGATGGCTCGTCAAGTGCGCCAGACTCAAAGTACCTGTGGAACCAGGGATTTTTTTGCTCAAGATGACTCAACTGACTATAACGCCATCAACTGGACAGAACAAGAAGAGGAAGTTGATTTCTGGTGACTACTTCCCGGCCGAGCTCCCCGAAGCCGCCGCCGCGAAGGTCCCCAAGTTCAACACCAAAAATGCTGAGGAGCAGTCTGCTCCGACAAGCCCTAGGGTTTGCTTCGTTGAAGCAGACGCTCCCGACAAGTTTTGCTCCGGCAAGCTTGTCGGGGAACATCAAGCTCCGGCTGAGCCACAGGTTCTTGCCGTAGAAGCTGATGTTCCCGCAGCAGCAGATGTGCCTTTAATCCTTGTTGTCGAGCCGCAAGCTCCAGCATGGGCGCAGCAGATTGTCCATTTCCTTCAGACAGGAGAACTTCCCGAAGAGCAAGAAGAAGCGGAGAGAGTAGCCCGGCAGTCAAGTATGTACAAGTTTGTCGACAGCACGCTGTACAGAAGAAGACTCAACGTTGTGAAATTGAAGTGTATTCACCGGGAAGATGGACAGAAGCTGTTGGCAGAGATACACGGAGGCATATGTGGTCACCACATTGGCGCAAGAGCACTTGCCGGCAAAGCTTTCCGGCAAGGTTTCTTCTGGCCGACAGCCCTCCAGGATGCAACTGCACAAGTAACCAAGTGTGAAGCGTGTCAGTTCCATTCCAAGCAGATACACCAGCTAGCTCAAGCTCTACAGACGATCCCTTTATCATGGCCATCTTCGGTCTGGGGGCTCGACATTCTCGTCCCTTTTCCCCGAGCTGTCGGGGGCTTTGAATACTTGTACGTTGCAATCGACAAGTTCACAAAGTGGCCGGAAGTGGAAGCGATGAGGAAGGTGACAGCACAATCGTGATCAATTTCTTGGTCGATTGTTTGCCGCTTTGGGATTCCTAACAGGATCATCACCGACAACGGCACACAGTTCCACGAGCCGCACCTTCATGCAAGACGTCCAAGATCTTGGCGCCAAGGTCTCCTTTGCTTCGTTGCTCATCCGAGAAGCAGCGGTCAAGCGAGAGAGGGCAAATCTGAAGTGCTGCGGGCTCAAGACCAGAACTTTCGACAGGCTGCACAAGTGGGGAAGAAACTGGATTGAGGAGCTGCCGGTGGTTCTTTGGTCGATCAGGACCACACCAAATCGAGCCACTGGCCAGACACCTTTCACTCTAGTCTATGGAGCAGAGGCAGTTCTCCCCACGGAACTCGTATACGGGTCACCTCGAGTGCTCGCTTATGATGAGCTTGAGCAAGAGCAGCTGCGACAAGATGGCGCGCTGCTCCTTGAGAAGGACCGTCTTCAGGCTGCTGTACGAGCTGCTCGTTACCACCAAGCTTTGCGCCGCTACCATAGCCGCAACGTTAATGCCAGAAGTCTCGAGGAAGGCGACCTTGTTATTCGGCGCGTTCAGTCCGCCAAGAATTCCAACAAGTTGACGCCGAAGTGGGAAGGCCCTTATCGGGTGAAACGAGTCACTAGGCCTGGCGCTGTCCACCTTGAGACCGAAGATGGCATTCCGGTGAGCAACTCCTGGAATATTGAGCATCTTCGTAAGTTTTACCCATAGGGCGCGGTTGCCGGAACCTGTTCCGGCAACCACCTTTTGTACAAGTCTTGCCCATGTTGCATGTAATCCTTTGTACAAAGCCGGGCGCAGACCCCGTGCATCAGTAAAGCTCATGTGTTGCGCACAACTTGTCAATTTCATGCTTTCATCAGCATTTTGCATGTGTTATCTGACATTTTGTGCAGCGTCCTCACCCGGTAAGCAATAACGAGCCACAAGGCTCCATAACTTTATTTTCTCTTCTTTCTCTTTCTCAAAGAAAGGAAGGTTCCTTCGCCCACAAGTTAGCCGGGGGGAAGGAGAAGATAATGGTGTGGGCATGGCGTCGCCGAGGAAGTTTCGCCTTACCGGGAAGCAAACGACAGAAAAGCTAAGTTGCCAAAGTTTGGGCAATCAGTTTTTAAATTTTTAAGTTATCTTCCTCGAACGATAGTACTTTGTATGGAAAACCTGTGCGCGGAGGAACCAACTCGTAGCTAGTTTGCGCCCTTACTTTGTTTCGAGTCCGCTCAACAACTTAAGTGAGCTGCAACTAGTTGCGACAAGGTTGATTGTCGGAGGCGGCACCGCCAAAGAGAACTCTTGACGTTCCGCACTCAGCGCTCGCGGCAAAGGTGCCCGCACCGACAAGTTCCCTAAAAGCGTAAGGCACAAACATACAAAGGAAAGAATCAAGTAAAGGAAATAACATTGCAATCATTGCCTAAGATAGAGTTATATTACAAAATAGCTTGTCGCAGATCTAATAAATTGTTCTCCTAAACATGATCAGCAGCGACAAGGGAAATATAAAACTAGCGGCCTAATCTACGCGGTCGCCATCAACCCGCTTGATCTTGCCCACCTTGTCCACGATGGGTGCGACAAGGGCTTTGAGCGCCTCACATCGGCATCTGGGCGGCAGGGATCCGAGGACGCCGCAAGGTTGAGGCCTGGATTGCGGAAGGCCACCTTCATCAACACCTTTTGAGAGCTCCAGCAGATCCGGGCGCGATTCCTCGGCCAGCTTGCTTTGGGATCTCTTCCGGAGTCGCTGGAGAGCCGTCACCACGCCCTTGAAGAACAAGCTGAGCTTGGCGCTGGGTTGGAGGCGCTTGTCGGAGGAGTACCCGAGATCCACCATCCCCAGCTCCGTCAACTCCTTGTCGATGGCGGCGGCAGTATCTACAAGACCCTCCGTCCAGTGCATCACGTTCTCTCTGAAGGTGTTCTGGGCGGTTGTGGCACTCGTCAGCAGCTCCTCGTCGGTCCTGATCTTCTCCAACAAGGCCACCTCCCGCTCCTTGGCCCCGTCCAGCGTTTGCATCAAGGTGGTCAGCTTCAGCTCAAGATCTGCCTTGGAGTCCTTGGTGGCGTCGAGCTCTTTGATCCTCTCAGCGAGACGGCCCTGCAACTCGCCAAGAGTGTAGGCGTCCTTCTCGCGCTCGTGCTTCAGCGCAGCGACCTCCTCGCCGCTCTTCTGGAGGTTGGCCTCCAGCTGCGTCACCTTCGCCTCCAACTCCTTCTTGGCGGCCTCGGCGGCTGCGGCAGCATCCTTTGCTTCCTTGAGAGCTCCGCCAATTGATTGCTCGCGCGCGGCAAGCTCTTCCTCATAGCTGTCAAGGTTGATCTTCCGCTGCGCCAACTCGCCTTCTTGCGCAGATAGCTTCTCGGCGGCAAGCCGTTGCTGTTCCTCAACCTCAGCCTTCTCAAGGATGAAGGTTGTGCGCTCTTCAGCGAGTCGCTCCCGCTCTTCTGCTACGTTCCGGAGAGCTTCTTGGTTGGCGCCCCGGAGCTCTTCTGCGCGCTTCTCCATGTCTGCTCCCGCCCTCGCGACAAGTGCTTCCCGGGATTCCAGCTTGGCTTGTCGGGCGCGGTAGAGCGACAGCAGCTTCCGCAACAGCTGCTCCTCCTCAGACTCGCCGCTGCTGCTGCTTGGCGCGTCCACCAGCGTCAGCCCAGCGGAGGCGAGCAGCTCTCCGTCGAAGGTCTCTCCTTCGACCGGCGCCCTAGAGCTCGACGCCCAGGGGAGCTTGATGAAGACGCCGTCACCGGCCTTCAGATAGGCGCCGGGCTGGGGCTCTCCGGAGCCTGACGCTGCACCGATGGCGGAGGGATCGGCGGTCGGCGTAGCGCCTGGCGCTCCTGCGGCCTCAGGGTTGTCAGTACGATCGCCAGACCCCTCGCCAGCCTTTGCAGCGGCAGCCTTGGCGGCCTCTTCGCCGGCGGACTCATTGGCGCCAGCCTCTTCCTCCATGATGGTGACGCCGTCAGTGTTGCCGCGCGCGTCCTCCTCGCCGGCGACCTCAGTCTCCATCGGCTCTGCGGCAGATGGATCTGACGATCAGAAAAAGAAAGAACAGTCAAGCAAACGTTCAAAAAGAAGAACAGAAGAAAAAGAACCCAAGGGAAATTCTCACGCAAGAGGATTACCTGCGATGGGATCTGCAGCCATGGTCTCGACCACCGGAGGATCACTGGTGCTGCCCCTCGCCGGAGAAGTCTCCCTTGCCGGAGAACGCTCCCTTGCCGGAGAATCCTCCCTTGGCGGCGTAGTTGAAGCAGATAGTATTTCGGGGGCGGCTTCCGGGCACTCCTGATGAGGCTGCTCTGCTCCTACACAGATCGACAGTCAGATATCAACAAAGAAGGAGCACCCATGCACACCTAACAGTAAGAAGTAAACCGTATACTTACGCTGGGGGCTGTGCTGGGGGCTGCTTTGAGGAAGGGTTGCCGGGTCCGGCAAGGGGGTCTCAGACGCGCCTCCTGTTGCCACAGGGGGATCGTCTTCGATGACAACCACCGGGGTCTTGGCTCTCTTCGACGCTCCCTGGACCAGCGTCCTGAAAAGGAAAGAGTTCAGAATGAAGCAAATCAGATACAAGACAAAGCAACCAAATTGAAGAAATACAAGCACAGCATAGAAGCTTACTCTTCTTCTTCTTCCTCGTTGGAGCTGAGGGCGGAGAGATCAAATTCCGGCTCGCCTCCGGTGCGAAGAGGCGGAGGAGTAGGTTCTCTTGACCGCTTGGCGGGGGTGGCAGCGGTGGCCTGAGAGGATCCCGCCTCAGTTGTTGCAGCGGTGTAGGGCGCTCCCGCGGCAACAGTGCTTGCCGCGGTGGAGCGCATTGCACGGTGTTGCGGCTGTTGGCCCGTTTGCCGCCCCGTCACTTCCCCGGCCTTGCGGAGACGCCTTCTTGGTGGAGCTATGGGCTCCGCTCGCGGCAAGCTACTTGAAGGTGTGGAGGAGGCGCCCTCGGCAGACTTGCTCGGCTCAACTTCGGGCTCGGCCTGCTCCTCCTCGCCGACAAGCTCCTCTCGATCGGCAAGGCTTGCCGCCTCTGCTGCCTCTGCCTCCTCCACGGTGAACCTGACCACCAGCAGCAGCAGCTGCCGCCGCCTCCTCCAGCTCTGGTGGCGATGCATGCATCTCGGCGTCGGTGGTGTCGCTGGTGAGCCACTTCGCTCGTCGGGCGGATCGGTACTTCTTCAAGCTATCGAAGAACTGCCGCCGACGTCGTCCGCGAGCTCTTGCCAGGTTGGAGCGATCCCATGCGAATCACACAACAGCATCATTGCACGGATGCGGTCGAGCGAAGAGTTGTTGCACAATGGGACGACTCCCCTCGGCAACATGAACCATTCGGGGTGATCAGGGTCGTGCTTGAACAACTCCAGAAGCATTGCGTCCAACTCCAAGACGGTGAAATTCCAGTTGAGGCCGGGGCGCAGCCTCATGATATCCGCCGGGTTTTGGAACTCCCAAGCAGGTCTCCTCCTCTCCTGCAAGGGAAGCGTCTGGCGAAGGAAATCTCGCCAACTGCGCCTACAGTGAGTCCGGCAAACCTGAGGCGCAGGATCCGGGTCACGGCAATCTTCAACCTAGCATCTTCCGGCGCCAAGTTGCTCCAATCATTGCCGCACACTATTGGAGTTTGGCGCTGGGCAGTGAATGGCTGCGGGTTCTCCTCGACGATCCAACACCAATCGGCTCTCCAGTCCTCCCACTTGCTGCGGAGCTCTCCTTCCAGATAGGCTTCTTTCTTGCCGATCCTGGAGATCCAAGCAATCCCTCCGGCAAGTGGCTCTCCTCTCTCGACGCGGGGCATGAAGAAGTGGCGGAAGAGGGCTACGTTTGGGCGGACTCCGACAAAGTTTTTGCAGAGGTGTGCGAAAACCGCCATGGTCAGGACAGCATTGGGGGTGAAATCAAGGAGGCGAAGCCCGTAGGTGTTCATGATATCGCAGAAGAACTCAGAGAAGGGCAGGCAGAGCCCGCAATAGAAGAAGAGTGCGAAGAAGGGGTACCCGCTCGAAGCCGACTCTGATGCTGCGGCGGAGAGTACTTTCGTGCGCGGATGCGCCCGCGTCTCCGTCGACCAGAAGAGATTGTAGCCCTCTCTCAGCTCCTTTGCGTCGAGCTGGGGGGGGGGGAGACGGCCCGCTCCTTTCGCAGCGCCGCGAGCCGCTGCGCCTCGGCCGACTTCACGCCCTTCCCCTTGTCGGCTTTCGGAGCCATGGCGGAGGTGGTGGAGGAGACCGACGGCGTTGATGGCGCTGATGGCGATGGGGGGCGGAGCGTTGCTCTCTCCGGACTAGAGAAGAAGGGGGGAGCGGCGGTGGTTTTCGAGATGGGACAGCAAATGGCGAGGTGGGCGACCTGCCCCTGTTTCCCCTGTTTATAAGGAGGGAGAGGGGGCGGACGTTTAACTTTTCCAATTAAAAGCCCCCACGATCTCTCCCACGACGCCACGTTCGACGCGTGCCGTTAAATGGGGGGCGTGGTGGGTCCGGAGCAAGTTACGGCGTGATCTGGGCCGCGTGCCCGTGCCCTGTTTTGGGCCTGGCCCAACAGCGCTCGGCACTGTGTGTGGCCCAGGCCCGGGGGCTCCTGTCGGTGTACTAGAGTAGAGGTACCCTAGTATCCCGAACTCGTGCACGGGCAGTTGCAAGACCCTGCGGCAAGGCTTGCCTAGCGACCGCCAAGGACCTCCGTGGTTCCTTTGGAGCCATTCAAGAACAAAGTATTTAAGCCAAGGAGACAAGGCCCCGGCAAGAGGATCTTGCCGGAAGGCCACCCAAGGCACGCAGAAGACAAGACCCGGCAAGAGGAGCTTGCGGGAAGGCTCGATGAGCGACAAGCTTCCGACGCGACGAGATTCAGCAGCGGCAAAGCGCTTGCCGCGCAGCAACCACTCTTTATCTCCGCTCCGGCTCATACATAGCGAACGTGTCGCCATGGGACCATTCCAGTGCGCGTGTCAAGAGGCTGTGCTGCCAGCGGAGAGCAGCGGTAAGCGGCGCTGACAAGAATGCTATCGTGGCAAGCGGTGGCGCTCCTGATGGTCCCTGTTGCACTGTTTAGGCGACATGGACGTGCATTTAATGCTCTTGTCCCTTGCCGTCAGAGTTAGGTAGAATACACTGTACAAAGTAGTTGTACCAACCGCGGCTCGTTTTCCCGTTTTTGCCCTTGTCTACGTTGCCACTTGTTGGTGACCCCTTGAGCATATAAAAGGAGGCCCATGCGCAACGTAGAGGGGGTTCGACTCATTCGAAACCAGAGACACTCAAGCTAGGTTTTGTAGCTCTCATTGCTCCCTAGCAAGAATAGAACATAATCAGACAAGCAGCAGTAGGAGTATTATCTCTCCGGAGAGCTCCGAAGCTGGGTAAACTGCTCGTGTGCTTCGCCTCGATCTGCTCTTCGTGCAACCTCCGCTCCCCGCCGAACCGAAAGGGGCTCAGTCCGCCGGTCCCATAGGTGTTCGTGGGTTATGATCAGCTTCCCCGACATACGTACCCCCAAACAACCAGATACGGAGCCAAAAACCTAATTCCACCGCCGCAACCTTCTGTACCCGTGAGATGCCATCTTGGGGCCTTTTCCGGAGCTCCGCAGGAGGGGGCATTGATCATGGAGGGCTTCTACATCAACACCATAGCCTCTCCGATGATGTGTGAGTAGTTTACCTCAGACCTTCGGGTCCATAGTTATTAGCTAGATGGCTTCTCTCTCTTTGGATCTCAATACAATGTTCTCCCCCTCTCTTGTGGAGATGTATTCGATGTAATCTTCTTTTGCGGTGTGTTTGTTGAGACCGATGAATTGTGGGTTTATGATAAAGTTTATCTATGAACAATATTTTAATCTTCTCTGAATTCTTTTATGTATGATTGGTTATCTTTGCAAGTCTCTTCGAATTATTAGTTTGGTTTGGCCTACTAGATTGACCTTTCTTGCAATGGTAGAAGTGCTTAGCTTTGGGTTCAATCTTGCGGTGTCCTTTCCCAGTGACAGCAGGGGCAGCAAGGCACATGTTGTATTGTTGCCATCGAGGATAACAAGATGGGGTTTATATCATATTGCATGAGTTTATCCCTCTACATCATGTCATCTTACTTAAAGTGTTACTCTGTTCTTTTGAACTTAATACTCTAGATGCATGTTGGATAGCGGTCGATGTGTGGAGTAATAGTAGAAGATGCAGGCAGGAGTCGGTCTACTTGTCGCGGATGTGATGCCTATATACATGATCATACCTAGATATTCTCATAACTATGCTCAATTCTGTCAATTGCTCAACAGTAATTCGTTTACCTACCGTAATACTTATGCTCTCACTACTAGAAAAACCCCTACTAATGGCGCACCTAGTATGGCTATTAATGGCGCATCGTAGTGCGCCATTAATAGCTTTCGCCATTAGTAATTTTTACTAATGGCGCACCACAGTGCGCCATTAGTATCTGAGTATCTAATGGCGCATGCTGGTGCGCCATTAGTATAGGCAGTCGCCATTAGTATACGGATACTAATGGCGCACTTCTATGTGGTGCGCCATTAGTATACGGTATACTAATGGCGCACCACATAGAAGTCTTAATTAGTAACTTTTTTCAAATTTTTTTCAATTTTTTTATTTTTTTAAATTTTTTTCAATTTTTCTTAATCTCAGTTCACTATGGCTTAATCTCGGGTCAAATCACACTCCGTGGTCAAACTTCCCGAAAGGTCACCCATCCTCACACTACTCCAGCCCAAGCACGCTTAACTTCAGAGTTCTATCCAACCCCAAGAATAGCTCACTTCACGGGCACTTGTTGATATATCTAGCATATCAATCTGTTATACCTTGTTGATGTCTAGGACTTTGTTCATGTTCATGACTATGATGAAATTTTGAAAAATATTTCAAACTTCCGGTCATATTACGTATCATTTTAAAAAAATAAAAAAATTCAAAACCAATTTTTTTCTGTTACTAGTGGCGCACCACATCCACGGTGCGCCACTAGTAAGTTGAAATTTTGAATTTTTTGCCGCTAGATCTTGAAAGCCCGTAAAAATTTTCTGTTAGGTTTTTGGGGATTTTGAAAATGTTTAACAGGGTTCCCCGGTTAAATTTGGATGTAACTTTTCGAGTAGATGATTTTTCATATAAAAACTTTTTCATCAGAGTTAGTATGCAAAAGTTATGCCCATTTTACAAATTCTAGAGATTTTGCAAGCGAAGTCGAAATTCATATTTGCAAATTTTCCCAACAACTAGACCACATATCACATGGGAAACTTATTTTCTTTTATTTTTTGACATTTTCATCATTTTCTTTTATTTTTTAAAAGCTGAAAAGCGATCCACTTGGGGGGCATTCGGTGGAAGGTGGCCAAGTTACTAATGGCGCACCGTGGGAGTGGTGCGACATTACTAGTTGAAACTAGTAATGTCGCACCACTCCCATCTTGCTCCATATAGTTTTGAAAAAAATGATATTTTTTTTTGATTTTTTTTGAAAAAACTTAGTAATGGCGCACCAGTGGAAAGTGCGCCATTACTAGTTAAAACTAATAATGGCGCACCGAGACATGGTGCGCCATTAGTAACAAAAAATTTTTATTTATTTTTACATTTTTTTCAAAACTACTAATGGCGCCTGACGGATGTGGTGCGCCATTACTATGTCAGTAGTAATGGCGCACTATGCATCGGTCGCCATTAGTAACAATTTTTTTTTGTTTTTTCTAAACTACTAATGGCGCACCACACACCAGTGCGCCATTAGTAATATATACTAATGGCGCACGAGACATGGTGCGCCATTAGAATATAGTAATGGCGCACCACATCACAGGTGCGCCATTAGTACCCATTCCATCTATAGCCCTTTTTGTAGTAGTGTCTCGAGAGAAGCCACTAGTGAAACCTATGGCCCCTAGGTCTATTTTCCATGATATTAATCTCCCGGCAACAAGCTATTTCTGGCGCCATTTATTTTGCTTTTATTTTTACTTTGCATCTTTATCATAAAAATACCAAAAATATTATCTTATCATATCTATCAGATCTCACTTTCGTAAGTGACCGTGAAGGGATTGACAACCCCTTTATTGCATTGGTTGCGAGAATTTTATTTGTTTGTGTAGGTGCGATGGACTCGTGTGTGGCCTCCTACTGGATTGATACCTTGCTTCTCAAAAACTGAGGGAAATACTTACGCTGCTTTACTGCATCACCCTTTCCTCTTCAAGGGAAAACCAACGCAGTGCTCAAGAGGTAGCAATGCGCTATTCCGTAAGGGACCGATTGGACCCAAGAGTTTAATGCTATGGTTAGAATTTATTCTTAATACTTTTCTCGTAGTTGCGGATGCTTGCGGGAGGGTTAATCATAAGTAGGAGGTTTGTTCAAGTAAGAATAACACTAAGCACTGGTCCACCCACATATCAAATTATCAAAGTAGCGAACATTAAACAAACCAACATGATGAAAGTGACTAGATGAATTTCCCGTGTACCCTCAAGAACACTTTGCTTATCATAAGAGACCATTTTTGCCGGTCCTTTGCCTCAAAAGGATTGGGCTATCTTGCTGCATACTTGTTACAGTTATCGTTACTTCCTCGTCACAAATTATCTTGCTATCAAACTACTCGCTACTTACAGTTTCAGCACTTGCAGACATTACCTTACTGAAAACTACTTGTCATTTCCTTCTGCTCCTTGTTGGGTTCGACACTCTTACTTATCGAAAATAGCTACAATAGATCCCCTATACTTGTGGGTCATCATGCTCTCGGGTGAATTCCGTGATCATGGAGTGGTTGGCGTGGAGTCCACGCTCAACCTTACCTTGACACTTGAAGATGTCCTGTTCCACCGCTTCCAGCCTGGCCTTCTCACTTTCGGTCTTGTTAGGCCTTTGCATGTCCCGGATATGAAGCATCCCTTCATGCATCTCGATCTCGTGAGGGTGTTTCATCACCTCTGGAAGATAAGGGTTGTTGACCTTCTCAAATAACTTGTCGCACCCCCTCACTACAAGAAATATGGTCGATAGTGACCCACCGTTTTGGTCAATAAATCGTCGTTGTTTTCAACATATGAACTTTTTTTCACCAAACTAAGTAGGTTAATAGTTGGTCGTCAAGAACAAACAAACATGACCTTTTCTAAGTTTCTGTCGTAGTTTTTAAGACCAAAATTATTAGGTCATAGCTTTTAATGACAAAAATTTTGGTCAATACATGTGTGCCTCATCCACATAGGATCTGATGTGGCATTAGCCATGTGGCCACCAGATCTGACGTGGCATTGGTAGTAATGATATAAAATCGTCATAATTTCTGGCAAGCCAAGCCCAATAAGGCCGGCCCATAAAACTTTGTACACATTTATTTTACTACTCCAAAGCCCATGTCCAATCCATTACGTAATATTAGATTGTTTAACCTTTTTAGACCTGAAACTATACTACAAGTAAAGTTCAGTGAAGAATACACCACAGATTTAAATAAGACAGATATATTTTTGAATATCCCAGCACACACAAAATAAGATTACACACGCCAGACAACATAAAATAAATTTAAATTAGAGAGATAGCTTTTTGAGTATCCCAGCACACACAAACTAAGATACACAGCCAAGACAAATGGTATTATGAAAAACATAGCCTGTTGCACAACAACAACATGGCTCCATTGTCTTCTTTAAGAATTCTGATAAGTGTTTCGTCCTGGCATCAGGAGGGACAACACAGGAGAAGCAAATTAAGCATAACATGAAATAAGAAAAATGCAACAAGCTGAGAGTAGAATGCAAATAGTGTATATAAGCATGTCACATGGATGCAAGCAGTGAGCATTTTAGAGGGTTTTATGTGGCTGAGTGGCCCAACTTTTGTTTATTCCATAAAACAGGTTAGAAATATTAAACACTAGTAAGTTAAAATTCATATTATATCATATTGTGTAAACTTTCTACCTCCTAAAGAGACTCCAACATAAGAAGATCATACTAATTACTAAAGGCCAGTTCTTTTGCTACTTTCTAGAATAAGTTGCAATAAGCACCCCTACCCAGCTTATTCTAGAAAATTATTTACTAGAAGCCTACTGCTGTCACACATGCATTAAAGTGAAGTATACATGTTATACAATCTTTAAGAAATTACTACTTATGAGATCTAGAAAGAATGAAGATAGGTGAAGTGTTCATACATGTGTCCACGAGAAAAAGTAAATGTTAAAGACCCAAAAGGGTATTATAGCAACTAATAGCCAAATAAAACCAATTGATAGTGCGTAATATTATGATCTTTAATGCTTTAAATAGAGAAAGAACAAGTTCATGTGCATTGATTCTCCCGCATCCAGCTGACTGTTGCATCAGAAGAAAATGAAGAACATGTTGAAATCTTGACAATAGTTCACGCCCAGTACAACAAACTGGAGCAAAAGTTGCATACAACACATGAAGGGCTGATCTACTTACTTAACTTGTAGCATCAATAGGTGCAAGAAGCGCATACACAAGGATATTAAGCAAAAGCTGAATCTCCTCCTATTATGGAGGATATCAATCAAAGGCGACCAAAAGGAGGATTACCAAGTTGGATGAGTAGACACACATACGGTACTTGTCGTGTCGGCAAACCTCGTAGTCGATGTGCTCCTAGATCTGATTCACCCTCCCTAGACACACAACCCCAGATCATTACTTGGTGACAAATAATACATGGTAAATAAAATATCCTGGTTTATCCTTATGAAACAATAGAACATTCGACAATTTACAATAATTTGTTACAGCCACAGTTACATACATTATATATCCACATTCCCAGTATTTACATCACACATTTTCTTAAAAAGTGAGCGATGTGCATCTAAACAAGATCATAGCGTTAAAGGGCAGCATGATAGAAGGTGAATACAGAGAAGCCTTGTATGGTTTCTCAAATATACTCACCAAATGTCTCGCAAGGTATGGATAAACATGGTTGAGCTAGCTGAGATGTTATCGTACTCAAGAATTACTTACCATCATCCTTTTCATCCACAACATTGTGTAGTTGTTCTCCTCATGATCCTTCCTCTAGTCCAGCGTCTCAAGGTACAGCAGCTGCGCCAGTTACCTACGAGACCAAGGAAAATTAGGGAGCTGTCCGAGAACTACCGAGCAGCCAGGGAAACCTAACCTCTTGGTGCAGGGACCCTGTTCTCCTCGTCGGCCCTTCCCTTGTTGGCATTGAAAAGCGGTAGTATGGTGAGCTCGGTCTCGTCAGGCACGACTCCTCGGGCATCCGCGTACTCAAATATATTATCTGTAGTAGCATCAATGAGGGGAGCATACAGTTGTTCTGATATAGTAAAATATGCACCCTTGAGGCAATGTGAACATTTGTGCATTGTACTAAACCAAAAAAAATTGACGCTAACTTTCCATGGCCAAGTCACGAAAAATATTAAGCTGTGTTTGATATCAAGGTATTGCAAAAACCAAAGTATTGAAAACTATAGTATTTTAGTCTGTGGGTACAAGATACCACAGTTTTGACATACCAAAGTATTCTGAAGTATTGTGAAGCTAGCTAGCCGGTTGATAGCTATTACAAACACGTCTGTTCCTAACTAGTTACAGAAACAACAGCTACAACAACTCATCTTTGAAGCCGCATGCCTGTGTAGCAAGCTCCACCAGTAGTCCAATAGGACTTGCTCGCTCCGTTCCTCATGGCTGGCGTGACGGAGCTGGAGGGGGAAACAATGGGAGGCAGGGATCAGTGCCGGCACAAAGAGGTGTATAACGTACTAGCGACCAGCTATCAGACAGTGCACCACAGCAGCACATCAGAGGCAAAGGTTGAGCGAAGGAGTTCACAGACGAGAATCAACAGAACAAGATCATCAAGCAGAAGCAACATGAGTGTGACACCCCCGATTCAACCGTACACTAATCATGCACGCAAATGTGTACGATCAAGATCAGGGACTCACGGGAAGATATCACAACACAACTCTACAAATAAAATAAGTCATACAAGCATCATAATACAAGCCAGGGGCCTCGAGGGCTCGAATACAAGTGCTCAATCATAGGCGAGTCAGTGGAAGCAACAATATCTGATCTGAGACATAAGTTAAACAAGGTGCCATAAGATGGCTAGCACAAAGCTGGGATCTGATCGAAGAGGAGCAGGCCTCCTGCAGGGATCCTCCTAGGTCACTCACAGTGGTCGTCGTCGGCTGGGCTGCGTAGTAGTAGTAAGCGCCTCAGAGTAGTAGTCGTCGTGGCGGTGGCGTCGGCTCTGGGCTCCATCGTGCAGGTTGCAGCAATCGAGTATAGGTAGGGGAAAAAGGGGAACAAGGCAACCGTGAGTACTCATCCAAAGTACTATAAAGCAAGGAGCTACACTACATATGCATGGATATATGTGTAAAGGCCATATCGGTGGACTGAACTGCAGAATGCGAGAATAAGAGGGGATAGCTAGTCTTAACGAAGACTAAACTTACGGACACCTGTCTTACAACAGTAGGAGGGGACGATCTGAAGTCCTCCAAGTAACATCATATAGCAATAATCCTACCCGCAATCCCTGCTCATATCCACGAGCGAGGCGACCACGGTTATATCGGCACTTGGAAGGGTGTGTTTTATCAAGTATCCGGTTCTAGTTGTCATAAGCTCAAGGTACAACTCCAAGTCGTCACATTACGAAGATCACGGCTATCCGAATAGATTAACTTCCTGCAGGGTGCACCATCTTACCAGACGCTTGATCCCATTTGGCGGACACACTTTCTGGGTCATGCCCGCATGGAAGATCAACACGTCGCAGCCCACCTAGGCTGTGAGAGGCCAACACGCGGTCTAAACCTAAGCGCGCAAGTGCAGGCCCATCGCCACGAGCACACACACACATTGCGTCTGTGACGAAGCAGACCTAGCCTAGCAGCGTTCCAGTCCAATCCGGTAGCGCCGCTCCGTCGTGACGTCTGAAGTGCCGGTGATACCACGGCGCCGGGATACCCATAACTACTCCCGCGTAGATGGTTAGTGCGTATAAGCTCGTAGCCAACTCAGATCAAATACCAAGACCTCGTTAAGCGTGTTAAGTAACATGAGAGCGCCGAGCAGGCCAGGCCCACCTCTCTCTAAGCGGTCTCAACCTGCCTGCCGCTCCGCCTCAAGATCCACTCATGGGTGCTCCATCGGCCGACCGACTTTAGTCTCCACATGTATCATGTATAAGTATATAGTATATACCGTGATCAACTCCCGAGTGATCACGGCCCGATAATATAGCACGCGACGGACAAGAAAGTAGGGCCACAGATGAAAGTACTAGCATCCTATACTAAGCATATAGGATTGCGGTAAGGTAACAACGAAGTTACAAGGACGGGCTATGCAGCGATATAGGAGTATCTGAAAACAGTAACATGCTATGCTACTCTAATGCAAGCGGTGTAGATAAGAGTAAGCGATATCTGGTGATCAAGGGGGCTTGCTGGTTGCTCTGGCAAGAGAGAGGGTCGTCAACACCGTGGTCGAGCCGCCAGCGGCAGCGTCGGTCTCGTAGTCTACGGAGAGAAGAGGGGAAGAAACAATGAATACCAAGTAAACAGATGCATATCGATGCATGACATGTCAAGCGATGCTAGGCGTGCCCTAACGTGGTATGAGGAGGGTCTTGGTTAGGGGAAAACATCAGGAAGTTTTCCGGTTCGGACGTCTGTCGAGACGGATGAACCGGAGAGGAAAGTTTGCAGGTTCGATAGGTTAGGGCGTGTGGTGGACGAGCGGATTGCGTATCCGGATTCGTCTCGTCGTTACGAGCAACTTTCATGTTGAAAATATTTTAATCCGGATTACGGTTAAAAGATATGATTTTAAAAGATTTTATTAATTTCGGAATTTAATTAATTATTTAATTAATTTCGAAAATGCATTTATGACATCGACATGATGTCATCTTGACATCAAGATCAACAGGGTTGACTGAGTCAACCTGACAGTGGGTCCCATGTCATTCTCTAATATCTAATTAACCTAATCGAGTTAATTAACATTAGTTAATTAGGTTAATTAGTGATTAGGGTTAATTAATCGAATTAATTAGATTAATTAATTACTTAATTAATTAATTAATTAGTTAAATAGTTAATTAGTTTTGTTTCATTTTCATTTTTATGTTTAATAACAATTCCATTCGGTGGGGGTGGGGCCCCATGTCATCGACCAGTCAATCGGGCGTCTTGGGGTGCGGGCGAGCCAGGCCCGAGGCCAACGGGGACCGGGCGGCCGAGGCCAAGGCAGGCGGCCGGAGGGCAGCGCCGCGGCCAGATCGGCCGGGCCAGCAGCGGCGCGGCGGGCGGTAGAGGTGGTGGGGGTTCGGGCCCCGGGTGGGGGGACATGCTCGGGGCCGGGTCGGCGGCGGGCGCGAGAAGGAGAGGGGGTCGGCGCGGCCATGACGGCGTGGAACCGGCGATGGGGAGGCCAGGCGTCGGCCGCCGTGGTCGCGGCGAGGCACCACAGTGCTGGCCGCGGCGTCGTCACTGGGAGGGCGAGGGCGCCGTTCGAGGGAGAGGAGAGAAGCAGAAGCGGCGTGGCGCAGAGGGTCGGGGCAGCTGACGGCGCCGAGACAGCCTGGGATTCGGGAGGGCGGGGAGAGGAGGCGAGGGGGAGGAGTGAGCTCACAGCGAGGGCCAGGGTCTAGGGGTGCGGGCTCGGTGGAGGCGCGACCAGTGACCAGCGAGGCGGCGGGGAGCGTGGCGCCGGCGTCCGGGAGGCGGAGGCCGATCCAGCGGCGAACCCTGCAGGCGATGGCCGCGTCGGAGGGGGGCGTGGACGGCGGAGTAGGGAGGAGGAGGAGGGTCGGGCGGCGGTTGGGGGCCGCCCGGCGAGGTGGGCGTGGCGGGGTCCTCGCCCGATCTGGATCGAGGCGAGGGGAGAGGGATCGGGGTGGGGCGCGTGGGAGGAGAGTGGGGCGGCTAGGGTTCGGCGCCGAAGTGGGTTAAGTGGCGGGCTGTTGGGCGGCCAGAGGAATGGGCGGGGGCGAGGCCGGTGGGGAGGGGGCTAGGCTGGGCGGGGGTTTCCCTCCCTCTCTTTTTTTTTCTTTCTTTTCTTTTATTATTTTCTTTTCTGTTTTAGTTTATTTAAAATGCCAAAGCATTTTACAAAATTAGTGCACCCACCATAATTAGGTTAGCTATTTTAGACAACCCCGAACATTTTAGTTTTGGTTTTGAAACTTTTTATCGTTTGCTTTTGTTTTGAAATTGTTTTAGGCGGGTTCGAATCAGCGTGAGGTTTGGCACGATAACGGGTGATTACTGTTCATTAATCATCCGGGTGTTACAAATCTCCTCCACTACAAGAAATCTCGTCCGAGATTTAGGAGGTAGAAGGAAAGAGTGCGGGTATTCATCTCGAAGGCGATCCTCGCGTTCCCGGTGGCCGTCTTGAGTGATTCGACCCTTTGGACTTTGAGAACTTGATCGCCTTCGGCGTGTGCGGCGTTCAGCAGTCGAGAATGCGGACGGATGCTCTTTATAGGAGAGGTCTGTTGCAATTCGAGCACTTCATGGTCCTTTGCTCGGATTGGGTCCTTGAAGCAGCGTCGGAGTTGGGACACGTGGAACACATCGTGAACTGAGAAAGGTTCGACGGAAGCTCCGATTGATAAGCCACTTTTCCGCCTTTCGAGAATAGTGAAAGGGCCAATATAGCGAGGAGCTAACTTGCCCTTGATCCGGCGGTGAGCACCCTTCATTGGTGTAGCGAAGATAGGCCTTTTCGCCAGTTGATAGACCATGTCTTTGTGATAGCGGTCATAATTACTCTTTTAGCGGCGGCGAGCAGTCTTGAGATTCTCGCGAATAATGCGGACTTGTTCTTGGCATGTTGGATAATATCCGGACGAAGAGTGGGCGTTCCCGATTTCGACCAGTTCGGAGGGTTGGCACTTTCGTCCATATAACACTTGAAGGGGCCATCTTGAGACTAGCTTGATAGCTATTATTATAAGAGAACTCAGCATCGGGAGAGATTCCTCCCATTTCTTGCGAAGAAGCGACACAAGCTCGAAGCATGTCTTGAGAATTTGGTTGACACGTTCAACTTGCCCTTGAGACTGCGGATGAAAGCGATCTTGAAAGATAAATGAGTCCCCATAGCTTCTTGAAAACTTGCCCAGAATCTTGAAGTGAATAAGCTGCCACGGTCCGAGCGATAACGGTGGAATACCGTGAAGTGAAACAATTCTGGACATATAGAGCGTTGCAAGCTGGCTAGCGATGATCGTTTCTTTGACCGCGGAAAATGTGCAACTTTAGAAAGCGGTCAATGGCGACAAGAATAGCATCATTACCTTTCTGCGATTTGGGAAATCCGGTGGCGAAGTCCATTTCAACATGGTCCCATTTCCATTCGGGAATAGAGATAGGTTGCGAGTTCGGCAGGCCTTTGATGTTACGCTTTGATCTGACGGCAAGCGTCACACTCGAAACATAGCGAGCAATGTCACCTTCATATTAGACCACGGAATCTCGGCGAATGTCTTGATACATCTTTGTACTGCCGGGATGGATACATAGAGGCGTATCATGAGCTTCTTTCATAACCTTCGAGTCATATTCAGGTTTTCCTTCTTACGGCACCACTAAGCGGCCTTTGAAGTACAAAGGCGCCATCATCGACAATAGTGAAGGATGAGGATTTCCTTTCTTGATGTCTTGTTTAAGCTTGTAGACTTGAGTCAAATCCTGCATTGTCTTTATGGTGCCCACGAGATCGGGTTCAACAGCCGGGGTATAGAGGAACCACAGGGAACAACACGGAGATTCATCTTGCGGAACTCCGGAGGAGGGCGAGTGCACGGAGGAACAATATGGAGGTTCAGCTTTCTGAATTCTTCAACAAGTGGGGCTGAACTTTGTGAACTGAAGGTGGTTGCGATAAGACTTGCGGCTCAAGGCATCAGCCATTACATTAGCCTTGCACGGCGTATAGGAAATACCCAAATCAAAGTCTGCAGCAGTCTCCATCCATCTCTGCTGCGGAGGTTCAGGTCAGGCTGAGTAAGCAGATACTTCAGACTTTGGTGGTCGGTGAAGATCTACATAGCGATTACCGAGAAGGTAATGTCGCCCTTGCTTTAGTGCATGAATGGCGGCAGCAAGTTCGAGGTCATGAACTGGGTAGTTCTCCTCGTGAGGCGCAATTGTCGAGAGGCATAAGCAACCACTTTGCGCTCTTGCATTAGGACACCGCCTAAACCTTGGCGAGAAGCGTCGCGATAAATGACGAAGTCCTTCTTAGTATCGGGAGGAGCTAGCCTTTGGGCGAAGCGTCAACTTGTCTTTGAGTGCTGGAAACTTTCGACATTTATCATCCATTGGAATTTGGCGCCTTATACAACAGGTTAGTCGGAGGCTGGCAATCTTGGAGAAGTTCTCGGCGAATCGGCGGCAATAGTGGCGAGACCGAAAAACTTCGACTTATGCGTTCTTGGAGGAGTCAATCGAGAATAGCTGAACTCTTTCGGGGTTGGCGGCAATACCATCCTTAGAAATGACATGCCCAAGATAGGTTACTTGGAAGCGAGAATTCACATTTGGAGAACTTGGCATAGAGTTGATGCTCTCGTAGCTTTTCGGCACAAGGCGAAGATGTTCAGCATGTTCTTCTTCATTCTTGGAATAGATCAGGATATCATCCGGATAAACCACGACGAACTTGTCGAGGTAATCCATGAATATATAGTTCATCGAGCGAGAGAAGGTGGCTGGAGCATTGGTTAAGCGAAAGACATGACGGTGTACTCGTATGAACCATAACGAGTCACGAATGCGGTCTTGGGGATATCCTCCTCACGAACACGGATCTGGTGGTAACCCAACCTCAAGTCGAGTTTGAGAACAACGGCGAACCAGCCAATTGATCATAAAGATCATTGATCCGAGGAAGAGGATACTTATTCGAATGGTAGCTTGATTTATAGGGCGGTAGTCTTGGACCAATCGGTTTGTCCCATCCTTCTTCTTGACAAAGAGAAGGTGCTCCCCAAGGTGAGCAACTTGGGCGAATGAAGCCACTTTGAAGAGATTTGTCGATTTCCTCCTTTAGCTCAAGGAGTTCATCGGCGGCATCTTGTAGGGTCGCTTGGCTATAGGAGTGGTGCACTGGTTTCAAGTCGATGGCGAATTCGACAGCTCTAGCGAGGAATCCTGGAAGTTCTTGAGGAAAGAGCGTCTTGGAAATGCATAAGCAGCAGAATGTTTTCAATTCCCTCGAGTGGTGCGGCGTTCAATGCATTCAATGCATAGAGCCTTGCCTCGGCATTTTGAACGAGACGAGCATTGTAGCTTACTATTTCATCGAAGGGTGTAGCAGATGGGCGGTCTTAGTGGCGCAAAGCGATTGGCGCCGTATCGCTTTCAACCAATCCATCCCAAAATGAGGTCGATGTTAGGCGTCTTGAGGATAATGGGGAGGCATAGAATTCCAGCCCTTGATTTCCACGGGGCGTCGGCGCCAACCATGGAGGTTTGACATTGTCCCAATGGGGTTTTACCACTACCGAAGAGTTCATCTCTTCACACTTAACGTCGTGCTTGTATGCAAAGTCTTGAGACATGAATGAATCGATGCTCTGAATCGAATAAAACAGATCAGATACTGAATTTACGAGTGTACCCATCACGATGGCAGGCTGGTCTTGAGCTTCGTTCAGATCAACGTGGTTGGCTGAGCTTGCCCATAAGACTTGCCGGTGTTGTTGCGGTTCAGGTGTTTCCACGGCCAGCTCTTTGGAAGGGCGGTGATTACGGTTCTGGTTGCATTCTCTAGCGGTGCCTGGCTGTCCTTTTGAAGCATAAGCCATTATTGGGAGTGGGAGCAGGAGCTTGGGGTGGTGGAGCTGGAAGCTTGGCTGCTTAGTTGTAAGCGGAGCGAGGTGTAGCATAGTTCGCTTTGGAGCGAGTGCATTAATTGGTACATCTGTTGGGAATCCATATCTTGCGCCTGCGAGGCGGGCCGAAGATGAGCCCGTGTCGCAGTTGCGCTGTTAGAGCTCTGGTATTCCTGCAGACCAGTTTCGACATTGATAGCTTTGTTCACCAAGGTGGCGAAATCAGCAAAGTCGTGCACTAGAAGTGCGAGCTTGATGTCAGCTTGAAGACCGTCACGGAACTTCTCTTGTCTGCGTGCATCAGTTGCAATATCCTCTTCAGCATAGCGAGACAAGTCCAGGAACTCTCGCTGATAAGCTTCAACAGTCTTGTTGCCTTGGGTGAGGTTGCGGAACTCACGCTTCTTCGGTCCATGACCCCTTGAGGATGAAGCGGGCACGGAAGGCAGCACTGGAAGTCTGGCGGTGATGAGTGTTCCAAGCTGGCGAAATGCGCGGTGGCTGTCCCACCATTGAGCTGCGGGTCCCTTCAGAAGAAGGAAGCAAAGGTGACATAGCTGGCGGGGCTACATCAGCAGACTCCATCTCATAGGTGATGTCACGGAGCGATCATCGACATCCGATGGCTGGGTTGAGCTGCGGTACCTGCTGGGGTTGAGCGTATGAAATCCTGCGAGTTGTTCCGTTTGGGTGTTGGTTCATATTGGGGCGAGGAAGCTGAGCCATCATGTTCTCCATGAGCTGGCGATTCATCTCGAGCTGTTGGATCATACCAGCCATGTACTCGGCGGTGGTGGGAAGTTGGCACCACGACCACGACCTGCTGGCCTAACCATCTGCTATTATATAACGAGGGTAGTTCAGCATTTGAGAAATTAAGCAAGAGACAGAATCATTCATGATGAAACATGCATAATGAAAGCAGCATGATGGGAACTACATAGTAGTTGGCATATCTTACAAAAGGAATCATGCATAGAGTTCGATACATAGAGTCGAGTACATAGACTACTACATCATAGGCGGCACGCAGGCTCGCGGCGAATACATCAAACACTAACAAGCAAGTCTACATCAGTCCCACGCGGTACTGCGGAGGTAGCTGTAGCTTTGAAAGCTGGTAGTCTTGCGCGGATAGTCCTCCACGTCGGTGACACAGGGCGCGGATACTCACAGTGCTGAATCCGGCGTCCAGGTGGCGAGAAAGGGCCAAGTCGGGAGAGTAGCCTCCCACGTCGTAGCCCGACACCACAGGGCATCACGGTCTGGCTGGGTAGATCGCGAGCAGCGGCAGCTCTCCGGATCGGACAAAGGGTGCATCAGCGTCGAGCACGGTAGAGTCTTGACGGGTGATGTACAACTTCGTGGCGAAGAGCTCGGTTAGCTCGATCCAGCCCATCGGCATGCGAAACAAAGTTACGATGGTGGAAGAGCTCTCTGGTGACGATGGTGTAGGCAGCGGTGTAGTAACCCTCCTCACCAACATCGAGCGATAGCAATGTGCACGAAGGGGAGGTGTCCAACTCTCGATACTCTGCGAAGGCGTGTCGAGCAGCATAAGCAGCATCGTGGACTGCCATATCGATAGTCACTCCAACACCATGTGCGGTGTGCAGCACAATAGTGGACTCGTACTCCGAGAGTAGAGGTGGGCGATGGCGGTCTGCTCCTGGTTATAGTCTGGTACTCCTCATAGGCGGTGTACTCGGGGTGCCAGCGATAACCCGGATAGGTCATCATCTCGGCTAGCACCGCAGTGATCCCGAGCACCAATGGCCGTCGTGTGGCGCCGACCTGCCTCGTGGGTTCCATCTGAAAACAAAGGCGTTTCAAAGGAGTCAAATGACGGTGTGAAATTGCTCAAATACAATTCCAAAAACAACTAAGGCTATATCCAACTTTGGGGTGAATGCGGTCACGGGATCCTAGTGATAGTTAGTAAAATCGTTTAACCCGAGTAGAAGAGAGTTCGAGTCCCGAGTAAAGGTCGAGGTAAAAGATCCTAGTACCACCCGATGGCGGCGTGGGCCCGTAAGGCACACAGCCAAGTTAGTAAAAGTTTTGCAATGTCTAGACTCGACTTGACCAAGGAGTGTGGAAGGGGATTCCTACAGGCGATCGGCTCGATACCAACTTGTGACGCCCCGATTCAATCGTACACTAATCATGCACATAAATGTATGCGATCAAGATCGAGGACTCACGGAAGATATCACAACACAACTCTACAAATAAAATAAGTCATACAAGCATCATAATACAAGCCGAGGGCCTCGAGGGCTCGAATACAAGTGCTCGATCATAGGCGAGTCGTGAAGCAACAATATCTGAGTACGGACATAAGTTAAACAAGGTGCCATAAGATGGCTAGCACAAACTGGGATCTGAGATCGAAGAGGAGCAGGCCTCCTGCAGGATCCTCCTAGGTCACTCTGGTGGTCGTCGGTGGGCTGCTGCGTAGTAGTAGGCACCTCGAGTAGTAGTAAATGTCATGGCGGTGGCGTCGCTCTGGGCTCCATCGTCTGGTTGCGCAATCGAGTAGAGGTAGGGAAAAGGGGAACAAGGCAACCGTGAGTACTCATCCAAAGTACTACGCAAGCAAGGAGCTACACTACATATGCATGGATATATGTGTAAAGGCCATATCGGTGGACTGAACTGCAGAATGCCGAGAATAAGAGGGGATAGCTAGTCTTAACGAAGACTAAACTTCGGACACCTGTCTTGCAGCAGGTAGGAGGGACAATCTGAAGTCCTCCAAGTAACATCATATAGCAATAATCCTACCCGGCAATCCCTGCTCATATCCACGGAGCGAGGCGACCACGGTTATATCGGCACTTGGAAGGTGTGTTTTATCAAGTATCCGGTTCTAGTTGTCATAAGCTCAAGGTACAACTCCAAGTCGTCCTGTTACCGAAGATCACGGCTATCCGAATAGATTAACTTCCTGCGGGGTGCACCATCTTACCCAAGCGCTTGATCCCATTTGGCGGACACACTTTCTGGGTCATGCCCGCCGCGGAAGATCAACACGTCGCAGCCCACCTAGGCTGTGAGAGGCCAACACGCGGTCTAAACCTAAGCGCGCGAAGTGCAGGCCCATCGCCACGAGCACACACTGCACGTTGCGTCTGTGGCGAAGCAGACCTAGCCTAGCGGCGTTCGGTCCAATCCGGCGCGCCGCTCGTCGGCCGACGTCTGAAGTGCCGGTGATACCACGGCGGGGGATACCCATAACTACTCCAGCGTAGATGGTTAGTGCGTATAAGCTCGTAGCCAACTCAGATCAAATACCAAGACCTCGTTAAGCGTGTTAAGTAACCGCGAGAGCGCCGAGCAGAGGCAGGCCCACCTCTCTCCTAAGCGGTCTCAACCTGCCTGCCGCTCGCCTCAAAGATCCACTCATGGGGTGCTCCATCGGCCGACCGACTTTAGTCTCCACATGTATCATGTATAAGTATATAGTATATACCGTGATCAACTCCCGAGTGATCACGGCCCGATAATATAACACGCAGCGGACGGACAAGAAAGTAGGGCCACGAGATGAAAGTACTAGCATCCTATACTAAGCATATAGGATTGCGGTAAGGTAACAACGAAGTTACAAGGACAGGCTATGCAGCGGTATAGGAGTATCTGAAAGCAGTAACATGCTATACTACTCTAATGCAAGCGGTGTAGATAAGAGTAAGGCGATATCTGGTGATCAAGGGGGCTTGCTGGTTGCTCGGCAAGAGAGAGGGTCGTCAACACCGTGGTCGAACTGGCCATTGCGGCGTCGGTCTCGTAGTCTAGGAGAGAAGAGGGGAAGAAACAATGAATACAAAGTAAACAGATGCATATCGATGCATGACATGTCAAGCGATGCTAAGCGTGCCCTAACGTGGTATGAGGAGGTCTTGGTTAGGGGAAAACATCAAGGAAGTTTTCCGGTTCGGACGTCTGTCGAGACGGATGAACCGAGAGGAAAGTTTGCAGGTTCGATAGGTTAGAGGCGTGTGGTGGACGAGCGGACTGCGTATCCGGATTCGTCTCGTCGTTACGAGCAACTTTCATGTTGAAAATATTTTAATCCGGATTACGGTTAAAAGATATGATTTTAAAAGATTTTATTAATTTCGGAATTTAATTAATTATTTAATTAATTTCGAAAATGCATTTATGACATCGGCATGATGTCATCTTGACATCAGCGATCAACAGGGTTGGTGAGTCAACCTGACAATTGGGTCCGCATGTCATTCTCTAATATCTAATTATCCTAATCGAGTTAATTAACATTAGTTAATTAGGTTAATTAGTGATTAGGGTTAATTAATCGAAATTAATTAGATTAATTAATTACTTAATTAATTAATTAATTAGTTAATTAGTTAATTAGTTTTGTTTCATTTTCATTTTTATGTTTAATAACAATTCCCTTGGTGGGGTGGGGCCCCATGTCATCGACCAGAGGTCAATCGAGGCGTCTTGGTGGGGGTGCGGGCGGGCCAGGCAGGCCCTTGAGGACCCGGCGGCCGAGGCCAAGGCAGCTTGGAGGGCAGTCACGGCACGAATCGGCCGGCCAGCCAGCAGCCGTGGCGGCGGCAGGAGGTGGGGGGGAGTTCCGGCCCGGCAAAGCGTGCTCTGAGGGGCCGGGGTCGGCTGACAAGCGCGAGAAGAGGAGGAGCTCATGGCGCGGCATGAACGGCGTGGAACCGCCGATGGGGAAACCCAGGCGTCGGCCGCCGTGGTCTGTGAGGCACCGGAGCTGGCAGCAGCGTCGTCACCGGGGAGGGAGATCGTCAGACGGGGCGGGGTTTTGATGGTCGTGAAAGCGGCGCCGTTCGGAGAAGGAAGGAGAGAGCAGAAGCGAAGCGGCAT